>JAJTUV010000853.1:0-565000 GCA_021653895.1 Mastomys natalensis | reverse complement strand
AGTCCTGCATGGCTCTCCTCTGTCATCTTGCTTAGGCTTTGTAGGTTCATCGTTGCGTTTATTGATATCCAACTGTACGGTTAACTGGCTTAGCCCAGGCCTCGTTTGAATGGGAGGGACTGCGTGTCTGTTTTGCTCACTGCTCTTTTCACAGGGCCTCAGATGGTGCCTGACTGTGTGGTTAGTGGGGCAGCAGTAACTACATAGTTGAGCCCCATCCTCCATCAATATATGTCAAGAGAGAGAGAGATTTTCCAGATTCCCTAGTACACTCCCCCCCATGTACACAGGGGAATCTGAGTTCTTTTACACAACCCAGGAAGCAGGACAGGAACCCCAGAGCTGGGCAGAAAGCTGTGGGGTGAAGTGTGTGTGTGTGTGTGTGCACATGTATGTGATAGCTGTGTACCTGAAGCCACCATTGCATGGCTAAGGATGCGGGAAGCAGCTGGTCGGCATGGCGAAAGGTCAGGACGGGTTTTTCTTTCACAGTCCCACTGAGACTGCAGGTTCAGTGGATGGAAGTATCCCAGAGAGCAAACAGCAGGCTTACTTCTCTCCCCATCCTCCTCTCCTTCCCTTTTGATAATTTATATCTGTGGGGTTTTTTATTGGGAAATAACTCACATATTATAAAACGCACCCATATTCAGCATGCAATTCGGTAGCATTCGGCTGTGCAGCCATCCTTACTGTCTGATTGTTAAACGTCTTCAACAGCACGCGTGCCAGTAACCACGGTTCCCACCCTGCAGCCCTTTCCCACTACTCTACCCAGTGGCTGTGCCCATCCTTCGTGGTTCTTATAAATCTAGTCATCTGTTGGGGGCCTCTTTCTTATGCCGTTTGGAATGCTGCAGTGGGTGACCCCTCCCTCAGAGAGAGACTGCAGACCAGCGAGCCAGCAGGGCTTCTCGATCCCGGCCTGGTATGCTCTCTTGATTTTGATGGTTCTCAAATGGGTGTTGAGGAGAGATTTGCTGGCCCTTCTTGTACACAATGGCCAAGTGAGGCTGGAGAGGGAAAGAGTCTGGCTCTATGAAGACCTTTCCCCAACCGGGTATCTTTATTGCTAGGCTGTTTTCAGTCCTCACCCCTGCTTGGAGCATGTGAAAGGAAAAACCCAGATGGCAAGTTGATTGTGGCTGGCCATCAAACATGTGTCCCGGGTCCAAGCGGAAGAGGGCACTCACCCTGACATCTGCAGTCCAGGCCAGTGACTGATGCCTCTGTCCTTTGGCAGAGCCCTGTTGCTCCTCAGAGACCCACACCCATGATCTATGTTCCAGGTGCAGGGCCAAGCCTATATGGCCTTTAGGAAGGTACTTTGGCCAGGTGGACTGATGAGTGAGTGTGTACCTGCGGTGGCTGTGTCTGAACCATGGTCACAAAGCTGTCTGAAAAGAGAGAATCGAAACAGGCCTCAAGCTGCTATGATTTCAGCCCAGGGGTGTTTGCATAGCCCATCTAGGGTCTGAGCCTCAGGATGTGTAAGCCTCACAGGAGGTAAGCTAGCTAATGGTGAGCTACAGCTGGCTTAGGAGGCCATGGGCTTTGAGTCTGCCAGGCCATGTTTCCTGCTCCTAGGAGCACAGGGCAGCATCTCCCTACATAAAGTGACCAGAGTCCTCTCTCCACACCCAGGACCCCAGTGAGTGTCATCAGTTCCCTGGACACTGTGGCCAGGTGGAAAGAGCAAAACCCAGCACCCTGGTCCTGTAGGCCCCATACCTGCTCAGCAGCCCCAGGCCTTCATTGTATATTTGAGTTTCTTTTCGGGAGCAAAACCACCTCCTTGTTGGTAGTATGGGGATAAAGGGTAGAGCTGCCACCTCCAAGCCAGAAACAGGTCATGCTGGACAGACCTCATCTTAAGCTCCAAGTTTATTAAATGAAGAGAAGTAAATCACAAAAAATCGGCTCGTGGGATGTGTGATTCGCCTTAACTTTTTCCATTTAGCAAAGTAACAGTTGAAACTCACGCTCGGGCAAAAGCAATGGATTTAATTTGAGAGTAGAACCCGGCACTGGAAGGCCTGGGCCACAAGCCCGCTATCTCGGACAGCTCCTATTCCCAGGACCCTGCCCTCCTTCAGATAAAGCAGAAGGAAGAATTTTTGCCTGGCAAGAGGGTCTCATGCTGTCCCTCTGTCTTCCTGGGAAGTCCCTGGAGCCCTTAGTGAGGTCTGCATATCCTCCTGGGAAGCTGCAACTGCCCTGAACAGCTTCCTGTGGTCCCTCAGTTATCTAGATTCCCAGGGAAGCCCCGGCCCTGGTGGAGCTGGACCTGAAGAGGCTGCAGAACTAACTAGAGGACTAGGTTTAGAAAGGATCTGATGAAAACTATAGAGTCCCCTCCCTCTCAGGCAGACCCTGACCTGGGCTGTGAGCACTTGGAGGAAGTGGTAAAGAGGAGAGGTGAGAGATTCTGGAGAATTCTGTAGTCCTTTCTCATCTGTAAACTGGACAGAGTCTTTCCTATGCGCAGGCTGGCCACACGGTTCTGTGGCCACAAACCTGAGGGGTTATAGAACAGGACCACAGAGATAGATGGGGACCTCAGAAAGAGGGAGATACAGGAAATCCAACTCTCTTAAGACTGGATTTTGAGCCTTGTGCCTGCCCTCAAGTCTGCACTCATGTGTGGCCGGTCCCTGGGGCTGTCTGAGCTTGAGGAATCACTGTATTCAGACTCTTCTCTTTTCTCTCTGCAGCATCTATATTGAGATGTAACTCTCTTGTTATAAAGTTCACCCACTGGAGGGTGTCAAATCCATTGACAAGAAATTAGTAGAGTTGAACCTCCTCTGCCTCTGCAAACCTGTTTGTAGAACCATTTTCACCCCAAAAGTTTCTCGATACTTCCCTTGCCTTGGATCTTCCAAGTCTAGCATAACATTCATTCACCAGCTGTGATCTAGGGTAGCCCAGGCTTCCCTCGAACAGGCCGGCAATAAGAGTTGAGCCCTCACTTCCTGCCCCTTGCACACATGAGTGTGGCATGCTTTTCCGGATGTCAGTTCTAGGGTGCTCAGCCTTTATTTGGCCCAAGCCTCTGCCCTCCCTGGGGATCCCCTGATTCCTTCTTGCCCCCTTCCCCAGCTGTCTCCCTGTGTGGCTGCCCTTCATCCCTGGCTCAGAGCTAAACCTACTTAATTCTTTTGATCTTGGTTTAGAAACCAAGCCTCCAGCCATTCCTGTTGCTACTCTGCTGGGCTCTGCCTGCCTGAGTCAGAACCCCGGGTTGCCCGCAGCTGTTATGGGCTCCCCCGGCACCTGCTCTGACCTCCTTTCCTGAGTGCTGACCGTTCCATGGGTCATGCCCAGGAGAGGCATGGCTGGGGCAGGAACCCCAAGAATTCAGAAGAGAGACTCTTTCCCCAGTATCTTCTTAGAGCTGAGTCATCTGTGTCCTGCCTGGGGCCAAGGTTTACCATGCCCATGCCCTGTGAGAAACTAGAATCCCAAGAGAGAGCAAAGCTTCAGTTGGCATGCACCTGGCACACCTGGGTTCATTTCAGTCTTCTTCCTGGAGCCTCAGTTTCCCTGTCTGAACACCTAGGGTGTGCCGCAGCCCTCTGCCAGTGTGAGAGAGAAGAGCCCATCAGAAAACCTAACACATGGTGGTCCTCAGCAGGTCTGATCAGGTCTGATCCCTGCCCCATTACCAGCCCCACAGCAGGCAATACCCTCCTCTCTTGGGCCAGCAGCCCTTGAGTTATCGGCCATGATGGTAACTGATTACACAGGGTGCCCTGTGAGGACCTCTCCTGACCTCACCCCAACTTATAGCGGTGGGTTAGCTGAAAAGTGAGCTGCCCCAACAAAGCCCATTCCTCTTGTTCTGCCTAAGGGAGGGGGACTTATAGGGAATCAGAAGGAACCCATGGAGCCACCTGGGAAACACACCACACACACACACACACACACACACACACACAAATGAAATCCCCATAGAAGTCGCCAGCCAATGCAGACAGCCTCCCTAGAGATATTGCAGGTGGGCACTGGAACTCCAAAGAGGAACTTAGCCCCTATAATCTGCATCGACCTAACTCTGGAATCCTGCAGAATCTGGGGAACAGGACAGATCCTGTACACAAGCCTCCTGTCCCTTGAGCAGAGTTCAGCAGCCCCAAACCCAAGGAGCCAGGATCTCTGGAAGCCAGAACTGCTCTGGGAGAGGGACAGTGGGCAGGAAGGCAGAAAATGGGGGTAGTTTGAAGATGAATACAGAAAGACTCACAAGAGAGGACTTCCCTCCTCCGTGCTTCAATGGGGCCCCTGCCATCTCCCCAATGAGGGAGGACATCCCATCGCCCACCCACCTTTACCAGGCCCTTTCCACCCTTTCCTGGAATTCAGTCTAAAGTGAGAACTGAAGGAGACAGGAGACAGGAGATTCATTCCTGAGTTGCTTTGTGTGGGGGCTCTTAATTAGACCTAATTAGACTAATTAACTTTTAAATGAGAAACTTGTAGTTTTCCTCCTCTCTCCCTCTCTCTGCATTGCTCTCTCTACTCCTGTTTAAATGGCTCGCTCTAGCCTGGGTGGAAGATGCTGGTGGGAGAGAAGGTGGCCTGGGCCCCTCCCCGCTGTCCTCTCTGATCTGCTCCATCTCTGCTGGCTGGCTCTGGGCACTTCCTTCCTGGAATGAGGGTGTGGTTCTGTCTTTGTTCTGCAGACTCTGTTCTGGGGTTCATTTCTTTCCTGGCACTAAGGGTAGAGGTGTGTGTGTGTGTGTGTGTGTGTGTGTGTGTGTGTGTGTGTGATGCTGGGTCCCTTGGGTGATTCTGGCGCATAGAGAAGTTCTGGGTGAACCTCCTAATTTCCCTTCCCCGGTCTCTGTTTCCTGTGCCTTCTGATGCTAGAGCTTTGAGGCTCTCCCCAAAAATCATCCAAGAACACCAGGAAAACAGCTGGGGAGTCTTCTGAGTAAGGTTCATAAGGCTCAGAGGAGGCCTCCTAGAACCTCGGTCTACCAAGGGTTAACTGCTGTCCCTTGCCTTCCCCTGTATTCCTTCAGTCTCTCTCTCTCTCTCTCTCTCTCTCTCTCTCTCTCTCTCTCTCTCTCTCTCTCTCTTTCCCTTTCCCTCTCCCTCTCCCTCCTTCCTCCCTCCCTCTTCCCTCCCTCTCCCTCCCCTCCACCTCCCCCCCCCCCACACACACACACACACACACACACACACACACACACATCTACCTTGTACCTAGTGTCTGGCCTCCCAAGAGAGCCTGTAGCACTGTTTTTGCTGACCAAGTTAGCTCTTCCCACCTGCACCCAAGGCCCCCCATTCTACAGGAGCTCCTACTAAGACCACAGAGGCAAAGTGCAGGAGCCTCAAAAGCCTGGTGTGCAAGCCCTACAGCCTTGGTCTTGATCCTTGACAACTGTCTGGGGTTGTTTGAAAGCCAGACTGAAGCCCCCCGCAAGATTCAGCTGGGTTCCTTCTCACTGCCCTGGTTTGCCTCAATCTCTTAAAGTTTCTAGAACCTTCCTGGACTGTTGTGTCCCTCTCTCCATCCCTAGTTTCAGGCCCCCATCTCACTCTTTCCAGAACCTTGACACAGAATGAGTCTTGATGCCAACACCTACCTGCAGCTTCTGTATTGATCTTCCCGCTGTCTCAGTTGAAGCTGCCGAGTGGAGGCAGCCCTACCGCCAAGGAGAGCAGGAAGCCACTTCTGCTGACTTTCCGGAATGCTTAGGCCTCAGGACAGGGGGCCCCAGCTTGATTGTCTTGGAGCTAGCCATTTATGTTTGCATGGCTCAGCAGAAGGGCAGGGGAAGGCCCAGGAGGAGTGGAACCCATGGGCCTTGTCTGGACAACATCTGGCCCAGAGATGCCCAGGGCACCCGGCAGGCAGGAGCTCAGCAAGGGCCCTATTCTGCATCTGGTCCTCTTGACAGAGGCAAGCACTCTGAAATGGGCAGGGACCTGGCCAGGGGCCTTTCTTAGAGTTCTCCCCACTAGGAGTGTGGATCCCAGCCCTACATGGGGATTGAATATCTGGTTCTCAATGGCCTCCTTGTCTGCTCAAAGCTGCACTCTAGCATTCAAATCAAAATGGTGGCATTTCTGCAAGACAAAGGTTTAAAGGGGCCTAACAGCTTCATTTCTTAGCTTGGGGCCCGCTTGGCCTAGAAGCATATCCATTGAGCCTCATTTCCCCCAATTCACAGTTCCCCTAGGTTAGACATTCACACTTTCTATGTTGACCCTTCAACTCCCCACCCTGACACCAAGGTCTGAGTCATCTAGCCTCAATGGTTCACTATGCCAGTACAGGGCAGGGCAGGGTCTCCCAGTGGGATTCCAAGGTTCTCCAGTGCATGGTGCAGACGGAGATACTCCAGGTGAGATAGAAAAAAAGACACCCTGAGCATGCTGGGAAGGATCTACCTCACTCTTCTTCCGTGGAAGCCTCTGTGTCTGGGAAACCTACAACTTTGGCATCATCAGGGAGCTCTCAAGGTGACGTCCCTCTCAAGGTGGCACCCCAGGGATGCTGTGGAGAATAACTCCATTGGAGAGTAAAGAAGGCAGTTGGCTTTTTCTATCCAGTCACCTGCATTTCCCCAACAGGCCTGGGTTCAGCTTTCCTGCCAGGCCCTAGCCAGCCTGTCCCCTCCTCCTCCACCTGCTGCCCACAGCCCACAGCCCCGCCCCCAGCCCTACTCTCCGCCCCCCGCCCCCCAACACACACACACATACCCTCATCACCCAGCAACACCCAAGGGCTTTGTTAGCACAACTCGGTTCAAATGTCTGATTAGTCCTTAGGAGATCGCAGGGTCAATTTTCTATAGCTCCTTCCTCTCCATTTAACTAATTTAACTGCACGATTGTTACAAATTTCATTTTATTATAGCCCGCTTCTCAGTCCAATTGAATTACTAAAATCTCATTTTCTCAGAAGTGCTGAATATGTAATTAGAGAAAAAATTATGCTCCTGCCTGCCTATTAGGCTGGTTCACGCATGTGTGCATGTGACACGTGAGAGTCACCGTGAGGTGGGCTGGGCCAGAGGCGGGCTGGAGCCCAGTGCGTCCCCAGCAGGGACAGACACGTGGAGGTCAGCACCAGGCAGGATGAGGTGCCCGTCTGTGTGGAAGGGACCCTGCCTGTGCAGGCAGCCCGTGATTGCAGGAGAGGAAAACCGCATTAACTCCAGATTACAAATTAAACAATATCTGTGGGCCATTGTAATTAAGGGAAATTCAATTCCCTTCTAATGCCCCATTATGTCTGGCTCGGCAAGGTAAAACTTGGGCTACACAGCCCCTTTAGTGGGAGGAGAGGTCACAGGGAGAGCTTTAGCCACAGATCTGCCCCCTTCCGTGGTTCCTGGATCCCAGCAGGGACAGTGTAAGAGGGTGTAAGTGTTCTGATCCATGGTTTTCTAAGGATTCCTTCTATTCACTTCCAGGAGAATCTTCTGTGGCCCTACAGGTATCTTCCACAGCTGCAGGGTTTGATGTTGCAGCAACCCTGGTCCCCCCTACCCCAGAGTATGGGTGTGTCCCTAGAGAGGGCTGCCAATGGGGAGAGCAAGGAGGACCTCAGTAATCAGCTGCAGGAAAGGGGCCTCCAGGCACCCCCCCCGGGTGGTTATAGGAGGAAACACTGTGAGGTCACTTCAAGCACTGATGCAGTTGCTCAGGAGGGTCTGATGGGACGGCTGTCATGCTGAAGCCATGAGGTTTCTCCAGGCTTGGGGCTCCCCGAACAGGGTGCTGGCAGTCAGGTACAGACTTCCCCTCTGTTACCCCCCTCTCTCTCTCTCTCTCTCTCTCTCTCTCTCTCTCTCTCTCTCTCTCTCTCTCTCTCTTTCTCTCTCAACCTGTTCTGTGGACTTTGGGGACACCTGTACTTCTTGCCTCTGTGGTTTAACTTTTGCTGGTCACTTTCTTTCTCATTCCTTGGTAGCTCCAAAGCATTCTGGGAACTGTCCTGAACCCCCAGCTAGGGTGACCTCAGTGTAACTGTGTTCTCTGTCCCACGGCAGCCTCAGCTCACTGCAGAGGCCTTGACCTCTAACCTGCAGATTCCAAGAGAGACAGCTTACTGGTCTAGTATGCCCTGCCCACGGGATACTATACCAAGAATGGGAGATGCCCTCCCAATTGTTCTGGAATCTTCTTTCTTCCTCAGAGACTTTTCTGACCCAAGTGTCTGCTGGAAAATTGATGGGTGGGCTGGATAGGTGTGGGGTCCTTGGTTGTCCTGGCCTGGCCTCAGACTCAGCACAGGAGTCTTGGACCCAAAACAGGTAGGACAGCTGCAGCCTCTACGTACTGCCCTTTATGCCTGAGCACCATGAAAGCCACCCAGAAAACCACAGCTGCTTCCTGGCTGTGGGTCTCTGGAGAATTCCCTGGGCTTCAAGGGACCATCACCCAAGCACCAGCCAGAGGAGGGAGGGGATGGAGCGTGAAGAGACAGGTGCCTTCTCCATCTTTGCAACCTCATGGGTGAAGCTTCCTTATCCATCATGCCCTGGGGCATCATGCCAGCTCTTCTTTGGGTGTGAGGGGGTGTGGTGGTGGCTGGGAGTGTGTAACCATGAGCACATGTGGATGACAGACAGCTCATATGTGGAGTGAATGTGAATAGCCAATCCATACGCTACCTACATGGACATGAGTGTGCCCCTAAGGAGTGCTTGGTGGCCTGAGCACAGCCCCTGTCTCCACATCTCTGTCTCTGTAAAGCCAGCCAAGCTTCAAGCATATGGAGGCAGCAAAGGTCTCATCCTACCCGCTTCTGGTCCGTCTGTCCTCTTCTTCCACATGAGTGCATGAGCAATCTTAGGATCAAGTAGCAATGTCAAAACGTACGCCCATGAGCAAAATTGAGGGTCTGACAGCGAGCAGACCAGCCCCAATGTAAGCCCACCCCATCTCTCTTCTGACACTCCTGACCACCATGTCCGTCTTTCTGTTCGTTCTCAGGGAGTGAGGTGGGGAGCTGGCCTGGTGATGCTTCATCCCACCTGCCTCTGACTCTTGATCAGCAGAAGTTCAGGCACCCCAGCTTGGCTCGCCCTGTTTTGTACTCTCTGCTTTCTGTCAGGCTGTCTAGCAAAGCTATCTGCATCCTAGCCTCCTAAACCCTACCAGACTCCCACCTTCAAGAGAGATGCCCAGTTGACCTCGGTTGTGTTGCCTTGAGCTGCAGATGGCCTCTAGCTTGGCCATGAGTGTGAGGTGAGCACCTTAGCATACAGAGAGAGGGAGAGAGAGAGAGAGAGAGAGAGAGAGAGAGAGAGAGAGAGAGAGAGAGAGAGAGAGAGCGCTCACTGTGCACTCCACACTGCTCCCCTTCTTTCACCCCCTCCTGTCACATCAGCCTGGCACACAGTGGCCCATGGTCTCCTAGCCAGTGCCCTGAATCTGAGTGCCATGGCTTCCAGCATCCTATGGGTAACAGGGAGCGAATGTACAGGGCTTTGGGAGATGAGCTTGTCAGGTGGAATTGCTGTCAGCCTTAATGTTAGAGAAGTGAAGATCCAGGGCCTTTGCCTGAGCTAGCTCAGCATGGGTTCCATTTGCCCAAAACAGGCCCACCCATGGGGTATGTATGGAGGCTGCTCCTGCTCTCTGAGAAATGCTGGCTGTCCTGTTGATCTACATCAGCGTGTGGGACCCTGGACTCTGAGGCTCATTGTCAGCAACCCCGGCTGCTGCTGGCCAGGTTCTTACTTCTCTTGCTTGTCTCCTTCCGCTGGGATACCGCTTGCTTCTATGAGCTCAGGCCTACACTCTCCCTAGGAGCCTTCACCCTGGGATGTATCTCTCCTCAGAGGTTCCATGCAAACTCACTAGACCCAAGAGCCCTAGAGCCTATTTACAGCCTCTGTAAATAGGAAGATGGAGAGAGTCTCTCCTCTCCTCTCTCTCTCTCTCTCTCTCTCTCTCTCTCTCTCTCTCTCTCCCATTGTCAGTACCGTTGACAGAGTGTTTGCCTCAGATGCCTGGCTGCCTACCTCAGGGGCCTAACAGAGGCCCCATGGCAGCAGTAGGACTTGCCAGTGGCTGCCAGGTCCCCAGCAGTTCCTAAGTGGATCCACAAACAGTGCATCTACCCTGAAAGTCCCTGCCCCTGCCCAGCCTAAGGGCTTTTTATTCATTTATAGCTAATTTTTCCTGCCAGAAAACAGTGGCCCTGAGCCTGGCTGCCCGCCTCTGCTGACCTCACTCGGACATTTACACCAGGCTATCTCTTCCCTCATCTCAATGTGACTCGGGCTGGGTGTGCTTGGAGACGTGTGAGAGCTGAGCTCCTGCAGGGTCTGAAGGCTTCTGCTGTGTGAGGAAGGGTAATGAGAGAAGCGGAGGGCCAGCCTACCCACACTCCCCGTGCTGTCTGCTTCCCTGTCCTCCGCACAGACTGGAAGGGGACACAGGGACATCCTCATTTTCACAGTGGGGGGATGGAGATGCAGCATGCAGGCCTAGGTCAGGAGACAAGTGTCAGCTATCCTGGACAGCCACACACTGGAGTTTAAGGTCCATGTCCTTGGGGTGGGAGGCCATGGCACATGCAGCATCCTGAGGCTTCTCCCTGTTCCCTGGAAGGTTGTCTGTGAGCATTATCAGCACCTCCTACTTTTCTGTTCTATATGTGACTCATGCAGGTACACACAGTGGATGGATGTGGAAGCCAGAGGAAGACTTTAGGTGTCCTCCCTGTCTCTGCCTTATCCCTTTAGCACAGGGTCTCTCACCAAACCGGATGCTTGCTGTTTAAGCCACACTTGCCGGCAGCAAGCTCTTGAAATGTCTGATCCCCCCACCCAATTGCTGGGGTCGCAAGCATGCACAAGTGTGCTCAGGTGTTTTACATGGACGCTGAGAATTCAAACTCAGATCCTCATGAACGCAGAGAAAACAGTGTTACCCATCAAGCTGCCCACCATCACCACCACACCCACCACCACCCCAGCCTCTTTCTTTTGTCCTCTCGTAGGACAGACAGATGGGATGAGGGTCACCAGAGTAGCCTGAGTTGGACCTGGTGACCTATGAAAGATCTGGTGTGCTGGGTTTGGGCCTCAGCATGCACCTTTGTGGGGCCCAGCTCAGCAGAGGCAGCTCTCCCACCCCATCTGGATGAAACCACCCCACTCCAGCCTCTCCAGTTTTCATAGACAACAATAAGTATACAAATTGTGTGGCTGCTTCGTGTCATCGTACCGCTGTGTAAGGTGCCAAGCCAGTCACACCCAGATGCCTCTGACTTTCAGGGATAGCTGTGAGCACAATATATAGACCTAGGAAGGGCCACACTGTACCATTCTCTGGGTGACGGTCTCCTGCAGAGTTACTTCCTTGAGCTGGGAGATGGGCCAGCTTGGGCTCAGAGGGCCCAGCTCAAAGGTGCTTAGGAGTCCTGGCCCCACACAGCCTCACTCCAACCCTCCCTACGCCAAGCCCCTGTGTGCTGCCAAGTCTCACTGTCTGGGTCAGATTCTGAATCCTCTATCCACAGAAGCCTGAGACATCCTACTTGGCCCCATGAGAGGCCTGTTACAGTCAGTGTTTGTGGGAAGGGTGAGCAGAGAGCAGTAAGCACTGGTGGCCTCTCTGCCTAGAGAAGTAGTGTTGGCGGCAGAGGGATGGACGTCAGTTGGGCAAGCATCAGCAGGAAGGCCATCAGCCAGGAGCCACTTGGCGTCTGTGCCGCAGGGGGCAGCTGCAGACTGGACAGTGCCCAGGTGCTGATGGTGCCGGGTTTGCCAGACCAGGAAGGCACAAAGTGTGGGGACAGACAGAACAGGCTGAGAGGGACAGAGCAAGAACGGAAAGCCAGGCTGGGTGTGAAGGGAGGAACAGGGGAGGTAGATGTTTATACAAGACTCCTAGGGACCCTCCAAGATGCAGCTGCCCTCCTGCCCCCACTTTCCCCTCCCTGACCCGTTGGGAAGAAGAGAGAGGGGCTCATCCCTGCCAAGGAGACTGCAAACCCGACAGTGTGGCTCTGTGGTTTGCCAGGGATGTAGTTCATTCTCACCCAGTGGCCACAGAGGAGCAGATGCAGCCAGCCAAGGGCACGGAGTCCCTGCTCCCTCCAAAGTGCCCTGTGTTCTCAGGCCTCCACAGAAGGCCTGGTGCCCATTTGCAGAAGCCGTGAGGATCTCAGCAAGCAGGGTGGGGCCCTGGTGCCTAGCCCTGGGGTAACAAGACAGTTCCCTACTGGCTCCACAGTGCACAGTGTATAGCTTCAAAGCCATCCACTCTGACGCACCTCCTCAGCAAGGCTGCTGCCGCAGGAGATGAAACAGTCTAGACCACACGTGAGGATGTACATGCTACTGCCTTCCCATAAAACTTTATTTACACAAATAAGTCTGGCCTCCGCTGAGATTGCTCTGCTGGTGGAACTGACCATGGTACTTAAACTTGCCCAGCTGTAAAAATGAAGGACCCTGGTTGCCATGGGAATCTGGTTACCAGCCCAACAGCCCAAGGGAAAGCCCCTCCTGTTCTTGGTGGCTCCTGGCACAGGATACTCAAGGGACAGTGTCTCTGAGCCTGTAGCAGGGCATTTCCTGTAGTGTGGGACCTAGGGAGCTCACTGTTGACAAGGTGGGTTCACCAACTTAGCAAATGAAGTGACTAATAATTAGGGTGATTTCAGTGATGCCCCCAAATGAGCGCCCTGACCTGACACCAATGCCAGTGACTAAAATACAATTTATTTCACTGATGACCTCTCTGTATCATAAGTGGCTCTACCACCCCCCCCCCAGGAAAGAGTCCAACAAAGGAGCCTCCTATGAAATTTCCCATAATTCCCCATATTCTCAGCCGTCGGGTCAGAGGCCAAGGCTAGCTCTGAGTGGAGGACTCACCCTCTGAATGATGCAAGCCCAGGAAGTCCAGGGCAGATCCACCTTTGGGGCCTCTAGAGAGCCCTTGGTGGAAATCCCCCTGGGGCCCTGCTGCTCTGTGCCTGCAGCTGCTGAATCGGCACCAAGACCTTGGCCTGAAACCCAAGTGCTGTGGCTGGCCCTAAGGAGAAGCAAGCAGGCAGGAGATAGGGACAGCTCTATCCTCTTCACTGGAACGATATGAGGTATCCAGGAAGCCTGTGTCCAGGGACAATGGGGTGGGCAGCCTTCTGCCCATTTCTGGGACCTTCAGGGTCCTGTGACCCACCTGCCACCAGGAGTCCCCTATCCTGAAGCTGGCCATGTCTCCTCATGTTGTTCCCACTCTGTTCGGACTGTCGGCTGTCCTCTGTCCTTGCTCCTAAGGGTCACGACCCTCCTTTCTATCTTTCCCATCTTCATCCCGAGTGTCCCCCTGCCCTGAGCTCTGGCCCTCCTGGTCTCTCTGCCTCTGTGGTACAACATTATCATTCCATAATACTCTGAAATATACATGGACTTGGCTGAATGCAGACAAAATTGCACCATTTACTGCATGAATATTTCATGCTGGCTTCGCTCCGAGGTATCCGTCTGATGGAGTGGAGACTGCTGCCCTGGCCCTCCCTGCCCACTGGCTTCCTGCCCAACAGCTGGCAGTGCCTAGCCCTTTTGCTGGCTAAGGCTGTCCAAGGAGAGGGGGAAGGAGACACGTGTTGAGAGGTTTAAGGGCCCTTTGAGGTTAGGGGCAGCTGTGAGGTGGGCTCTGGGCTACTCCCTAACAGTACTTGGTGGACAGGGTGATCAGAAAATTATCTTTCTAGGTAGAGAACAAGGGTAGGGAACACAGAGACCTAGCTAGCTGCTTCCCATAAATCCTGAGCAGGAACTGCTCCTGTGTATTGTGTCTCTAAGTAGCTCTATCCATTGCCACCTGCCTTGTGAGCCCTCCAGATGCCTGACACAGTGCCAGCATCTTCCCTGGACTTAAGACCTCTAAAGGTGGAGGAATCCTAGGGCCAGAGGACACTGGGTGTGTTCAAGAGAGCTGGGAATGTGATAGAGTTGGTGGCCCATCTACACCTGTGCCTCTGTGTGCACCAACATAGTGCTCACTCTTGCTCAGGGAAGACCTCTCCTATGTGGAACCCCTCTGACCACTGTCTGGGAGGATGCAGGAGCTAAAACTGGTAGACAAGTGCCAGGGATTCTGAGGACCTTGGTACAGCCTGCCTATTCCACGGCAGTCTCCCAGCCACGTGGGGTCGGGCAAGGTGCGCTCATGCTGGAGAGACACAGAGTTAGCCTCAGTCGGAGCCCTGCAGTGAGGCAGCATCCTCCTCTGCTGCACTCTAGACTAGGCCTCCACAGCGAGTCTTGAGCCCTTCGATGCAGGCCATTGACTATCCATCCGTCTCGCTACCCTCCTGTTAACCGAATATCTGCTACTTTCCAGGCATCGTGGTGGTGCAGGGAAGAAGAGAAACATGTCCACCACCTCCTGGGACACAGGGATAAGTAAACTAAGATGTTTACTGGTTAGCTTCAGCAAAAAGATACAGGGGCTGCAGATAGTGCTGGCTTCAGAGAGGGGTCTGGGAGGACACCTCTGAGGGGACAGTGTGAGTGCATGCATGTGTGTGTGTGAGAGAGAAGGGGGGTATGGTGTGTGTGTGCATGTGTAGTATGTGTGTCGTATGCATGCATGTGTGTGTGATATGTGTATGAAATATGTGTGTGTGGTGTGTGAGTCATATGTGCATATATGTATGAGATATTTGTGTGGTATGTGTGCATATGTATGGGTGTGTGTGAAAGAGATGTGTGTGTATGATATGTGTGTGTGGTGCCTATGTGTGTGTATGTGGTGTATATGTATACTGTGTATGCGTAGTATATAGGGTGTGTGTATGTGTGTGGTTTATGTGGGGGGGGATGTGAGGGGGTGGGGGATGTGTATGTGTATGGAGGTCTGTATGTGTGTATGAGTGTGTATATGGGAATGTGTGTGTATGGTGTGAGTGCGCGTGTTTATGGGGGATGTGTGTATGAATGGGGGTGTAATTATGGGGTGTGTATGTGTGTGTGGTATGTGTGTGTGTATGGTATGCGTGTGTGTGTGTGTGTGCGTGTGTGTATTATACACACAGGTGTGTGCCCCTGTATTTGGGTTCTATCACTCTCCACCTTATTCCCTGAGGTAGGCTCTCCCCCTGAACCTCCAGCTATGCTGGAAACCAGCAAGCCCTTGAGCCCCCGCACCCTTGCAATCCTGCTGTCTCTGCCTGTTCCTTACCCCCTCCCAGCGCTGTACCACAGACCCATGTCTGCCTCTCACGTGGTTTTTCAGGTACTCATGCCTGCACAGCAAGCATTCTTCCCAGCTGAGCTGTCTCCCCAGGTGACTCTTAGGCAGGACCTGAGGAGCTGATCGAGGAAAGACTGAGGGAACCATGCAGCAGGCACAGGGAACAGCACATCTAACTGGCTTGAGGCAGATAGAACTGGGGCCAAGTGATCTGGGCGGCCCTGAGAATGGAGAGAGGGATGTGACCAGCAGGGCTGAGCAGGACGGGGCCTGGAGGTTCCTTTCCCTCAGCGTGAGAATGATCATAAGGACGCTTAGGTAGAAGAGCTCCTGTCTACGTGTGTATTAACCCATCTTCCTGGCTGCTGACGAGCCGTGGCCAACCTGGACCTTCCAGGACAGCTGAGGTCAGCTGCTATCATTGAAACATGAAGTGGCTGTTGCGTGCAGACATGCAACCTGGGATGAGGCCTGGGCAAGGGTGCAGCCAGAGGGGAGTTAGCCTGCATCAACAGGTAACACCCCACCCCCCAGGCAGGTAAAAGTGTCTGAACCAAGGTGTGAAGGTGGAGCCTGGGTGCTGAAGTCTGAACTATGGAGTTGCATGGGCTTCTCTTTCTTTTCTGGTTGATTCTCCTGTGTGTATACTATGTGTAGCAGGTCAGGATTGGGGGTGAAATGGGAAAGCAGAGAATTGGAGCAGGCCTGATGCCACAGACTTGTCATCCTAGCTCCCAAGGTGGCTGAGGCAGAAGGGTCCCAAATTCAAGGCCAGAATGGGTAACTCACCGAGAGCCTGTCTCAAAATAAAAAACTTAAACATCTGGGAAGGGCAGGTATGGAGATAGGGCTCAGCAGCACAGTGCTGGTAAGTGCAAGGCTGGGAGTTCAATCCCCAGGACAGACAGTAGGAAGCAGGAAGGCAGAAGTGTGGAAGGAAGAAGAGCTTTCAGGGCACACACTGGGTAGAAAATGTGGGAACCAGACGTTCTGGCTGCTGGGCATCTGGGGCAACTCTTCTGGCTTCTCTGGGCTTTGAAGTAAAGTCAGCTCCCAAGGACCTGTGTAATTTAGACATTATTCTGAAGACCCCAACCTGGATGCTCAACTCTCTGGCTCCAGTTGCCCTCCCCACCCCGCCCCCACCCCCGACAACCTAGGATTTGGGTCAACAGTCTGCATAATGGAAGGCCCATGGGACAGAGAGAGGCAGGGCCAGACCCAGTCATGTAAAAGGCAAGGCAAGATGGCAGCAGTGGACAGAGCTGCTCCCCGCTCTGCAGAAGGAAAGCCACAGTGTAGGAGCCCAGACACCTGCAGCCCCACCCCCCACCCCGACCCAGCTCCAGGAAAGTACTGCAGCGGTGCCAGCCCAACTATGGTGAAGAAAAGGAAGAAAGGCCCTGATGTGGGAGCAGTCTAAGCCTCTGGGTGTCTTAGACTGCGCGCTCCCTTCTCCATCCCAGGCTCCCATCATCACTTGCTGCTGCTGCTGCCACACCCTCTGCAGCATCTGCCACCACGCTCTCATGCAGCCTGTCCATCCTTCTGTGTACCCTCTCTCCATCTGCCTCTTCAGTCCTTCAGCTTCTCCCAAATCTCCAGTGTCTGTCCCACTGTGCAGAGTGCAGAGGATACACACCCTCGGCGGCTGATGCCACAGGCAGGGTAGAGGTGCTCCTGACAGTGGCCTCCCTAGCAAAGCTACTTCCCGCTTCCTTGGCCAGCCAGCCTGCTTTTGCAGCTCCCGCTGCTTCTTTCTCCTCAGTGACTGCCTGGTGCAACACTTTGATTTATCTGGAAGGCAGCACCATGTTTGCTGAACTGTATCCGTGTTTCTGAGTGTTACACTGTAGCAAGCTGGACCTGGCTTCCGGGCCTGCAGAGATGGCGCCCTCTGGAGTCCACCCCCTCCTCCAACCCTTCTACTCTGGACTCTTGTCCATCAGGCAATCTGAGGTGGGCTACTCTCTACTGGGCTCATGGTCTTTGGGTCCCCATTGTTCCTGTCTCTCCTGACTCCCCATCTCTCTGTCCCCCTGTGGGATGGAGGGGAGGCTATGAGGACCCCCACCAAACTCTTCTTCTTTTCATCTCTCCTTCAACAGCCCCTCTGAGCCCGGTGGATGATGAATCTTTCCTGCCTGTGCCTCAGCCTCTTCCCAGAGCTTTTTTGACCCCTGCACACTAGGTGGCTATTCCAGGAGACATCGGGCTTTGTTGTTCTCCCCAGGGGTCTGTCTGATCCACCTGCACCCTGTACAGTTCCGCTTCCTAGTGTGGAGGCCGAGTAGCTGCCACAGTCAGATGCCCAGTGTAAATACAGTCTGGAGGTCAAATCTAGACTCCATACCAAGAACCATGGCCATTGTTCTGAGTGTCCAGGTAGCCTGCCCTGCCAAGAGTCATTCAGCATCGGATGGCAGCTAAGACAGACCCCTGCTGTGAGCTAGGAGCAACCCTGGTTTCCCTGCTGCACAGGGGCGGATACCAAGATTCCACTAGAAATGCGTCGTTCTTGGAGGTGCATGGAAGACCATAGGTGCTGCCCTTTCTGGTGCCCTCCTCTTTCTCAGAGTTGCTGGGCCCTACCCATCTCCACTCCGAGACTGGGGGCTGACTGCTGATGCAGGACAAGGTGGCTTGTCAGGGAAATAGGAATGTGGAGAGACGCGTCTGGCCACCTTACACTGTCAGCCTTGCCAGAAATGGCTAAATCATCATCATCCTGCAGCCCTGTTAATATCCCTGGTCTTCAGAGCTGGCCGGGCCACCTGGAAGGGACAGTTACTTGACAATCTCTTGTACTGAGAAATGGGAACACAGGTACCAGGGTGCTGCAGGGGTATGGAAGGATAGTCATTTGGGCTGAAGCAGCCCACCAGGAGAAAGGATGCAGACCACAACTGATCTGAAACTTGGCTCCCTTGGGAGCCAGGGGATGGGGTATAGCTGTACTGTTTCTATTGCCTGGGCCACACCAGTTTCTCCCTCCCCCACTCACCTGCTCAAGGCCTCCATCTGACCACCCTGGCCTGGGAGGAACTCCGTCCTCTCTCTCCTCTTGGATTTCTTCCTAGGCTTCTTCATATCCTGCCCCAAGGCTCAGTCAGAGTCTCTGATGCCTAAAGGATGCAGCCGTCCCCTCTACCCCTTGATACAGTGTCTGGCCTACCCTGGTAGGCCCATCTCAAACACCAGCCAATACCTCATGCCTGTGGGAAGACAATTTGGGGCAGCTATATTCCACTGTGACCGGCAACCAGCCATAGACATCTGCCTCTATTGTGACCAGAAGTGCCAACCTGACTACCCTTCTCCCAAGGACTCCTATTCCAGGAGACCCTTCTGGATTTTTCCACTAAATCTACCCCATATATCCTAGCACTTAACCTGAGTCCAGATAGGCACAGAGTGTTTGTGATACCTGTCCCTGGTCCCCAGAGAGGAAGCTATGCCCACCTCTCTCCTGCCCCCTGGTTGTGCGCCACACCTGAGGCGTGGCTACCATCCTGCCCCAGTCTCCAGGGGCTTTAGATCTCAATCCGAGTCAGAGATCAGGGTCTAGTACAGTAGAAGAAGGTTTGAATAGGATTGAGTGACTACACAGGTCACCCCTAGTCTTCCAGAGTACCTAGCTCCCCTCCTCCAACTGTCAGCTCTGGAGCCAGCCTAAGGGAGGAATTTTCCACAGATGTCCCCAAGCCATGTTTCCCAGTGGCATGCCTCGCTGCTCAAAGCACTTCCATGAAGCTAACCCAAGTCTCTCCTGCTGTTAACTAAGTCCTTGCCCTGGCCTCCAGTCCCCCTTCTCCCCTCAGGACAAGGAAAGCCACGAGGAGTTGATGGGTGCTGTCACAGGGAGGGGGCTTCCTCTCCTTCACCCTGCAGGAGCACGCATCCCAGATGCCCAAAGCTGCCAGAGAAGGGTCATGAGACAGCGACTCCCATGCTCTACTAATCCCAGATGAATGCCCAGCACCTTCCAGAGAGCTGGCTAATTTGGAAACAACCATCTCCAATGTAACCAGGCAATAAGGCAGCCCACACACAGCCCCAGCAGCTGGCAGCTTCCTGGGGGTGGGGGGTTCTCACCATCTTGAGCTTCAGGGTGCCCTGGCATTGTATGGCGACATCCCCAGAGCCAGGGTTTGGATCTACCCAATTGAAGCCCCACAGGGCAAGGCGGTTTTATTGTTGGGTTTTTCTGAATGGGTTTTTTTGTCCAGCCCTTTGAAGTCTCTATAGGAGGCCCAGATTTTCCCCCTGATGCTTTCAGGAGACCACTGAGCCCAGAAGGCTGGTTTCAGCCTTTCTATTCTCAGGACTTGAGCCTTCCTGGGCCCCTGGAATCTGAGGAAGCCTAGTGAAGAAGACTGTCTCTTGCCTCTGCTGTCTCTGCAATCTGAACTGGGAATTGAGCCTTCTGACCGGCTCATCTGCTTAGTGAACCCCTCCCCAAGATCCCCCTGAGGTTGGATCTCATTCTGTGTCATACTCAGTCACCTGTAGGGAAACCCCATTATTAGCTTTGGTTTAGGGTCAAAAGGTCAAAGTCAGAGAGATGATGCCTTGGCCTGCAGGCTCTTAGGGGCATAAGGGCTGACAGGCCTGACAGGGCTGAGGCAGGATCTGAGCCCTCCTCTTGGCTATGGGGCCAATGGCAGTCAATTATACCCTGTCTTCCGCTGTCATCTGTGCCATAGCAGCAGGAGGCAGGGCAGCATGAGCTCCTAGGATCAGCTAGATGTGGACTCACCCAAGGACAAGAGATCCTGGGTGTAGACAGCAGGACTCAGGGAGAATCACAGGGAGCCCAGGAGACACATGGCAATTCCAAGCATGATACAGTAGGAGTGTTAGCCAACACCACCCCCAAACTACAGAAGCTTCCCGAATGCCTGGTGGCACCTGCCAGGTACCTGTCTCTTGGTTCTCCAGGGCTTCCATGGATGAGGAAGCAAATCTGGGCACAGCCTGGAGGAAGGAGAGTCAGAGGAACACAGAGCAGTCTGGCTCCCTGTGCTCTGGTTGGGCATATTGGTCATGTCACATCTTGAGTGAGCCCAGAGCCCCAGCCATACAGGACACAGCTGCCCCCACAGCTGCTCTCCCGTCACCACGTCCACTCCCACCGCGACCACAGACGGTGCTCACGGGGCTGCGCCACAGCGGCGGCTGCTTTGTATGGATGGTGCGGCATTTTGGGTAATGAAATATTCACAGGTCAGTGATTCCTTGAGAAATGATGGGGATCAGTCAATTCCTTTTCAGGGAGTAATTTTCTTCCCCTTCACAGCCTCTGTTTCATGTTGACAGCCATTAGCATTGAGAGAGAGACTGGATCGAAGGCGCTTGTCAGAGGTGGGGACGAGCTGGCGTCTTGTCACAGCCGGTGGGGTTGGGTGTGGGACATGGACACACATGTGTGAGGCCAGCAGGCCTGGAGGCAGGGTGTGGACAGCTGGTGCCCTCCTGGGCTTGCTCTGTCTGCTTGGACTGCGCTGAAAGGCCCCACAAAGTTTTCTTTCACATGAGAGTTCCACCTTCTCTGGGACACACTTCCTTATGCCCCTAGGATGACAGAGATCTACCCAGGTGCCCCCTGACGGGTCTGAATGCCAGGTGAGAGAATGACCAGCCACTTGCAGGCTCGGAGGGTGACAGTTGCCCGTGTTCCGTATGCCTCAGTTTCCACTTCTGTAAGATGGGATGTTTTGAATCTGGTGCAAAGCATGAACGTACACCCAAGGCCTCTGCAGAGGTAGACAAAAGTAATTTACTTCCTTTCTGGAAGGTTTTATACCACCCTGTAGCCCAGACCCAGTATCTCCTCCTTTCTATCCCCCCCCATAGGTGAAAGGCAGCCTGTCTGTGGCCACTGGCTTAGGCCATTGTGTTTCTGAGATCAATGAAGACAGTACATGAATGAGCAGCTTTGGCTTGCACAGTGCCAACATCAGTGTCCCCGTGTCCACTGGACAGGGACACTGTCCTTGGAGACAAGGAAGTGCAGTGGACCTGGAACCTGGGCCACACTTGATCCAGGACAGCTGGAGGCCTGTCTTTGTGTTAAACATCAGGAGTGAAGGACCCAGCTCTGCCTTACCCAGGAGCAGCCCAAGCTGATTGATTTACTAAATCCAGAGGGGACACCATGCCCAGTGTGAGGGGACAGCTTTCCCCCCTGCTCTGCCTATGGCATCTGCTCACCCACTCCCTTCCCGTGAGTCAAGTCTAAAGCCAGGGGCTTTTTTTGGGGGACTGTCTTCCCAAAGCCACTGTGGATGCAGTGATCCCAGCCTGCAGCCTAATGAGATGTGAGCCACAGGACAGACCTGCTCGTGGATGGGCTTCAGGTCTGCTCTGGAGTCAGGAGGCTGCAGATCTCCCCAAGGAGGACTGAGGCTTGAGGGTCCCTGCAGCTCGTGCTCTGTCCTCATTCAGACACAGCCAGCACTGTGTCACTCACACCCCAGACAAGTCAGCCTCTCAATTGCTCCCCAGCTAGACACAAGTCATGTCAGCTACCCTAGGCACCAAATGGCTTTTCTTGGAGGCAGAGCACCATAGAAGGTCTAGATCCATGCCACTAACTAGAACAAGAGGACTCAAACTGTCCCAGCCTGGTCACAGAGCTGCCAATCACTTTCACTCTGTGAAAAAGAGAGCTTACCTTTACTGTACACACCTTGCCTGTGGTTGGTAGTGGACCAACCCAGCGTAATCCGCACAGCTCAGGGTGAGCCTGGGTCCACAAGAAGGTAGGCCAGGGACTGGGGAAGTGAGCACACAGCCTAGCCCCAGAGGACATTTGGAGATTTGGACACAGGATACCCATAGGTGTCTAGCTGGGAGATGCTGGCATGCTACCCAGCTTCCTCCAGGAGCCCAGGCTGGCACCGCTACAGCCATCAATCCGTCTCATCTGCCATTTGCTCACTAAGCAAAGTACCAAGATAGCTGACCCAGAGAGGGCTGGCCTTAGCTATAGGGACCTAAACAGACATCTGGTGGCCAGAGCTAGCCCAAGCAGCTGGTGAGGACACCCTCCCCCATCCCGTGACATCCAGGACCAGTGTGAAGCAGGAAGAATGCCAGGGCTGGCAGCAGCAGGCATTCCCCACCAGGAGCTCCCCACCTTGGGCTCAGCTGAGTCACCTATGCAGCATCTACGAGCCCCTGTTCTGGGCATGGTGGCATTGCACACTTTAATCCCAGCACACAGGAGGAGAAACAAGTGGGTCTCTGTAAGTTCAAGACCAGTGTGGTCGACTGAGTGAGCTCCAGGACAGCCAGAGCTACGTAGTGAGACCCTATATAAAAGGGAGGAGCTGTTCTGAGCTCCATCCACACACAACCCCCTCTAGCCAATGACAGCAGACACTGTGAAGATGAGAACCAGGCATCATCTTCAGAGGGTGAAGATTAAAAATATATGGGCACATTTGAGACCCTCCATAGAGGGAAGGGTACCAGGTCCATAGATGCCTGTGTGGGAAGGCAGATGGGTAGCTGGCTCCACGCCACTGAATCCAAGCTCCCATGAGTCTCCATGGGTGGACCACATGGGTGTGAAGCACATAACAGGCCTTATACCATGGCCCCATGAGAACTCAGTGACTCCAGAACAGGATTTGCCCAGCAGAGACAGCCTTGGACCTCCAGAGTCCTGGTCTTGTTTCTGTGACTGTCAACATAAGCAAGACAATCGTGTTGGTGTCTTCAAAGACTGAGAGTGGGAGGGATCATTTGGTGAGTTAGCTTCTCTTGCTAGGGGACTCTGGGAACCCCGCCCACCTTTCCACCAAGAGTCTGTCTGTCCCTCAGGTGCACAGCATTGTCCGACAAGGAGGCTTGGGTCTGGGGGACAACATCCCATAAATCCACACCCCTGAGGAGTTTCAGTGCATGGTTTCCCATTGGTTTAGAATTAAATGGGTCATCGGTGGCCACAGCAAAGGTTCCTCTGCTAGGAAGGAGCCCTGCCTCTGCATCCATCAGGCAATGAAAGTGACACCATGTCTCTGGGAACCTTGTGGTTATAGGTACCCCACCCAGGGTAAAGGTCTGAGGGAAGCAAAAGCCACTCTGGAGACTAAAGACCCAAGTCTAGCGTGTACAGACTCCCTCCAGCCAGCCAGTGTACGAGGAGAGGCCGGCTCCTGGATTACTAAGGAGGCAGCAGACCCTGGTGGCAAGAAGCATGGCGGGCTGCCCATGCCCAAATGGTGAAACTTCTACAGTGCAGGCATACATAGGAGCGCTCATTCTGGTGGGAAGGGAACCTCTCCTCACAGCTGTTTCTGGTAGAAGACAAGAGGTTGGTCTTAGTGACAGAGCATTTGCCCTGGGTCCAAGTCCCCATACCACGAAAGTAAATAAGAGACAGAGATCAAGGTCTTGTTATTCCAGCTGTGAATCCAGCCCCAGGAGGTGAATGGCATTTACTTTGAATGGGTAGTGCAGAGGGGTCAGACTTTTCTTCCCCAGTGTCTCCACAATGCCCGGGCTTCCCTCATTAACATTCAGTCTAAGGTCTGGACACCACGGATCAAGACTGGTATCCAACAGCACCAGTGCTTGCAGTTCCACTACAGACCAGGAGGTGGCGCTCTACTAGGCAAGCCAGCCCTGTTGGGCTCAGCAGCGGGGGAGGGTCTGTCATGCAAGGCAGGGCAGCTCAGAGTAGAAACTTCCATTAGTGTGCAGCGATGGGCAGCGGGGCCTGTTCAAAGAATACATTCAATTAAAAATTGATTTTTCAGTTTAATCTCAATCATAATGAGCCACATTCAAGCCCCATACGCCTCTCTGGACAGGGCTGCCCTCTCCATACCGCTGGCCCCTGTGTGCTCCTGGGCCAACTGCCCAACTGGGGATGGATGATATAGTGAGGGCCTGAAGCTGGCCCAGTCGGGGAAGGGAGTAATTACAAATGAGGCACACGGGGTGTTTGTTAAATCAAAGTGTCAAGGTGGCAAATCGTATTTTTATTTATGGCGAGGGTGCTTTTCTTTTTTAGCGTGGCCCCAGTTAAAAGCGGCAGTGTTTAATTTCCCTTGATCCAGATTGTATTATATTTCAAAGAGCATCATAGGGTGAGGTCAGCCCGACTTTCCTTCCTTAATCCCACAAACTCAGAGGTATCTCACCAAGGTCTCTCCAGTCCTTCTCCTTTGAGGTCTGGGAGCCCAGACTGGTTCTCCAGAGCCCCCTGGAGTGTCCGGATACAGAATGGGCATCAAAATATCCTTTCTAGATACCTGCTGTCTGGTCACATCCAGTCTGCAAACTGCCTGAGGTTGGGGGTAATTTATCTGTTCAGAAACCACCTCACCCCCCACCCCCCGCATCCGTCTAGGGAATCCTCAGTCACTTCGGACTCAGGCGCAGAGCCGCCTAACGCTGGCTGTGACTTTGGGACACCTGAATGTCCAGCGCTATCCCAAACACCTGCCTGTCACCGCTGATTTGCTATGTGATTTCAGGCACCCTGCTCAACCTCACCGAGCCCATGAAAAGAGAAACCTTGCCCTGGTTTCTTGTGATGTAGTTAGTCTCTGAGTTAGCTCCCTGCAGAGCACAGGCAGGTACTCTGCTGCTGCGGTACTGTCCTGTGGTTCTCTTTCTTCTTCAGAGTAGATGAAGGTCCCCACCCAGCTGAACTCACCTCAACTCAGCTTCCAGGCCCAACTTCCTGCTTTCTCTGGTTTCCACTGACTGTACTTACTAAAGGAATCAAATGACCCATTCTCCTGGAATATTCTAGAAAGACTTAGTCTTGTCCACTGTCCCCAGTACTGACCCACTTTGGGGCACTCAGGTGCACTACCGCCACCACCCTGGCCTCATGACCTCACGTCTGCTTGCATCCACAACGTCTGAGAGCCAGAGTGTACCCCTCATTCCCTGCACCCACTACTCTGCTGACCCCCCTCTAGCACAGAGCTGTGTCCTGTGGCCCTTAGCTCTTTGTAGGAGTCACTGCCAGTCAGGGCTGGGTCTTTATTTGTCACCCAGCAAGGGCCTTCAGCATAATTGAATAGGGACCATTTGCAGTCACAGCCAGGTGCCCTTTAAGGGACCAGCCTATCCACTAGCATGGCATCTCTTGTCCCAAGGTGATGTCTGTTGTGTCTTTGGGCAAAAGGAAAGTAATCCCACTTCCTTACATCTTGAGTTTACAGTGACAGCACAAGGTATTTCTGCAGGAAGTTTGGCTGTGAACATGAGGCTTATGTGCACACATGTGGGGGGGGGTGTTTATGTGCTGCTTTGCATGTGTGTGTACGTATACATGAGGGTGTGTTCACTCATGCAGGCACCTGTGCATGCTAACTGTCTTTTCCCCTGCACCCCGCCAGACCCTTGCTGAACCTCATTTTCTTGTCTAAAAAGGCTGTGCAGCAAGTCCCCAGGACCCCCCTGTGTCTACCGCTCCCTGTGTCAGCATTATAGGCATGTACTGCTCCATCCAACTTTTATGTGGGTTTTGGGGATCCGAACCCAGGTTCTTATCCCAGCCAGGCCATAGATACTTTTCTAGAATACTCCAAAATCCTCCAGAAGCCTGGAATTCCATGGTACATGATTTAAGAAGTGCTGGTCCGGGGAAAGGTCTGTGGGATTCTAGTCCATCTCTCTGAGCCCCAGTTTCCTGGTCTGCAAAAGCAAAAACTATAATGTTGCCTGAACTGCTGTGTGCTTGCAGGAAACGTCACTGAGAGTTCCTGCGTGCCGGAGGCACTCACCCCGTGCAGAAGCTACTCAGTACTTAACTGTCTGTGTCTGGTCCCCAGGCAGCATCAGGAGACATAGATGGGCCCCTTCAGTGTCCAGGGATACCACAAGTCATTGCTGAGTCCACCAGGGCCTGGCCTTGTGTTCTGTTGACCATGGTCCCCCTGTTGGTTCAGAGTAGAAGAAGGGAATTGTCATAGTCACAGAGATGGGCTCTTGTCTGCCCTGCTGAGCTGTATGTCTGTGGGGGAGATCCATGACTCTTCAGAGGCTGGGTTTCCTCAACTGTGAAGTGAGGGCGTCAGCTGCATGTGCCACTCGAGAGCGGGCAGGGGTCTGTGAGGGCGCTAAGCAGGAAGATTCTGACCAGGTGGAGCTGATGGCTGTCAGGACCCTGAGGCAGATCTGTTATTAGGAGCAGTCTGAAATGGGTGTGGAATGAGGGGTGGGGCCTGGGAAGCAGGCCAAGCTGAGCCTAGCTGAGCTCCGCCCACTTGGTCGGGGTGGGCGGAGCTTTGAGACATGATTGTCTGCTCTTGGTTTCAGTTTCCTCAGTGGACTGTGGAGATACTGAGACCCACCTTACCTAGTTAAAGTCTGTGAGAAGTCCACATAGACACGAGTTGGCTGCCTGTCTCTTGTCACCGTCACAGGGATGTCCTCAGACTGCTGCATCTTCTCATGGTTGACTTCTAGCATTGGGTCCTGTTTCAGCTCTGTCTGAGGGCTCTAGTTCTTGTTAGTTCTGATGAGCCCATCCCTGTCCTAAAGAGTCCGATTCCCTGCCGTGTGCCCACCTGCAGGACAGCTGGACAGCAGCTTGTGCTCCTCCCTGATCTCACAGCTGTGACTCCTGGTGCCCACTTTGTCACCAGGAGGAAAAGCATGCTTTCAATTCAGAAAGCCCCTTGTGACCAACCAAGAGGACTACACATCCTTCCAGGCCCTAGAGCACCCACCAGAGATACGGAGCCACCAAGCAGGGCCATTTGGGCTCCAGTCACCAGAATGTTGAGGTTCTACAGAATGCTCTGTCCCTACTAGGATGGGACTGCCTGCTAATGTCACTAATTTGTGGTCCCCTATCTTGAGACAATGCTATGTATCTAGGTCGTGATATTGCATGGTGTATCTGAACTGCCCTGGGGAACTGAATACAGACCTAAGTGTGGACCATGGTTGGTGTGTTAACATAGCATTAACATAAGACTGTTAACATGTGTTGTGCATGTGGGAGTGGGTGTGAGCTGGTACATGCATGTCCGTGGGCCTCAGGGGTGAGCACATGTGGTATGCACATGTGTGGCTGCAGTGGGGTGCACGAGTTGGGCTGACGTGGTGGGAATGCTCACAGGTTCAAGGATGAGGCTGTGTGTACATGTATGCGCCGTGGTGCACACACCCGTGCTCGGGAGTCAGTGTACATAGAGACTACATGTGTGTAGATTCATGCATCCTGTGAGTGTGACATGTCAGTTACCACAGGTGTGTAAACCTCTTGTTAATACTTGTTGGTATGGCAGAGAGGCCTGTGCCTGTGTGTGCCCTCAGACAGGGACGGGGCCTGCTCACCATGAGAAGACAGGCTCTTAGTATAACCTGCCCTTGGGCAAGAGCACACATGTGCCTGGTGCGTGACTGAGGCAAGCATGTGTGAGGATGTCTGGGGTGTGCCCCCATCGGTGTGTGCCAGCACGCATGTGTGCATGGCTTCTGGAGAGAAAATGTTTAAAAATGGAGTTGTCAGCCCCGAGTTGACAGGCGCAGTCAGCAAAGTGCAGCGTCGGCAGGAACAGCCGCGGCTCCCTCAATTACCCGGGAGGAAATGGCCCCGCTTTGTGCTGAGGAGGCACTGTGACTGGGATAAAGCAAGTGGAGCAGGCCCCAAAACTTCATTAATTAAAGAAACTCATTAATGAGGGACATTTAATCAGCTGAAGATTAGATCCACACTTGCCTCTTCCACAAGCCAGGCGCCTACAGGGAAGGAACTGTCGCCTCCCTCCACGCCTCCTGTGCTGGGGGCCCAGACGCCTGCGACTTGTCTATGAAGGAAGGAGGTGCCCGGGCCGGCTGTGACCTAGAAGTTGCTGGGCAGGCAAAGGGCGAGTGTGTGCGGGTGCACTGGAGTGTGTGCAGACAAGGAAGTGTGTGTGCGTATGTACCTGCATACGTGTGTGTGAGTGTATGCGTGCATGTGTGCTATGTGTATATGTGTCTCTGTGTGTGAGTGTTTGTGCGTGCGTACATGCATGCATGGGTGTTGTGTGTGTTTCTGTGTGTGAGTGTATGTGTGTGAGCATGCATACATGTGTGGTGTGAGTGTGTGTGTGTGTGTGTGTGTGTGTGTGTGTGTGTGTGTGTAATGTGAGGGCTACTGGGGTCAGAACTTCTGAGGGGGTTGCCCCACCCTCCCCCTCCCCTGAGGACCAAGTGTGAGCCCAAGTGCGTGTCTAACACGGAGCCTGGTGTGGGCCCTCACCGGGGTTCAGAGGAGAGCACAGGCAGCTCTGGAGAACAGAAAGGCTCTAGATCGCTGTCACACCCAGGGAAGTCTGGTGTTGCAGAGCTCGGAGGCGCATGGCTGGAAAGCTACCCTGAGTCTCCAGGGAAGGCCCTTGTTTATCAGTGTGTGTGTTCGTCTGCTTCCTGTCACTCTGACAAATACCTGAGACAAACAGCTTTAAGAGGTACATGTTTATTTTCGCTCTTGGCTTCTGGTTGTTTGGGGGTCCTGTCATGAAGCAGACCGTCGTGGTGGGGAGTAGGTGTCAGGGTAGAGCTGCTCACACATGGCATCCAGGTAGGAAAGAGAATAAGCCCCCATCCCTCCCCCGTGACCAGTGACCTTCCTTCCTCTGACGAGGCTCCTACTTCACACCACCTTAGCACCATAAGCCCTCAGCCCGAGGACGTGGACACAGAGGGTCATTGCAGACTCAGACTGTGCCGTGCGGAAGATCGTCCACTTGGTTCCAGGCCATAAAGGCACAGACCTTCCCTATGGCAGCTGTCTCCTGTCTCCTGTCTCCTGGGAACCACTGGCCCAATTCATAGGGACAGAGCTGGTCTAGATGAGACCTGACAGAGCGAGGTCCCGGCTCCCCAGGGTCTCCGCTCTACCTGCCTGCTTGGGGACTATTTGAGGTTAGAGTGGGCTACCCTTGCAGAATCTGTGGGGTTCCTGACTTACAGTACTGCCCCATGGGAGGTGAAGCAGGGTCCCAGTGTTCTCCAGGCACTTTATCTTCCCCCTTTACCCAGCCAGGCTGCCTCCCTGTGAGCAGAGCTAACACAAGATAGGCCAGGTCTGAGTGTCTGGAAGGTTCATAACATAAAGCAGTACCATGTCCTCAGCACAGTCCCGCCCTGACAGGAAAGAGTACGTCTTCTCAGCCTAGGGCCTCTTCCTGCCCTCACTAGACCCTGTCCTCTACCCTCTCACGTGCCAGCCACTGCCCACAAAGTTGTCATGATTGGTTTCCAGTCTCCTCTCCGTCGAGGGTTCAGTCAGCTCTCAACCTGGGATGGGGTGACGCCGTGACCCTCTCCCGGGCCTGGACTGCTCTCAGCCGCAGAAGTCTGCAGGGAGCCAGCGGAGGGTAGCATTGCCAACTGTCCGTATGATGCAGGACTGCCAGACCCATGCTGAGGAGGACAAGATGGGCAAAGACTCAGCCTTGGCTCTGGGCAGCAGGCAGATCCCAGGGGACAGGCCACTCATCATACAGACCCCATCTCTGAGTTTGCTGGATGCAGAGACAACCCCCACCTCGGCTGGTAGCCATTCAAAGCAGAGGCAAAGGGACCCAGACCACAGAGGGACTGGGTTTGACACCAGGATCAGAAGTTCGCCCATGTCTGTCTGGAAGCTACCAGGTCCAAGCAGGTTATGACACCGTCCCACCTGGGAGTTGGGTGACCTCCAACCCTGCACATCCTAGCTGCAGCATCTCTAGCTATACATCAGTTCTTCTGCCTTGGTCATGGGGAGAAGAACAGGAGCACTGGATGCGGGAGAAGGGAGACAGGGAGTCAGAAGTCGGTGTGTGAGGATAATTTCCCAACAGCTAAGGAATCCAGCAGAGAGGATCCCTTCAGAGCACCAGGGTGGAGTTGAAAGGGGGCTGTGACCCTGGCGTGTGCCCTGGGTTCCTGCTGCCCTATTGGGTAGAGTACTAGAGAAAGCCTTCTGCCCAGACACCTACTGGAAGCCCTGCCCCATTGAGGAGGGGCTCAGGCCCACTGGGTAGGTGTCTCTGAGCCCTTAGTCTTGGGGACTCAAAGCAGAGCATCCAGCTCAAGACAGGCAGCTATGGCTGGGAGCACCTAGGATGGCCCTGCCTCCTTCCCTACCCGTCCCACCCTTATCTCATTCAGCCCCAAGGTGAACACTGCTGTGACCACATGCTGCCTCAGTTTCCCCAAGTGGCAAGAGCTGAAGAGTAGGCAGAGAAGGCCTATGGGATACAGGCTGGGGGAGGAGTCGGTTCTTCTCCAGCGATCCAACTGCTAGACCAGGAGGCCAATCACCTACTCACAGATCATCTCTCATCCAGACCCTCACTGTGCACGTGACCAGTTGGGATCAACTTCCTAGCACAATCCACCAGCTCTGCCTGTTAGCTGGGTGCCCGGGACTCCCCAGTGGACTCAAAAGCAGGTCCTGCATTTCTGCAAGCCTTGGCGGAGGCGGCTGGCGCTCTGCTCTAGAAATGGGAGCGTCCACCCATAGCCACTATCACCTGGTGTTCAGAAATGTTCTCAGACCGAAGGGAGCATACAACCCTTCAAGCCCACACGGAAGTGCCTTCCTGTCAGCTCAGAGTGGTCTCAGCTGGGTCTGGGTCCCCAAGTCCAGTTCCTACCTCGGGTGCGTGTGGCTTGTGACCACAGCATCGGGTCTGTGGTCATGGGTCTGTGGGGTATGATGCTCTGGCTCTTGCATATCTACATTTCTGGGAGCTTTTCAAGAGGTGCAACTGTTCTTCAGGCTTGATTTTGGGGAGCAGAATCTGAACTCCTCGCATAAGGGAGAACTTTCTGTCCCCCAGCAGTGTTCCAGGTGTGTGGCTAAAACGCGTAGACATTTCTAAGTACATAAGCGCCCTCTCCCCTCCTCCCGCCCCCGTCCCCAAGACACTGCCCAACTCTGCTCATCCCGGGAAGAAGAGCCTGTTAAGGGTATTATCCCGAAGGACAAACAGACCCCAGCTTCTCACACCAAATCCAGCGGGTGGGTGTTTGACTGTGAGATGCATTACATAATTTTCATTGCAGGGAGATTTCCCTTCCTAATTACATTTTGCAAATTGTTGTTTCTGTGTCCTTCCACGGCCCACAGTAGCTAGAAGGGGGATGCTGGCAGCCCGAGGGCACCGTGGGAGGGACCTGGCACTGTGGTGCAGACTGTGGGCTGCTTCCTAGGTAGGTCCTGCTTGCTCAACCTCCTGCCGGTTCCCTGCACTGCCTCCACCCCGCTAGCCAACGTCATGTCCTCGACACCATGCTTAATAGCCTGCTCCATTTGCTAAATGAAGGCCACAGGTAATTAATAATGCTAATATTCTCTAACGGATGTGTAGGGAACAGCTATGAGGTGCCTCTGTGCCTGGAAGAGACCTCATCTCTTGAGTAGAGCAAGCTGCCAGGGGACCTTGGGAGAACATGAGCCAGGGGTGTGCTGGTTTCTGTACCCTCTCAGGTGGAGTGTACCCTCTCAGCAAATGAACCTTCACCTCCAGGGAGGGAGCTTTGGCCCAGTGACATTCTTGTCACTCCCAACTTGAGTCAGGCTTGATATCCATGGTCAGTCTACCAACGCTCGCTCCTGTCTGTACCTTCCTAGCAAGCCTGGAGCAAGGAAGGAAACAGGCAAGGTAGAGATGAGAGTGGGGAGAGAGAGCTTGGAGGGCTTCCTGGAGGAGGTGCTGGGTGGCCTCCAGAATGTTGGGGAGGAATGGACGAGGCCTGGGACTTCAGCGGAGAATCTGTGCAGTCTGTGTCACTGTGACAGGGCCGGCCTGAGCAAGCCATGCTTGGCTGAGCTGAAGTGCAGATGGGGACAGGGTGACCTGTGGGAGCTGCAGTGTGGGGATGGGGGCCTGCTGGGCTGTGGCCTCCTTGGGGATGCCTCCTTTCTGGTTTTTCATTCTTCTACCTCTCCAATATGTCTGCAAACTCCTATGCTTCCTGCGCCAGCCCCAGCTGACAGGCCACAGCTATCTCCCAAACTTGGCCCTCCTCACTCTGAGCATAGCAGGGCCCTGCTTCCCTTGGCTGCTGTCATGCCCTAGCTCATTGGTAGGTCCTGAAGGAAAAGGAGCCCTGTGGGTCTGGCATAGCCTTTGAGCCCGGGCACTAGCCTTGGCCACATTACCATGCGGCTATGTGACTCAGGCCACGTGTGGAACCCCTCAGAGCATCACTGAACCTGTATGTAAATTGGGGCAAAGCTCCATCTTGAGCAGCAGTGGGAAGTTACTGGGAACAGGGCACGGGGCTCCTGTGGAACCAGCACTCTGGTCCACAATGGTGAAGAGGGCATCATGTCTGGGAAGGGGCCGTGCCCTCCCCAGGACTTCTCTTAGGTCTTAGCAAGCGTGCTCTGTCACCAAGGCTGGGACCTTCTTGGCTGCCTCCTGCCCTCCTCCCACCATCCTTCTTCTTTGTTGTCCCTCTTGAGTCTTTTAACTTCCAGCGGGAAAGCCAGTGGATGCTGACTAAATCTGGTACCTCCTGGAGGTGAGTGGACAACCACTGCCCCAAGCGCACTCTTGGGGACAGGAATAGAATGCCCAGTCCTCCTCCCCGCCCCCAATTCTTTGCCCACTAGCTCTGGCATTGCTGGCAGCTTTGCCTGTCACACCAGCCACAGACACCATTTCCTGCTGGCCATAGCCTTGCCTGTCCCCAGAGAGAAACCTCTCAGTGTCTGGCACCCCTTCATGCGGCAGTACCTGTGGGCATGCTCGCACAAAGAGCTGTAGGCCAGAAGCCTGCGGCACTACTGAGAAAGTACAGCAAAGGGATACAGGAGTCTACTTATCACGCTAGGGACCGGCCTAGGTCGCTGGGTTCCCTCACTAACCCCAAGCACAGCCTTTGTTCACCCACCATCTGCCCCCCACTGAGATCCCACCCAACCCCGTGGCTCAATTCTCAACCCAGCCCAGTGGCCTCACGCTCCACAGGGCCCCAGAGGAGGGGCACAGTTTATCCCCATTGGTTTGGTTGGCAGTCAAACCCTGTCCCTGTGTGTTCCAGCCACCGTTTTCCCAGAAGCCATCAGTGGGATAGCTCCTGGCTCATTTCCCCAGGCAAGACAGTGAGGCTGGGGGAGAGATTTATGGTGCTCCGTTCCGTGTGATTGGTATGCCGTGAGCTTGGAAGGAATTACCGCCTAATCGTGCGAAAATCCTTCCCTCGGCCCAGGGCTTTTCAGCTTGAGATCTGTGCCAGCCCTAAGCAGAAAGAGGCTGGGCTAGGGAGCTGTGGGTACTGGGGTAGGATTCTTCTGGGGCTAGCCTTCGTCCTGGGCATCTGTCAGTAGCTGGGCAAAGGGCTCTGACAGGGCCAGCAGTTCCTACTGTGTCTTAATGCCTGGAACCCCCTTGGCACCTGATGAAGCATGCCAGTCCTCTCTGGGAATGGCCTTAAATTACAGAATTAAATTCATGAGATTATGAAGAGAAACAATTAGATTGAGATACAGTTAGGAGAGAGAAAGCCGGTCTGTGGGACGCTGAGGCAAGGTTGTGGCTTCTAGACCAATTCATAAAATGGTGGGATGGTCGGGGGCACGCCTGGTTTACAGCCCAGGGAATGTGAAGACAGATGGGAGCCGGGTGACTGCAGCATGGTGGGAAGGGCCTGAGGTCCGAGGTCACACTTAACCATGATGCTCGTGGTCATACATGTGAGCAAGACGAAGCCGGTAACAGTGCAGACCTCCTGTGCTCTGCGCCCAAGGGTACACAGGGCCATGGAACATGCATGCATCAGAGAGGTGGTGCACACTTATTCTGTGGACACATAGAGTCCATGGCATTGGCAGTGAGCATGAGGTCCACATGAAACCCACTGCACACAGAACCTAGGGAATACAGCAAGCCCGAAGGACATACAGCCCTGGGAACTCACAGTGCACGCAGAGCCTACACAGCACACAGCACACAGCACACCAAGGCCAATGGAACATGCACATGGAATACACCGTGCACATAGCATGGCGTGCACATAGAACCATGAAACAGGTGGCACACGTAGAACAAGCTGCCCCACAGGTTCTCTGCTGTGCATACACACCCTGCTCTGCCGTGACTTCAAGTCCGCATCACGGTGCAGACATGGAAATGAACCAGAGAACAAAGGCTCACTACAGGGCCAGCCACAACAGGGAGGCAAAGGCTAGAGGGGCCAAGCCTGGGCTAAGGCAGAGCACTCAGCATGCTACAGGGAACTGTCAGGAGACAAGTGTGAGTGGGTACTGCGGGAATCCAGTGCCATCCCTGGGACCTGGTGTACAGGCTCCATAATCCAGCCTCGGTGTTACGGAGGCGAGGTTGTGGCCTCCATATGCTAGAAGATGCTAGAAGATCCATCACCCACCCAGTGAGTGAGAGTACTCAGCCCATCACCTACCCAGTGAGAGTAGTCTTCCCATTACCCACCCTCCAGTGAGTGACTCAGCCCATTACCCACCCAATGAGAGTACTCAGCCCATCACCTACCCAGTGAGGGTACTCAGCCCATTACCCACCCTCCAGTGAGTGACTCAGCCCATTACCCACCCAGTGAGAGTACTCAGCCCATTACCCACCCTCCAGTGAGTGACTCAGCCCATTACCCACCCAATGAGAGTACTCAGCTCATCACCCACCCAGTGAGAGTAGTCTTCCCATTACCCACCCTCCAGTGAGTGACTCAGCCCATTACCCACCCAATGAGAGTACTCAGCCCATCACCCACCCAGTGAGAATACTCAACCCATCACCCACCCAGTGAGTGACTCAGCCCATCACCCACCCAGTGAGAGACTCAGCCCATCACCCATCCAGTGAGAATACTCAGCCCATCACCCACCCAGTAAGTGACTCAGCCCATCACCCACCCAGTGAGTGACTCAACCCATCACCCACCCAGTGAGAGTACTCAGCCCATCACCCATCCAGTGAGTGACTCAGCCCATCACCCACCCAGTGAGTGACTCAGTCCATCACCTACCCAGTGAGTGACTCAGTCCATCGCCCACCCAGTGTGTCCCGTAACACTGAGAGCCCTGCAGCCTCCTGGAAAACCTAGAGGTTGTGAAGCAGAAAGACAGAAGAGTCGGACACGAACACTAGCAGACAGAGGATGGCAGGGACCTTGGAACCCAGCCTCCAGGGCTCCTTGCTGGCGGCAAGTGGCAGGACCTGGGGCATGTGGCAAATTAATCTGCTGAGTGACTCTGGGTTTAGGGCCTGGTCACCTACATGAGGTCCACCTCGGTTCCAGGGACAGAGGAAGACTCTCATTGCACTGGGGTCCTCTGGGAGTCAGGGCTCCGAAGCCTTTGAGGAGGAGATGAGTGGGCAGGACACCAGCAAGAAAGCCTAAAGGGCCCTGGGTGGAGCAGTACGCTCAACAGTGGGTCCAGCATCCCTAGTGAATGCAGTACTAAGAGGGATGTTGGGACAGGGTAGACTGGAGAGGTAGGAAGAGCACGTGATTCAGGGAGACTCTTGCCTTGGCCCTGGGCTTTTCTTGCATGAGCCCCTTGCATACCTGCTCCCAGGCCCGCCACCGTGTTACCACTTCATCTCTGACTTCCCTGCACTCCTGCTGAGTAAAAGGGGTGCACCAAAGTTCCCTGAGGCAGGTCCTCTACCCTAGGGTACATGTGTCCTATGAACAAACTCCTACTAGTCATCTGTGCCCAGCTGCCTCTCGAGTACCATAGACTGGCAGTCCTACCAAAGTGTTCCCACCAGGGGAGTGGACAGACCTGCATGATAGTGACATCCCCTGAGGTCACCTCAAGTGTTTCTCAGCACACTACCTTCCTGGTACACAGAATTCCGGTAGTGATTCTGGACCAGGACATCCACCAAACCCTGAGGCCACTAGGGCAGAGGGTACACCCTCCTACTCTCATCTGAACAGGAGTCCATACCTAGCAGGTAGAGTCAGATGGCAGAGTCAAGCAGGCCTGGTTTAAAATCCTAAATTGAGTCCGGTGGTAATGGCATATACCTTTAATACCAGCGCTGGAGAAGGCAGAGGCAGGCGGATCTCTGAGTTCAAGGCCAGCCTGGTCTACAGAGTTCCAAGACAGCCAGGGCTACACAGAGAAATTCTGTCTTGTAAACCTAAATAAATAAATAAATAAAATCCTACATTGGCCAGATATTGGCTGTGTATGCTTGGGCAAGCAACCTTGCCGACTCTGAGTTTCTTTACTAAAACGGAAAATGCCAGGTCAAAGGATTGTTCTGTGATTAAAGGTAGCCATGTGATTATAACCTCTGGCTGCCACCAGAGTCCATTGCCATCCTCAGCAGGACCTGAGCACCTACTATGTGACTGAGTCTAATGGAAGCTCAAGGCCTTGAGCTCATGTTCTTCTGGTCCAGAGCTCTATCCTCCACAGCAGAGGTTCTGGAACATTCTGGGGGCTCAGGTCAGAAAAAGTCCTTGATCTCTGATGGAAACTTTGTAGTACTCTGAAATTTTAGTTCTAGTACCTTAGGACTAAACAGGGCTGTTGCTAACAGTTCTTCACCTCGGCATGGTCACCTACAGGACATCTGCACACCCAACTTCTTAAGGTGCCACCTGCAGACCAGAAAAGGAGGCCTGTGGAGGGTCTAATGGCTTGTTTACCTTAAAAAGTGACATCTGGGAGGAGCTGGATGGAAGGGAAGGGCAAGTGCCCCGCCCCCGACTCCTCCCTATCCTGTGGGACCCTTCTCTCATTTAGTGCCACCTGAGACTTGGAACATGGAGTCAAGACCCATGTTCTAGTTGCTTTGGCCGTCACCGAGGGACTCTGAAGCAGGAACTGAAGTAGCAACCAAGTAGAGTGCCACTCGCCGGCATGCCCCTCCTGGCTTCCTCAAGTCTACTTTCTTGTACGGTCCAGAACCACCTGCTCAGACGCCACTAGGCCATCCTATATCAATTAGCAATTCAGAAGACGCAAAACAACAAGAAGAAACCGCCTCACCTCACATACACGCCGTGTACACGCCCACCGGGCACTCTGATGGAAGCAATCCGTCGAAAAAGTAACCAGCACAGACTCTGAACCATGGAGGTGACCTGTATCTGTGCAGGGGAAGCAACTGAGGCAGAAGGCAAGAACCTAAGAGAGAGAACAGGCTGTAGCCTGATAGGTCTCCTGCCTCCCCTTCTACCAGACGACTCCAGCTGAAGGCCGAGCTGAGCTCTGGATTCGCAGGGCCCCTGGCACCCACTGCTGGCTCCTCTGCAGTCTCCCCGTCATTTATATGAGGTCCATGTCCACATCCATAGGAAAGCAACCCCCCGCCCAGCTTTCTACAGGGAATCCTTACATGAGTCACCACAGGGATGCTTGGTGCTGATGCAGGAGCACCCTGCTGTCACAGAGCCACACAGTAAGTCCCAGCCAGTGTTTAGGAATCTACCACTTCCTCCAGCCTCCACTCCAGGAGGTTATCGGTCAGCCCCACAGTTGGGTGGTACAACTCCAGTTACTTCATGTTTCCTGAGCATGTGCCCAGCTCCAAAGGATGCAACACTCAGCAACAGCGAGGAGAAGTAGACCAATGAGCTCAGACCCTTTTCTGGGACCTGGGACAGGAAGACTCAAGTCCCCTGGCAGCCAGGCTTACCCTACCCTCCGTGTATGTATTCCAACCCATCTTGCTGATTCTGCCTGGAGCCCTGTGGCCACATGGCTTCTCCAGAGCCATGTCAACCCCACAGTGTGGCAGCAGGAACACAGGAAGTTCTCTGACATGGGTTCGCTGGGGATGATGGCCAATGGCTACCAAGCATCTTAACTGGACATCAACATATTCATCAATCTGAGATAAAATTGTCTCTTAAATGATACTATTCTGTATTGTGCACACTGGAAGAAGGAAAGAAAAGAAGGATGTCACCCCCAAGACTCTCTGGCTCCTGCTTTACCCCACCACCTCCTTCCGCATCCTGGCCTCTCTAGGCATCTGTTTTTCTCTTGTCCCTTGTCACATTTATCTCCGGCAGCCCCCAAAGGCCTATATCTGCTCTTAACCAGGACCACTGAATACTCATGGACTGCGTCTGTGAGCCTTCCCTTCTACAGGTGGGCAACAAGAAGAGAAATGGCTCTTAGCATAGAGCAAGAGATGGGACCCAGTGTAAGCACTACCACCACATTCTGGAGATGCTAGGTGTGGATTCAAGATCCAGACAAAATGCTTGCCTGTCAGGTTCCGTTTACCTACAATTCTCCACCTGGGCACTAGGAGGCGATATTCAACTTCTAGGTCTGGGCAAGGAACAGCTAAGCTGGTTAATGCTGTGCTAGAGTCTTTGGCTCGTCAGAGGGTTAGCCCACAGGGGACAAATTGGTGGCCTATGCATAGATCTATGCATAGGAAGAAGATTTCAACTGTCTGAGTGGTGTGACAAGCCACCTCACTGGTGGTGACAGGCTAGGCTGCGTCTCCTGCTGTCACCTTTGGAAACTAAAGGAATATTTACTTTGCTCAACTATAGCCAGAGACAACTGGTATCCAGAGGGGTGGGTCCAGCCCCATGTGAGTGCACCTTCTAGGTGAGGTTGGGGCCAGGGGCTGGGGGCAGGGTCATCCCCGCTTCCAAGATGGGAGATCAGAAAGCTGAAGTCAGTGGTATGAGTTAATTTTTCTGATACTCTGACAAAATTCCTGACTAGAAATCAGCCCAAGGCTATAAGGGTTTGTTCTGGCTCCCAGTTGAGGGCACAGTTTGTCGTGGTGACATGGTGACCATGGATCAGGGAAGGCGCAGTGGCAAGAACATGAGGCAGTTGGTCACATGGCATCCACAGTCAGGAAGCAGAGAGGGATGAACATTGATGCTTAGCCTGCTTTCTCTTGATTCAGTTCAGGACCAGCCTAAGGAAAAGGTGTCACCCACATCCAGGGTGGGTCTTCCGTGCTCAGTTAAATATTACTGGAAACACCGTCACAGACATGTCCAGTAGTGCGTCTCCCAGGTCATTCCAAACCAGAACCCAGACCACGTGCCTGCTGGAGGTTAGCCTCAAGGGCAGCCTGCCTGCCTCATAGACCCTGAATTCTGCAAAGGTCTGGGTAGGAAGTTCAGAGCAGACGCCTCCAGTTCGGCCCTTCATGGGACAGGCAGCCCCTGCTCTGGGTGAGGCTGCCCTGCCCTGGCCTCTTTCCAGGTTTTTCCAGGGTTTTCAAAGCTGACATTCCATACTGGTTTCCCTCATAAGACCCAGGACCCAGTCCCTCCTTCTCATCAGACTTCCAGATACACGTCTCCATTCCCACTGTGACAGGGAGGGGCTGGAAGTGAGGAGCTCCCTTGCTCTCTGGCCCCAGTGTCCACTCTTTCAAGCCACCATGAGGATTAACTGAGTACTAGGTGGCTATGAGGCTCCATGCTTATGCAAGCACAGACGTACAGTAGGGGCCCACCTCGGGGACATGGGTAACACAGGACAATGGCCTGTATAGCCATTCGGTGATGAAGTTGTGGCTCCTTCCTCTCCACTGCCAGGAGTGGGGACAAATGGCCCAGTGCCCACTCACCCTGCCTCCAAACAGCATGGCCACCAGACCTTGAGCAGGCAGCACCCTCCCTCCAGGGTGAGGAGTCCGAGAGCAATTATCTTAATTGTCCTGGAGGGCCTGGGAGCAGAGAAAGCCAGCAATGGACTGTAGAGGGCAAGTGGCCAGGCCGTTCGGGGAGCGGCTCCAGCCGCTGTCAGACCTCCAACTTTCTGTCCTCCCCATCAGCCTACACCCAGAGCACCTTCTCTCGCCCGACACCCCACATGCAGACTGCAGGACACAGGCTGAGGACGCTGGGTCAGCAATACAAGCAGACCCCACAGGCCTCCTGAGCTACAGAGCTCTGCAGGTGAAAGGACCTTCCCACTCATCTGGCCTTATGGGGACAAGTCACTGTCCCGTTCCGCAGCTCCGGACCAAAAAGTTAAGGCCATTCAGTCATGGAGGTGATGGGCCATGATTGGGATCCAGATTCAAAGGCTCAGCCATCCAAATGCAAATAGCAGTTAGCCACAAGGTCTGCCCACCTCAAAGCAAGAGGAGCCTTTTCAATCCATTGTGTGTCGATGGGACCCAAGAATTCAGGTAGCCCACCCACTCCCTGGTGAGTCTAGGGCAAGTAGAAGGACCACAGGGACAGTGCAGGGGCCTAGGACTGGCAGCAAGAGGAAGAGGCAATGACTAGAACCAGGAAGGGGGTGACTCAGAGAGAGACTTCTGGGAGAGGAGGCTAGGTCCTTGATCAAAGACAGAGCCAGCCCAAGACAGCTTCCTAGAGGAAGCCAGGGGAGAAAGCACCCCACCCAGACCTACTGCCCTACTACCCTGACCACCTGAGAACCCGAGGACAAGCTGCCCCACCTGAACCTGCCGGCCTTTCAGAACACAGGCAGAAAAGGATGGCAGGGTCTGTGTAGGCAGATCCGAGGAGTAGCATCTCCTAGTAGCAGCCCAACCTCTGCCTCCTTCCAGCACCCAAGCCAGTCCACGGTGAATCACCCCGAGTCCTTCCTGCCAGGGGATGGAACAGGCTCCCTGGAGACCTCCCTACCATCCAACCCTCACCATACTGTCTGGAACAGTATACCCCTGGACCAGGGCCCTCCTCAAGGGCACGAACTCATCTCAACCCCTGTAATAGGGGCTTCAAGGAGGACTCCTCCAAATGCTGTGGAGATCACACCATTTCAAAACATTGAGGGTGGACAAGAAGGCTCAGAGAGTAAAAGGCCCTTGTCATAATTGCCTAATGACCTAGGTTTATCCCTGAATCCACATGAAGGTGTGAGAAGAGAACTAACTCCCTTCAGCACACATGCTGTGGGCATGCACACCCATATACACTTCATGCACACACGATAATATTTTTTTTAATTTTCATTTAAAAATACAATATCAAATCCAGGTGTTGTAGACACCATGGGTGGTATCATTTGTCTACCCCAATGTCAAGCCCTGGGTCAAGACTGGGGTGTGCTGTGGCATGAGCTGAAGGAGCCAGTCCTAATATGCTGATAATGCCTGACTTGGGACACCCTCTCCCCTGGGACAACCCCAGCTCGTGAGAGTCCTGTGATGTGGCCAGTTTTCAGCCATTGAGATGAGCCTGCTCACCTGGAGCTATTCAAGACGCTCCCAGCTGGCTGAAATGAGTTGGGACCACCACAACAGGCTGCCTCTCTTCACCTATGGACTCCTGCCAGCCTTCTGTCCAGTCTTCAGAACCGTGTGGGTGACAGGTCTCTGACTGGTCCCTGCTCTGTGCGCCCCCTGCTCTGTCTGTTCCTCATACACTTCGATCCATATGTAATAGTGTCAGCTGTGGTACCTGCCATGGGGTACACAGGAAGTGGGCACGGCTTGTGCTACAAAGTAGGAGTGGGGGCTCCCCCCAGTGAAGCTCGTCCAAAACCGAAGCCCCTTGAGGACAAGCTTCACGGCTCTAAGCTAGAGCTTCCTGTCCTGTAGAGCGCTTCCCAGGGCTGTCGGTGAGTGAGCGTGTCTACACAAACAGCCCTCTTCATCCACTTACACATCTGTTCTTTCCTCATTGGCACCTCTTTTTCATAGTCTCCCTGGAGACTCTGGCACATGGGACTCTGACACTGGGGGTCATCACAGCAAGGCAGGCATGCGCCTGTTCCCCTGAGACCATGTCACATCCAATAGGGTAGGAGATAGACGGTGACCCTAAATAAACATCTGGGTGCAGGCTCACAGACTGAGGAGAATGGTGAGTGACAAGTCAGGGACCCTGATTTACAAAGGCCTCAGTGAGACGGCAGGACTGAGGATGTCACCCCAGGGATCTGAGGGAAGAGCATCCCCACAGGAGGAAAAGCCAAGAGATGGATGGGCGGGAAGAGCATGGAGCAGCAGGGCATTTGAACAAAACAAGCCAGAGAAGAGACACAGGAGACAAAGGCCACCAGCAGGGATTCAGGGTGCCCTGAGGACTTAGGGCTTTACTCCACAGAGGACAGAATGTAGGGTCTGGAACAGAAGCGGGAAGTCAGGACGGTCAAGGCAGAATAGGAGCACTGAGTTGGCCTAAGAGGTCGGATTCTGGATTCATGGTGGCAGTGTTAGCGTTGGCTGGAGAACCGTGGACCAGGAGAGTAGCCACTGTCACTGAATCTTTGGTTCAGGCTGAACTCTCAAGGGAAGGGAGAGGGACGTGTCCCAGGATAGGAAGACTTCCAGAACAACAAATCATATAGCCATGGGAGGCAATTGGAATTCTGGTAAGAATATGGACATACATGTGTGGCCTCATCTAAGCCACCTACGTGGGAGACAACTGTTTCCCACTTCACAGATGAGCAGACTGAGGTAGAGATGCCAGACTGCTGCCCTCCCAGGAGGAAGGACCCTTGAGGAGATGGTAATGGCAGATCTGAGGTCCTGGGAGATATGGTAATACCTACCTGAACCTCTAAGCTACCAGGTGGCTCTGGTCACCTCTGAGCATAAGGTGCCAGTCACTGTGGTACCATGGGCCAGGGAATGCAGAATAAATGGATGGTACTGTGTGAGTCCTGGTGAGACCTCCCTGTTCTGTATTTCCACCTCATGCTGAGGAGGGCTTTGGTTCCTAGTGGCCCTCAGACCCCCCACTACCTACTCTTACCATTCAAAGGCTTTAAGAAGACACCCAGGTCAGGGCCCCACCCCCGGCAGCCAAAGTGACTCACTGCCAAAGCCCCAGAACGAGTGGGAGAGGAGCTGTGAACCCTCGTCAGTTACTGAAGTTTCTCATCAAATATTTACGGGGAATTGATCTCCCTGGCGTCTGCCAGGCCGCTGACAGGCCCCTCCCTCCTTCCCCCTCTCCTTCTACACCCTTGGGTCTCCTGTTTTATTCCGCTCTCCTCTGTTGGCTATCAAGGGTGCTGTGTGCTCTCCACCCCTGCACACCACACCCACCTCTCCCCTGCCCCTCCAACACCTCCATCCATGAGCCACTTGCCCGTTTTGAACACCAAGATGTCTGGTAACAATGGGTAACGTGGCTTCTAGACCTCGCTATTATGGAGAATGAGATAGGTGGGACTCTCCAGCAGTGGGAGGGCAGGGGGCAGAGAGAGAAGGAGGAGGGGAGAAGGAGGAAGAACAGGAGGCAATGTGAGGCATACCACTCCAACACTAACACACTGTCTCAGTTTTGAGCTCCTGTATAGACAGGGAAAGGACCAGGCAGCTTTGCTAAGGGGGAGGAAAGGGGTGGGGGAAGAGAACAGAGAAGAAAAGTGGGGAAGAGAGACGAGGACTTGGATACCAGAGACTATTGGCTCTGTGAGTCTGTTCCAGGAGGCTAGCACAGGGGACTTTATGGAGCAAGGCAAGGCTGACACGGTTAGTGATCAGGTAAACAAGGTTGGTAGCAGACCAGGTAGATTCTGCCCATTTGCTGTGGGTGGCCATGAGGTAGCCAGGCCCTTTGAGCACCGTCGCAGTAGATCTAGCATCTGGACAGCTGTGACCTTCAGCAAGCCTGGTGAAGCAGGCCTATTCTTGCTCCCCACAGTAACCCAGCCCCGGTTTGGGCTTGGTTTACCCCAGTTGCCAGAAAGGCAGCTACAGGAGAGTAAACAGAAGCCCAGTAATGTATATGGCCATGAATAAGGCCCAGTGTGTATACTGAGGAAAGAGGCTCTCTTGTCAGTGAGAATGGGACACTGAGGCACATGGAGTCAGCTTTGGCAAAGAGAGCATGCTTGAGAGGACTCCACTGGCTGACACTTTCCTGCTACCCCAAGGCTGAGGTAGACACAGCCAATCTCAGAAGTCTGTAATGCAACTGGCAAAAAGGTTGGGCAGCCATAGAAGGGAACAGGAAAGAGCCGTGCAAGCCCACCCCACCCCTACCTCTGCCTCCTTGTGGCTGCATCTAAGTAAGTTCTTACTAAATGATCTGTCTGGTACCACAGGCCACAGGGCGACCATGTTGGAGGGACACGGGTGGGTGGAGGCTGGCCCTGTCCTTCCCACTTCCTCATCTTATCAGAGTCATTCAACGAGGACATGAATTCTTGCTGATGTCCCCTTGGGGGTCTGCTTCAGTGTGAGATGCCACCTATCCTCTCAGATGATGGACCTCTGTGGCCACACAAACTAAGAGCAAAGGCACTGCCTGCCCAGAGGGGACATTGCCTCAGATGTGTCTGCAGCAGGGGACAGAGGAAGTCTCCTCCCTATCTGGCTTTGCAGGACAGAAGCCTCTGTTGAAGGAAGGTCTCCTGGCTGAGCCACATTCCTGCCTATAGTGAGTTTTCCTCACAAGTACCCAAAAGGCATGGGGTGGGCCCAAACCTGCATCCTCAGGTTCCAGGCTCCTGGTGATGCTGACACTGAGGACCCAGGGACCAGCTTTGAGAGCCACTGCAGAAGCCCTGCTGCGGTTACGGGTCAGCAATGAAGGGTTGCTCATCACTTCTCAGGGCAGCAGACTTTCAAGGGGGCAGGAAGGAGTCTGGGAGATCTCAGAAGCTTTCCGGCTCTGGAGATCAACCTGTCAAGGTGATCTGTGAAGCTACCCCTCCCTTCTACTGGAAAACCAAGGCTTGGACCACCTTGGAGGAAAGGCTGGTTGGGGAAGAGGCTCGACGGCAGGGGAACCGGGTGCTCCTTGAATGGATGGGTATCCATATCCAGGGAATTATTGATTTTCGGTGGACATTGTATTTCAGTATTTCAGTGTATTGTTGGGGTACACACCCAGTGACGGGTGAAGATCAATCCGTCCATGTTGATTCTTACAGCTCCACCTAAGTCAGCACGGTCTTCATCAATGATCGGTTTTAAACTTGTGTGCTCATATCTGACAAGTGGGTCACAGCCAGGGGTGCCCCACTTCAGACCAGGGGCTCCGGGTAACTCTATCCTGGATCCTCCTGCAGCTCTGAGCTAGGGCTTCTTCTCAGGGAGGACCTAGGAGATGCCACAGAAAGTAGTGTGTAGAAACCACGCAGCCTCAAGTGGAAGAGCAGCATCCCTTAAAGGCTCTGGAAGGAACGGGGGTTCTAACCAGCGCTTTGCTCTCTCCACCCACAGGGCAATCAGGACGCCACGGCTCCGCCTGAAGCGATGGCCCAGCCCTACCCCCCTGCCCAGTACCCTCCTCCGCCTCAGAACGGAATCCCAGCTGAATATGCTCCACCCCCACCACATCCCGCACAGGACTACTCCGGCCAGACCCCCGTCCCCCCAGAGCACGGCATGACCCTGTACACGCCAGCACAGACGCATCCTGAGCAGCCAGGCACCGAGGCCAGCACACAGCCCATCGCTGGGACCCAGACAGTGCCGGTAAGAGACCCTTCCCACACAGGCCAGCCCAGGACTGGGCGGGGGCAGAGTGCCCCCAGTGCATGCTGGCTGGGTAGAACTTTCTAGAAAGGGCCTCTAGGTACAGGGTCAGGCTTCTTTGTAGGGCATTTGTCCCAGAGTTCCTCACTCCAGTGAGCCTGCTTGCAGCCTCAGACGTCAGGTGCACCTCATCAGACACCAAGGTTCCCCTCTGTGAGCAGATGCCGTGAAAGGACCTCCCTCACCCCTCTGGGGGCAGGAAGTGTAGCAGTGGCTGCCAGTGGCCTGCTAAGGGGACGAAAGAGCCAGAGGCTTGGGCTGCCTAGGGTCTCAGGAGAAATCGACAACGGTGGGCCGTGGGTGTGGGCGGCTCTGGAGCTGTCTCGGGTTGCAAGCCCTCCTATCAGTTCTAATCATTTGTAATCTACCTGCTTGGCTGCCCTCCAATCAGATAGCTTCAATTACGTGGTTGTAATGCAGCTCAGGGGTGAAAGTGCTGAGCACAGCACTTCTCAGATTTCTTCACGGAGAAAGGAGTAGGAAACAGAGCCAGCCGCCTGGGTGGGCTCTGTCCTGCACCCCCTCCTCCCAGGCTCTGTCCTGTAGCCCCTCCCAGCCCCCTCCCAGCCCTCTCTCAGGCCATAGCTACTCAGGATTCTCCTCTGGCTCTTCCCATTACATTCCCTGTGGGCCTTCCCCTCCATTGCTCTGGGGCTTTGGGTTCATCCACCCAATCCTGCTGGCTCCATCCCAACAGCCGGCTGCTGGCTGGCAGGGCCTGGGCAGGAGGCCAGCTCGCTCTGCTCACCCCAGGCAGAGTGGCACCACCCTGGCGTCTCCCCAGGGGCCCTCCAGCTGTGCTCTCTTAGCTTTGCCCCCACATCAAGCCTGGCTCCACAGATGCTGTATAGACCCAAATACTGTCCTCTGCACAGGCAGGGCATCATCTACCACCCTGTGAACCCTCTGCGGAGAGTCTGCCCCACTTGTACCTGGGCTGGGGCTGTGCCTGACATTATCCTGTGTCCAGCCAATGTTTGTCCTCCCTACACAAACACTACATGCTGAGAGCCAGCAGAACCCCAACTCCGACTCAGGACTTCTGACCCCCATCTCTCAGTCACCAGGATTCTTTCATTTGTGGGTCACAGACTGAAAAGGCCAACCTCTGGATTACAGAATTGGACACGGTTAGAAAATCTGATACCGTGACCCAAACACTCCAGTCAGAGAGCAGGACGGTCTGGGCTGTGTGCTCCTCAGGGCTCTGACATCCTCTGGCATAGCCACGTCCCTCAGGAAGCATTTGAGTACCAAGTCTCAAAATTCAGCTTGCTACAAGGTGCTCCCAGGCAACCAGTCCTCTCCCCAGCCCCCAGCTTGTCTGGCTCTAAGTCACCAAGTCCACAGCCTCTTATGTGCTCAGGAGAGACAGAGGTGACCCCAGAGGTGACCCTACATAAGTCACAGCTATGTGGCCCAGGTCTTCTCTGATAGACTTTAGCAGACAAGCCCCATCTGACCAAATCTCTATGAACAAATGGTGGCGGGGAGTAGGGGAATCCTCTCAAGAGCCGTGGGGGCTTCTTCACCTGGTCAAAAGCAAGCCACTATCACAGATGACATAAGGAGGGGACAGGCAGCTTTATAACTGAACAGCAGAAACCAGCACTGAAGCCTCTGGCCACCTCGAGGCTACCAAACAGACACAACTACCAGTATCTGAGTCAACTTCTCAGCCCTGCATAACCCAGGCTGAGTGCCAGGTACCAAGGCAGTTCTATGGTGCAAAGGGTGTGACCAGCCCCATCCTTTGGGTTCTGCTAGTCGAAGGCAGAGATGTCAGGAAGCTGGGGGCTGGGGAGAGGACTGGTTGCCTGGGAGCACCCTGTAGCAAGCTGAATTTTGAGGCTTGGTACTCAAATGCTTCCTGAGGGACGTGGCTATGCCAGAGGATGTCAGAGCCCTAAGGAGCACACAGCCTAGACCGTCCTGCTCTCTGACTGGAGTGTTTGGGTCACGGTATCAGATTTTCTAACTGTGTCTATTTCACCATGAGGGCAGATGTGCTGGTCTGACCTGGGAACATGCAGGACACTGAGGGCTGCCCCTCCCCAAACACCAGCCTTGATCTCTGACGTGGGTGCGTCTGTGCTCACAGAGCTTCCCACCATGGAAGAAGCTCAGTGGAGGACAGGTGTGCCCTGTTCTGAGATTCCAGGAGCTGTTGGCCCCAGGAGGAGCTGCCTCTCAGAGGAACTGCCTAACCGGCAGCAAAGCCAGCACCTGCTGGCCAGGTCAGGTGTCTCTGGCCTGTCTTTGTGGACATTTAGAGGACCCTTTTCCACTCACGCTGGCCTTCTCTGGGCCTTTCCCTAAGCAGCCTGAGCCTAGGATTTAGGGACAGCAGGTGATTGTGCTCAGAGCTCTAGTCTAGACCCAGCTTCTCACACCTGGCCCAGAACCTCCCTGGATTTCCCAGGACACGGCCACCAAGTGCCCTGATATCTTCCTGCCCCCTCCCCACCATCCCATGTCCACAGACACCACAGGAGCCCCTCTCCCCTGAGAGGTTTCCTCCCGCTGATGAGCAGCCCTGATCCATACAGATAGCAACCACTAAGTCAGCTCTGAAAGGCTGATCCCACCCCTAGACAGGAGGTCTGCTTTATCCTTGGCCTGAGGCTGATGCACAGAAGGGAGCAGGTGGTCCAGTAGTTGGTATACCTGCCTGGCATCCTCTTGTCCCCTATTCCTTTAGAGACATATGTCCTGGACCTTATCTCAGAAGGGTTTTATTTGTTTTGGGACAGGTTCTCTATGTGGCCTGAACCTGCAGTATCCAGCAGGCTTCCCCACTGACAGCTCAAGACTCTTCTGTCAATACACTGCCCAAACAAGATGCCCAAAGACTGAGCAATAGAGAGATATCTGACCCTGAGCGACCCAGTCCACCAACCATCTGTTACTTCCAGAAGTCTTGGCCCCCAGGGTCCTCAGAATGGCCCTTAGGCCAATTTCAGCAGTTTTGTCCCTAACAAACCCCAGTCAGTGACTTTCGACCCTGGTCATTCCTGGGACCACTCCTCATTGTCACACAGGGGACTTCTATTCTGTATCCCATGATCTGGAGGTCCCTTCTAAAAGAGCCACCCCCATCTGTGATCCCGGCAGGAAGTCTGGAGAGCCGGGAGCTCCCCTGCATGGATTCAGATTCACATCTCTTACCGTCCAGGGCCACCTGCTGAAGGCAATACAGGGTGTTGTGTGCCATCACCAATAGGGCTAGCACGCTCTGCAGCATACAGAGAGGAAACACACCCTCAAGCACCCATTCCTTCACTCACGGTCACGTGAGTGCCGGCACTGGAAGCCCAGAGGGCTCACACCCAGTCCTTACACAGAAGGATGCTCTTGGAGAGATTGATGTGGTGCAGGATATCTGAACACATTGTGAACCCCAAGACTGTGAACTGGGAAGACCTTGTCGTGGCGCAGCTCAGTCCTAGCATCCACCTTTAATCCAAGAGCTCAATAAAGTCAATCCTAAAACAAGAGGCAGAGCTAGCAACCAGCCGACCTTCCTACTTGACCGATGTCCCAGAAGGGAAAGGCCCTCCTCCTTCTCCACGCCCTCTTAAATACCTTCAACCCAATGTCCTTCCCTGTCGGCTGGTTGCTTGCTCCACCTCTTGACCTAGGGTTGACTTTATTGAGCTCTTGGATTAAAGGTGTGTGGAAGGGCTGAGCCACACCACGACAAGGTTTTTCCAGTTCGTAATCTTGGGGTTCACAAGGTATTCAAATATCCTGCAACAATTGCACACTTGGAAAGTGTCAAGGAGGGGCAGGCAGGAGGTGTGGCGGAGCGCAGAGGCATAAAGTGTGTTCTTTCTTCCATTAGTAACTAAAGCCTTGGGTCCCTGGCTCCTTGGCTGCCCAGAGGTCGAGCAAAGTAGGCATGAGATGGAAAGAGCGAAGGTGGAAGGTATCGGCCCTTGAACCCGGCCATGGTTGCTCTTCAGTGTGATGGCTCACTATGGAGGACAAGTCAATGCAGTTAGTCAGCTGATGTGTGGCCAGCTGGCAGAGGCGTGGTGTGTCACCAACATCCAATGAAAGCACAGAGCCTGGGGTTCTGAGAGACACTCAAAGAAAAATGACCCCTCAGGGCCACAGTCAGAAAACCCCTTCCCGTAAGCTCACTGGCTATCCACCGGAATGGCTTCGCTCCGTACCAGAGGGAGCAGGAGGACCAGAAAGAGGCTGCAGAGTGAAATTCCAACAGCCAGTTTAGCTTATGCTACATCAACCAAGCTTGCCTCTGGATCGGGAATAGGGTAGCCTGGGTCTTCTGCTGCCCGTGGTCCTCTTAGAACCCCTCTGCCCATCCTCCCCGGGTGACTTACTGGGTGACTCTGTGCAGAGCTTGGCAGGCCCAGGCAAAGGGGGTCAGACTTCTCAATGCTACCTTAGCCCCCAGGAGCTGGCACCAAGCCTTGAACGTGCAGAGGTGGGAGAGTAAAGGATCTGTGATGACCAGGCCAAGATACAGGAGAGACACTAAAACCCACAAACATCCTGGGAGACGTAAAGGGGTCCTGGTGGCTGTTTCTTCTCTACATCTGAAGACTGCAAGCAAAGATTTGGGCGGGGCGGGGCACATATCCTCTTCTCAGACTGAGGGGTCAGCCAGGCCACCAGCAACACTGTGGTAGATGGTAAAAAGAAGTTGCCCTGCTCAGGGCCAGAGGTTTGCAATGATGCTAAGGGGTTTTTCAGCGCATCTTACAATTTTATAGGTTCCGAGCTCGTTTACTTGCTTCTGAACACTGCTGAGCAGTGTGGGGGAAACGAAGACGCTCCCGACACCCCAGCTTCAGTAGTATGGTCTTGTGCCCCCCCACCCCCAATCTGGCCAGCTTTCTTAAGAGGAATCTCTGAGCTAGAGTGGCCACCTGGCAGTGCTCGTTGGTTCCCTCTGCTGGTCAGAAGCCAACATTACAGGTCCCTAACCAGGCTGCATTCCTGCAATCCAAGATGAAGATGACTTAATTAGTAGAGAGACACCTGCAGCTGCCTGCTATGTGGATTCCCACAGGAAAGGAGGGACCTGCTGCGGGCCTCAATAATCACAGACTGCTTGGGATGGTTTGCCTTTGTCCAGGGGCACAGCTGACATTCACTTTCTGCAATAATACTGAGAGTAAAGAGAACAGCTGCGGGCAGCCATGGAACTGGGGGACAGAGCTCCTCCAGGTGCCCCAGTGCGCCCCTGGAGAGCCAGTCAGCTCATGCAAAGACAGTCTGCTGTTCTGTGTTTCCCCACGGGGGGTGATCCTGGTGCAAAACAGACTACTCCAGCCCACTGTGGCTGTTCCTACTACCTATGTCTTCCTGCCCAAGCCCAGCTACCCTCATACAGTAGTGTTACTAAATTACAGCTTAACAAGCCTGAGGCTTCTGGCCACCCACTGCCTCTCAGGAGCCCTTAGGGAGGCCAGGTCATACCTGCAGCACCACAAAGGGAGCTCAGAGGACACACATTTACCGGAACTATTCAAACACAGGTGGCTGATCTGCTGGCACAGACCATGGGGCTGTCCACATGAACGGGGGAGAGGAAAGGGGGTCCCATGTCCACAGCTGTGCCACGTATTAACCTCCCGGTACAACAAGGCAGAGTTGCCTCTGGAGGACATTTGGACGTAAACTCTGCAGCTCTGCATGTCTCCCAACTCCACCGCTTCTGCTGCCTGGTCTCTGGGAACTGTCATCGGGGCCTTCTGTTCTGGTCACCTAGGGTACTTACTGACAGAAGCCAGGTCAGAGGCCTCTGGGCTGAACACTTGAATGTAAGGTACTCAAAGGAAACAGGGAAGGCCAGAAACCCCTCCAATTGAAGCCCAAAGGCTCACTCCTTGCGTCTTAGCCATGGTGTGGTCTGGCAGAGACTGTCCATTTGGGCTCCATCTTTTTCAGCCAGAGCATAGACCCAGGCATGTAGCCTTAGGCACAGCCTTCCTGACTATCCTGCCTCCAGGACACCCATACCCGCCATCAGTCCTGGAATAGCACCAACTGAAATAGCCCAAGAACGCCAGTGTTTCCTGGAAGCCCGTGGGAAGGGACCTCTGTGTCTCTCCCATTGCCTCTGCTCCTTAGGCCACAGTGGAAACCACAGCCACCGACATTGATCTCTGTGCCACTCAGTGATGCCTCCACCTCTACCCCCAGGAAGACTCAGAGATCAGTGGATGTATTTGAGAGCTGATCCCCAAAACCTGAGGGGCCGTGGGGCCTTGGGATTGGAACGCAGCCATTAGAGGGTGCGTTCTTGGCCTGGTGTTGCTTTGCCGGGAGTTCAGTCCCTCTGGAAGAACTGGAACAAGAGTGAGAAGGAACTCCAGGGCGGGAGCTGGGGCATCCACTCCCTGTGTGTGCCACCTCAGAGCTCCTGTCCTGGACACTAAGGCTTTAGGGATGAGTGGAGAGATAGGTAGACTGGTGGTGTATGAGCTGGCTGTGAACATGAAGACCTCAGGCCTGGGCATCCAAGAAGATGGACTTCGCCATCTTGGTGTTGATACCCACTCACCAGCCAGTGTAGAGGAAGTGCCGGTCGGTTTGCCTTTGCTGCTGGGAATGCAGCTGGGGGTGAGCCAAGCTGAAGGCAAGCCTCACTGAGGACATTTACACAGGCTGAGCGGTTAAGCATGCTGCCTCTGGGCTCCCAGTCCTCCTACACGAACTACAGGGCAGTGGGCTTGAACTGAGTCCTGTGTACCAGCCAGTGAGGACAATCAGCCGGTCTAAATGAGAACAGACTATGGAGACTCACCCTAATAATTAGAGCAACCCCCAGGGGTCCTGAGTGACATAAAATGGCCATAGTAAGAAGACTTGGGAGTACATGGCCTGACATAGCACTTGCAGACAGCTATACTAAGGGAGCCAGTTGTGAAACCAACCCCATTCTGACACCAGAAGGCCTTCACTCCCAGAACTTCTTTGAAAGCAACAGTGGTTTTGGGCTTAAGAGGCCACTGAGGGTGGAACCCAGTAGAGAGCTGGTTATGCTGAGGGAGCTCCTAACAGACCAGGCCAAGGACGGCTTGACCTGGTCTGGCGGGAGAGATGTGGATCATCTTCAGAACAGTAAAGGCTTGAAGGTGGGGCCTCAGGTTGCCATATGAACCTTGAGAATTGTGTACCCAGCTTTTGCTGGGGGTCGCTGGTGGGAAAAGCTGGGGTGGAGAGGATGACCCACACAGTCTACAGGAAGTGGGTGAGCCCACAGTGTGCAGGGAGTGGGTGGACACATTCTACCTCACAACTAGTCTCCTTTCCACAGCAGGCAGATGAGGCAGCACAGACAGACAGCCAGCAGCTCCACCCTTCCGACCCCACGGAGAAGCAGCAGCCCAAACGACTACATGTCTCCAACATCCCCTTCCGGTTCAGGGACCCCGACCTGCGGCAAATGTTCGGGGTGAGTGTGCGCACCCCACCCTCTCATCGCAGAGAGTCTCCCCAGGGACTTCCAGCCGTGCTTCCTTAGCAGCTCACAAAGGGGATACCCAAGCTGAGAGCAGGGATTTGTCGAAGTCTGCCTCTTAAGATTCAAGTGATCACCTGGTCCTCTGAAGGAAATCTGTGCACTGCTCCCCTGCCGCCTGTTCCCAAGGGGCCACAGAGTCCCCACCCCGCCCCCACAGCCTACCTAGGGCCCGATCACTGCTTCCCAGCAGAAAATACCTGGAGGGACAGCCCAGCCTCCTGGCCTTACACAGCCTCAGCCTTGCCTGTGTGTCTGACAAGACTCCCCTCTTCTAGGCTGATGTCCTGACTTCCCAAGGGAGGAGCACCTTGCAATCCAATTGATTGGAACCAAGCAGGCAGCGGTTCCCTTCCCAGGTGCTCTGGGTGTTGCCTTAGATTTTGCACAGCTGGGCTCCAGTCAAGGCAACCCCTCGCTAGGCTGCCCTGGAGTCTTGCTTCAGACCTGAGCACCAAGTCAAGTTCTGGTGTCCACGGGAGATGGGGCTGCCATGGAGAAGAAGGCTGGGGGTGGGGGGATATGGTACAGTTCCCTGAGCCCCTGCTCTGACTACAGAGAACCACGTAGCCTGCCTCTGCTCCTTCTCTGCCTCCATCCTTGCCTCAACTCCCCTCTCTCTGCCTAGCACCCTTTCTGCCACACAAGACCCTGAGCAAGCCTCAGCCTTCTGCTCAGTCTTTCTCACACAGCTGGGATATGCAGGGTGCCTCTGAGTAGCCCTGTGTGACCCTAGAATTGCACACACACTCCAATCTTGAGGTGGGTTTCACTGGATCAATGAACCTTCAGATGATAAGGTTATCACATCCTCTCTGAGCCTGAGTGCCTTAAGTGGCTGACACTACGGTATCCATTGGCCTGGGCTCACCCTGTAGCTGATACTATGGTAACCACTGGCATGGGCTACCCTGTGGCTGACACTATGGTAACCACTGGCCTAGCTTTCACCCTGCTCTTAACTCACAGGGTCCTAACAGAGCCCAAGTGTCATGTTTCTGGGTTCTAGGACAAGGTAAAGGGTTCCCCTCCTCTCAGAACCTGGAGACAAGCGCCCTATAGCGACCTGGCCCTCCAGGCTCTCTTGCCCCACCTCAAGAATGTGTAAGATGAGGGGAGCCCTCATCAGTTGCTGGCCCAGGAGGCTGCGGGCTAAGGACCTTGCTGGTATTGTTTGGAGATACGGTCACAGATTCATGGTCTCGCAGACTACTGAGGGAGACAAGATTAATGGCGGAGACTACAGGCTAGCTGGAGGGCTGAAGGTATTGGCCAGAGCCAGAACAATGTACTCTGGCTATCAGGGCATCCTGTGCCAGCAGGAAGCCTGGGAGCCAACACAAGCCTTTTCCACAGCACAGGGCAAACAGTACTGGGTCCCGGGAGCCAGCTTATCAGGATCCCTCTCCCTTCCCCGCCCCCCCCCCCGGCTCCGCCCACTTAGTCCTAGCCCTAGTCTTCTCGGTCCCAGCTTCCGCTCTTCTCCCCATCTCAGGGGGGCCTGAAGGTTCTTCCAAATCAAGGGTCCTGATCTGTCGTCTCTACGGCCATTTCCCAGCTCCAGCTCATGACCCTCCCCCTCTCCACACGCCTGTTCTGGAAAAGGCCTGGCGGACATAGATTGAGGATAGCACTAAAAACTCGGGCATTCCATCCCAAGGCCAAGGCCAAAGCCCAAGGGGATTCCGGTGCTCCGGACGCATGCTCCTTAAAAAAGACAAAAGCCTCCAGAGGAAAAGGGGAGGGCGTCCCTGGGGTCCTCTTTACCTGAGCCTGGTGGCATCTTGGGAGTGAATGGGTAAGGCTACACTGTCATAACCCCTTTCTCCTGTCTTCCACCCCTCCTCTCTCTGTCTCTGCAGCAATTCGGGAAAATTTTAGACGTGGAGATCATTTTTAACGAGCGGGGCTCCAAGGTGGGTGCCGCACAGAGGCCGCCACCATTACAGCGCGCCGGCTGTAGGTCCCGCCAGGCTAACGTGTGAAATGTGCGTTTCCTTCCTGGAGAGCTTCGCGCCCGCTCGCTCGCTCGCCCGCCCGCCCGAGGACCCCTGAGCCACACGGGTGCTTGTACTCCCTGCTCTTCTGCCCCCGCCCCCAGCTGTCTGTTGTTGCTGCCAGGCTGCTTCTCCTCTTTTGAGCTGCCAGGACCTCCTGCTTGCATCCCAGAGCCCCCCCTCCCAAACTCCAGCCCTGAGCCTGGGTCCCCAAGCCCATCCAACCACTCACCCTTAGAGCCAGGAGGCTTCTGGGAGGGGCTGCAGAATCTGTAGACGGGGAGGGCACCCAGCAAAGATAAGCTCTGCTCCCCCTCTCCAGGAAGACACACATACACACCCTGGGCTCCCAGAGCAAATGTGGGGAAGATTGTTCCCCCCATGGAGCCCAGCCTCAGCCTCTCACCCCAAGGTGGGGTTACAGTAGCAGGCAAGGCCCCTGGCCAGGTTAGCTACTCTTTGGTCTTCCTGGAAGGTGTCCCACATGGTGAGTGCGGTCTGGTCTCAGGCCGGGCTACCAGCTGCCCTTGCCTGGGGCCGTCCCTGCCCCCCAGTACGATCTCCTAGTGCTGGCACCAAGACAGACTTCTGACACTGGGGGCTGTCCTTCACTCACACGGACTCGCCCCTTCTCTCTCCCTCCCTTTGCCCCTCCCCCATCCCTCCTTCCCTTTTCTCATCCTGTCTTCTCCTGTCTGTCCTCCTCTGCTCACAGGGTTTTGGGTTTGTAACTTTTGAACTAGCTCAGATGCTGACCGAGCCCGGGAGAAGCTGAATGGGACGATCGTAGAGGGACGGAAAATTGAGGTGCTCAGATAAGTGTGCGGCGTAGCAGGGCAGGGGGTCTTGGACAGCATGCTCCACCCCTGGGCCCCCCACCAGCCTGGTAGCTGCCGCCCACCCTACAAACTGCCCAGCAGAGGCCTCTGATTGGAGCAGGGGCTGCTCCAGAGAACAACCTTCCACCATCATCTTTTGGCTGAGCCTAGCACCTGTCGCCACCCTGGCCGGTGGAGGCTTGAGGCTCCCTCCGAGGTCTTTGCCTCTGACCTCCTTTTCCCCCATCCCCATCCACACACAAGGGGCCTCAGAAAACATGTGATCTCAGGGTGGTCTCCAGAGCTATGGGCAGCCTTGCCTGTCCCTGACCAAGAGGGTCTGCTCCTCGGGCAGCTTCAGCTGCAGCCTTGTGGAATCTCAAAGCAGAGGTAGAGCTAGCTAGCAGTGAGCAGAGCTGAGGGGGTCACCCAGATACTCCCACTTCTGCCCGTTTCCTCCTTGCTGATTCCTCAGTGTGGCTTTGGGGTCCAGAACCGGGCTCCCCCGGCATGCCTGAAGCAGAAGGGACAACAACTAAAGAGGGGCCTAGAACCATAAGGAGCTGAGGGGTTCTGAGATCCCTGACCCCACCCACTGCCCAGGCCTCTGGGCTCACACATGCTCACACAGTGTAGAGGAAGCATGTGGCCCAGACCTCTTCCTCAGGCACTGCCTGGTCCATTCCCATATGGGCCACCTCTGTCTTCTGTGTCATGGCTCCCCACCCCAGGAAACCTGGACAGGCCTTACATGTCTGGAAAACAGGACCCAGCCCCTGGGTCTGTCTTTCTCATGCTTCCCTCACGCACCTTGTCCCTCAGTGACCCCCACCCTTAAGTTCCATGCTGCAGAGAGAGGTCAGAGACCCTGTTCTGGGAAAAGAGATGCTTGTTTGTGGTGGTAGGAGTAGCTGTCTGACACACACATAGGAGAGCCTTAGCAATTACCTGGAAGAGAATGTCCTGGAACCCCACTTGCTAGCCAGCCTGGGGCTATCTCAGAGGACCTCAGCTCACCAGCAGTGTTGGGCTCTCCTGAATGGAACTGCTTCTTGGAAAGCACTCGTGTGGGCAAGGGTCCTAGACCCAGCTAGAAACAGCTCAGGAGCCTTGGTGGCCTTCCTTCGCAAAGGCCACCACCCAGGGGTAAAGCCAGGGTGGCTGAGGGTCTACTACGAGACTGACGCGCTCACCCTTCCTCTCCATCTTTGAACAGGTCAATAATGCCACAGCCAGGGTCATGACCAATAAGAAGCCTGGGAATCCATATGCCAATGGTGAGAACTGAAGCTTTCCCAGCATGCTTCAGGGGCTGGGTCAGAAACCTGGGGAAGCTGAGACAGCAAAAAGCCAGCCTTCCTGGGTGCTCAGCCATTGTCCCTGCCTGGTATCCCAGATTTCCCACTTCTATCCTGTCAGAGAGGAGTGGCCAGCTGAGATGGACACCTGAGGTCACCCCTCCCCACCCACATAACAGCTGGTGTCTCCAGTCAGAACTTTTGCAAATGCCCACAGCTCTCAGAGGCCATTTAGACAGGCAGCAAGTGCAGTGGAGAGTTCCTGGGAGACTAGAGTCGCCGTAGAGAGCTCTGTGGTCTGGTGTGCTGTCTTCATCCACAATACACATACACAGGACAGGCAAAGAAGGGCCATGGACCTCAGTCAGCATTCACAATACACATACACAGGACAGGCGAAGAGGGGCCATGGACCTCAGTCAAACTTCCAGTCCCCTCTGAATCCCAATCTTTTCATCTGAAAACAGGAATATTAGGGGGTGAGGATATGGCTCAGTTGATAGAATGTTTGCCTGTCACACACAGAGCCCTGGACTCCAGTCCCCAGCATCACATAAACTGGAGGCTGGTGGTGGTACACACCTGTAACCCCAGCACTTGCAAAGTAGAGGTAGAGGATCATAGTTTAAGGCTAGCCTGGGCTACTTGAGACCCTGGATCCACTGCTTAGGGCCGGGTAATAATGAGTGCTATCTCTAAGGGCATCTCAGGGCTGGGGTCACTCAGGGCTGGAGTCACTCGGGGGCCTGGGGTCACAGTTAAGTGAAATGCTGACAATGAGAAGAAGCATGTCCTTTCAGCCTTGACAGGGCCAACTACACCATGAGGCTCCCAGCTGGCCCACACCGTGAGTGAACTATATGGTTGTGAGTATGCACACCTGCTGGCTGTAGGCAGCCCGAGTCTGCCAGTGCTGATGGTTGCCTCCATGGTGACTTCTAGAGATTCTAGTGAGGATCTGCTCTGCCAAGTGAGAGCAAGTCTTCCCTGAGGGTAGCTGGCTGTGTCCAGGGACCATGTCTGGCTCTTGGAGCCTACTGTGGAGCAATTTCTGTAGTGGGAGGGTTGTACCATCCATAGACAACACAATGACCCACCTCTGCATGGAGGGAGGATGGACCACATCACAGCTGCCCTTGTCCTCAGACAGGCTGTATGCAGAGCTGGGTGAGTCTCTCGTGTTAAGAGTCTGAGACAGGACAGTGGGAGAGCTGGTGCATGATCAGACAGAGATCAGGTGATATGGTATATTATGTGGGTTTTCTGTCGCTATGATAAATACCTATGACCAAGAGCAACTTGAGGAAGAAAGGGTTTATTTGACTGATCACAGTCTGTCACTGCAGGAAGTCAAGGCAAGAACTGAAACAGAGGCCAGGGAGGAAGGCTGCTTACCTACCTGTTCAACCTGGCTTACTCAGCCTGCTTTCTCATACCATCCAGGACAATCTCCTGCCTGGGTGGCACCACTCACATTGGGCTGGATCCTTCCACATCAATCATTAATCAAGAGAATGCCCCACAGGCTTGCCCCACAGGCTTGCCCCACAGGCTTGCCTCACAGGCTTGCCCCACAGGCTAATGAGATGGGGTCATTCTGTCACTCGAGGTTCCCTCTTCCCAGATGACTCCAGACTGTGTCAAGGTGTGCGTGTGGCGGGGACCTGGTAACTAGCACAGATGGGGACTCTGGCCAGTTCCAGCTGAGACCTGCCAATGGCTTCACCTCCCCACTTTTGCAAGGACTTAGTTTTCAAAATTCTGAGAACTTGAAGGTGCCCTGGATTTAGCAGAGTCCCTAGAGCATCTCAGCTAACTTCCACTAGCTGGTGACTAGCACAGGAGATAAAAGGGTAGACTTGAGGTGGATCGGAAGTGGGATGTGTGGGTGGTGTGGCCGAGGAGTGGTCACTACGGGGGAAGCCCTCATGAAAGAGGAGGACACGGCTGAGCTGCAGCACCTACCAGCCACTGCATCTTCACCCCCATTAAGTTGATAAAGGCCTCTTCTTTAAGAGCTGGATGTTCTAGTGGCCTGAGAATTTGAACCTGGTCCTGTGCAATGTGCCTCAGTCATAGGCTCCTGATTCTGTAGCCTAGAGTAAATGGACACAATAATCTAGCCAATGTGGACATCTACTACATGAGATCCACGGGCATTGCAAGCAACTCTCTGGACCCTGCACTAGATCATAGAGGTCTCATGGATAGTCATGATATCCATAGAAAGTCTGTCTCCAAGGTCAGCCACCCAGGCTGAGGAAACCTGCTCTGGCAGGGAAGAGACCTGTTGGCTTCTGTGGATCCATGGGACATGAGTGGTCCATAGTTCTGCACCACGGCTAGAGCCCCCTTCCAACTCTTCCCTCAAGATACTTAAGCCACACCACTGTCTGGGAAGAACAGCAGGCTGATGAGTGTGCTTGTCAGAATAAACCCTGCCCCAGACAGCCTTGTTCCTGGCTGGCTCCTCAAGGTACTGATGCTGCCTGTTGTCAGGAAGTGAGAGAGGCAGGAAGCTCTGCTCATCCCACTATAGAAGACTTGAGCTTCAATGCCTCCGTCTGACAAGCAAGAATCCCGGGGCCTCAGAGGGACAGGTCTGGACTCACTGTGGCATGGCCAGGAGGAGCATTGGCTGGCTCGTGAGAGCTTTAACACTGAGTACCCTGAAGTCCGTCACTGGCGGGCTTGGGGTCCCCACTGCAGGAAGCAAGCTCACCAGGTTTTACCAGGTGCTCTACCTACAGTAGATACAGATAGCCTTCCAAGTGGATCCTCAGGCTGTCTCGGTTAACCTGTGGGGTCACCTGAAGCAGAGCCAGCAGGCAAGTGGACATTCTCAGACAGCCAGAACTGACAGGTCAAGGTTCCCAGGGCCCCTGAAAGAGGATGCATTCCCAGACTCTCCTCTCCCCTAGGGAAGGTGGGACCCAGACCAGCCCCAAAGCTCAGATCTATCCTGGAAGATGCGATCTTAGGGTAGATTTCCCCAGATTTCTTCCCTGCTAACCTTAGCTATGTGGAAGATTCCAGTTTAGACACAAGGTGGGGAACTAGTGGACTGAGGGTAGGTGACACCTGTTACCTGCCCTCCCGTGGGGTTTCCGTGTACAGTCTGCTACAGTATATTGCCACCCTCTCACCGACTGACCATGGCTCAGGTCCTCCCTGTCCCTCTCAGCATGCTTGCAAGTGAGGAGACCCGAGCTAACTCTTTGCCAGCTACCATCTGACCTGTATGTCGCCCACTAGAATCAAGCTGGCTTCTACTTCTGGAGGCCACAGGGAATCAGGGCTTTGCTCCCAAGTCCCAGTGGGAAGAGGACTGCCCACCTGTAAGAAGAGACAGGCAGGGGTGCAGAGTCCAGCTGGAGTCCCAGAGAGAAGCCAATCTCTTTCACACACACACACACACACACATTACCAGTCTGTCTCCGAGTGTAAAAGGGGGAGGTTGTAACACCTGCCCCGGTGCATGATGAGACCCTCAGGAGTGACTACAGTATTTATGGTACCCAAGACCTATCAACCACCATCATTATTCTTTTAACATTTTATTTAGTGGTGTCTGTGTGTGTGTGTGTGTGTGTGTGTCTGTGTGTGTGTGTGTAAGCATATCATAGTATGTGTGGAGAGATCAGAGAACAACTTGCAAGAGTTGCCTCTCTCCTTTCACTGTGTAGGTCCAGGGACTTGAACTCTGGTCACCAGGTTTAGTGGCAAGCTCCTTTACTCACTGAGCCATCTTGCTGACCCTGTCACTATTCTTCTCTTCAATCCAATGGACCTCCTCCCCTCTTCCCCAGCAACCCTACAGGAAGACTTGGGATGAGGTATCACTCAGGGAAGAGAGCCTCAGGAACCTCAGGGCAGCAAGGAGACTCTCGGGCAGGAGGTGAAGACAGACCCATAGCAGTGAATCCTCTGTCCCAGCTTTGGTTTTTTTTTTTCGAGACAGGGTTTTTTTTTTTTTTTTTTTTTTTTGTTTTTTTTTCGGCTGTCCCAGCTTTGTATACCGATGTTTCAAGTTGTATCTCCCTTTCCATTGTACCCCAAGTTTCTGATGCCCCAGGACAAGGGTGCCCAGAAGCAAGCTGGAGGAAGTCACAGTGCAGGAAGAACCTAAGAACCCCGGTGTCCACAAGAGTGGGATGCCGGCTATTCCTCCAGTAGCAGGTGTATGGGGAGAGGAACCTAGGTCAATGGCCCATCTTCTCTGCCCATCCTTGGATGGGGTTCTACCCTTTGCAGAGACTAAGCCTGAAGCATCCCTGTAGACCTAGCTACCTACTGCCTTTGGAGGTCCTAGGCATAAGGAAAGGTGGTAATAAGCGTGGGAAGCCAGTGGTTGTATTCTTTTTTTTTGTTCTAGGCTGGAAGCTAAACCCTGTGGTAGGAGCAGTCTATGGGCCTGAATTCTATGCAGGTAATTGCGGGGGCGGAGTGGGGGTGGAGCAGACAGGAGCAGGTGGGATGGGGGTAGGTGGGGCAAGCGGGCTGTAAGCCCCGCCCTCTCTTTGCGTCCCGTCTCCCATTCTCTTGTGCCCCTTTCTGCAGTGACCAGTTTCCCCTACCCCACCACGGGCACCGCCGTCGCCTACCGGGGTGCGCACCTGAGGGGCCGGGGCCGTGCTGTGTATAATACATTTCGAGCTGCACCACCTCCACCCCCCATTCCAACTTATGGAGCGTGAGTACCTGGAAGGGGAAGCTCAAGGAAAGCCAGGGGGCGTGGGAGGCAGCCCTGAGCAGTTAAGGGGGCTCAGCAGCCCTTCCAGGACCGTGGGGCAGGACAGATGGTGGGGACCTCAGATCCCAGCGCTGCATCTGCCTGCATCATCAGTACCCCAGCATGGGGGACACCTTCAGGGCTGGCTGGCCTCTGTGGGGCCATCAGCATGGCATCTGAATGTTAAATGGGACGTGTGCCCTTGGGTCCAGCAAGTGCCTTCTGGGAGCCCTCTTTGGTCCCTTCCCTGGGGTCCTGCCCTCTACTGCTGAAGGGGACAGCTGCCTGGGAGGAAGGAGGATAGCAAGAACGGGCTGATGGGCCCCTGGGTTCTGGGAGAAAGGAGCTGACCAGCAAGGGTGTTACTCTATTGTTATACCAAACAGGGCACTGGAGCAAACGCTTGTTAAAATGCCAGTCCCGTGGGCGGGGCTGGCACCGTGCCCCCTCCCTCCTCAGCAGACACCGGAGCCGGCCTACCCCGCCTCTCCAGCGTTCCCACCACTCTCTTGTCCGTTTGCTTCCAGGGTCGTGTATCAGGATGGATTTTATGGTGCTGAGATTTATGTAAGTGTAGCCCTGGGGAGGGAAAGGGCAAGTCCAGCATTCTGTTTGTATCCATGAGAAGTCCGTCCGCCCTTCCGTCCTCCTGCCTTTCGGACTCGGTGCTTGTGCACCAGTGCACATAGACCCATGGCATCTCTAGAGACGCCAGCGCAGCTCAGTCTGGGGAATCCATCCTTACCTCGGCCATTGCTAATAGCTGTCCCAGGAGCCCTGTAAGCGTACAGCATCCTGTTCCCATGTATATGAGGGACATCGAGTGGCCCTCTCCCATCCCTAATCGTACTAAGAGCAGCATCCGAGAACACTCTTGCCTGATGTGGTGGCTCTGAGAGAGACCAGAGGCAGGCCTTGGGTACCCGTTCTCGCTGGGTGAGGTTCTGTGCCTTGCTTTCCCTTTGTAACTGTGTTCATCACTTTCTGTGGCTCCGAAGCCTCAATGAGCATCCCACAGAACGAACCTGACTGTGCCTGGGCCCTGGGCAGCTATCTGTAATTAACTATCCACTGTCCAAGGCTAAGTCATTACCTGAACCAATCCCTTCCAGGGCCCCTTCATCCCTCATGGGATTCCAGACTGTCCAGAGTCACCAGGTGGGCTTCCTGTGACTGTCAGCATTCAAGATGTGGCTGGTCTGTGTACACTTAGTGTGTGCTAGGACCAGCATGCAGCCAGAGATACAGTTGGTGCCCATTAGTATGCACTGAAATTGATAAATTTTGAATTGCAAATGATTGCAAGGAAGGAAGGAAGGAAGGAAGGAAGGAAGGAAGGAAGGAAGGAAGGAAGGAAGAAAGGAAGGAAGGAAGGGATGGACAACCCTACCTCATCTTGAATAGTGAAGTCCCCAGACTTTCCCATCAGACCCTCTCAGGCCAGGACCACCTAAGCCATCCCACGCCAGGGTGGGAATACAAAGTCCAGCCCAGGAGGCCTGAGGAGGTCTGCAGCCCCTTCTAAGGGCCTGGCCCTGCTAGGTCGATGTTCTCCAGTTTCTCTGGCTTTGCTTCAACAAGAGTGAGCCTCACTAAATCTGTCTGCCATCTCTCCTTCCCACCTCCCCTGCAGGGAGGCTATGCGGCTTACAGATATGCTCAACCAGCAGCCGCCACCGCAGCAGCCTACAGTGACAGGTAAGGCTAGGAGCAGCAGGCTGCAAAGGGTTGTGGTGGGCTCTTTGGAGGGTGGGTCCAGACAGACAGGAAGCCAGAATCACCATGCAGGACATATGGGTGCCTGTGTCTGGTGAGGGCAGGGTCTGGAAGGGAACCTAATCCAGACTGAGCTCAGAGATCCATGAACTGTGAGCCCCTCCCCCCTGACTGGTCACTTCCTCCTAGCTCAGGTAGCAGCTAACACCTGATTCTCAAGACAGGAGTTTACCAGTTTCTCAAGGCCTCTTACGAAGAAAGCAACTGGGCGCCTCCATTTGGCCTCTGGAAATAGTCCAGTTTATGTAACTGGGAGCACCCAGTCCTTCCTCCAACCAGCTGTGAATGTGCCCAGAAATAAGTGTCTATGCTGGCTGGCTTTGTTTAGGGGCCAGTCCTGGATGGAGGCTGAGCCTAGTGCCTTCTCACTTTGACTCTTGGCCTGGTAGCTTCAGAGTTCCTGTTTGGGCCAGGTAGTAGATCTGCCTACAGAAAGCTGTCATACCCATCCATACGCCCTAGTGGCCTGGGAGCTGATAGAGCCCTCCAGTAATGGTGGGACTCTCCAACCCATGGCCTCCTTATCGTTTGTTACCCCACCTTGTAAAACATACAAGGCATACATGACCCAGGCCTGTCCTCTAAGAACTTGTCACAGCACAGATTAAGTGAGCAGAACCTGGGACAGAGTGCCAACTCTTGGGTCATCACATTCCTGGTCCCCACTTCCGTCTCTCTCCTTTCAAACCTTTTTCCCAGCTCTTAGCCCTAGGTCTCGCTGGGGGTCAGAGTCAAATGAACTTGCTAAGAACACCAGTCCCTCCCTGTGTCACCAAGCAGAACACATTGCCCTCCTAACGAAGGGGTAGTCTGCTAAGTTCCAGAAACTTCCTTCCAACCGGGAAGGAGAGGGTCTCATGGGGTAGGAGAGGGCTCGTGGGAAGGAGGCTGGTCTGGGAAGGCTGGTTGGCTGGAGCCTGCCTCAGCCTCCCGTCTCCTGCACCCCCTCCCCTGCTCTTCCCTAGTTATGGTAGAGTCTATGCAGCTGCTGATCCCTACCACCACACCATCGGCCCCACAGCAACCTACAGCATCGGAACCATGGTAAGGAGAGCGACCAGTAATGAGGAAGCGGTCCATCCTGTAATGGGCGGGACAAGGGTAATGAGGAGGCGGTCCATCCTGTAATGGGCGGGACAAGGGTAATGAGGAGGCGGTCCATCCGTAAAGGGCGGGACAAGGCTGCAGTGCCTAGTTCTGGAGACTTGGGAAGAACTACTGAGAGGGAGGGACCAACCCTCCATAATGATCACACCTCTGGGAAGCATAATGACCACAGTCCTGTCAACGTTCCTCCATTCCCAGTATCAGGAAAGAAAAAAAAAAAAAAATCAGCCACGGCCTTTCCTCTATGTGGGGACTCCAGAGGCCTGGCAGTTTGGGCAGATGTAACCCATTCCTCCCAGTGACGTGCCCGAGGTTAACCCCTCGAGGTTCCATTCTCACTTGGCAGGGGACTAAAATACAACAACTCTCTCTCTCACCAAACCCTCTTCCCAGCCTGCCCTGGGACACTGAGGATATGGTTGGTGTGTCTGTGTGTGTGTGTATGTGTGTATGTGTGTGTGTGCCCAGACGTCAACATAGCCCAGCCCCTCTGTGCCCACAGTCTGTGCCCAGTGAACACCTACTTCCTGTGCCACCTACACCCCAGGGATGTTGTATGTTTTTAGCTTGGCATCCAGCATCAAAGATGAAAACATTTGGGGGGGCAGTAAAGAGAGAGAAGGCTGAGAGGCAACATGGATTTTTTTTCCTACCTCCCTTGGTTTTGATTATTCCCTTGGAATTTTTGTCTTTGTTGATTTTTTGAAAGGCCCAGACATCCCGAGTGGGCCTGTAGGGGCTCTAACTAGGAGGGCGCCACAGCCATACAGGAAGAGAGCAGGGAGCGGGCCCTGAAGCCCACCCTGCCTGCAGAGCTCAACCTCCAGACAGCTGCTAGCCTAAAGCTGCCGCTGGCTCCAGGGCCCTCTTGTTTCCTGTTTCTTTCATTTTTAATGCTTTGGAGACTTTCTCCAACTTTTTCCTCCTGTATTTGCTATTTTCTCCCATTTCCTGCAAAACCTGGGGCTAGGGATGGGAGACTCCACAGAAACCTCTCTGGCAGGACACCGAAGCGAGCCTAGGAAGCCCTGGGAGGCTCAGAGGCAGGGCAGACGCTGTGACCAGCAGGTGGCGCTGTGACCAGCAGGTGTGGCCTTCAGGCTTTAGTGGATCCAGAACTTCAGCCTAGGAACCCTGTCAGGACTGTCCTGACTGACCCTGCAGGCACGAAGAGATCACATTTAGATGCCCTCCACCAGAGGGCACAGTGGGCTCAGCAGAAGCCCCAAGAAGTGGCACAGAGATGGTATAAAAGTCTGCAAGAGAGGAACATCCCTCCCAGCCCCAAGACCACCATCACCACAGAGGGACTAGGCCCCCAGGGTTGCCATGACAACCTGAAGCCCATTCTTCCCAAAGAAATACCGTTGGGGGAAAGAAGTCGGGATTTAGCTATTTCTTTTTCTTTCTTTCTTTTTTCCTTATTTTTTTTTTCTTTTTGATTTTTCCTCCCGATGCCAAAAGACGGTACTGATTGGCTGTTTTTCATCTTTGATGTTGCAGGCTAGCCTCTGCCGAGGAGGGTACAGCCGCTTCACCCCCTACTAGCAAGAGACCCCCCCTCACAGCATTCACACCACAGCTTATTCCAAACCAAACCCTACAGTCCCAACACCAGGCACAACCGCACGGAGGACAGTGCGCCCCTCCCAGTCAGCGATCAGCAAGCTGGCTCTCTGCGACTCTAAAGTCCATAGATTTTTACCTTCAGCCGGCTGGTCTCCCCACCCCACCCATGCTGGTGTGTGTGTCTCTGACCCTGGTTTTCCTGTATGTCTGAACCTTGGTTTCCTATCTTGACGTTGTTGTACAAGCCACTTCAGGTATGGTATGCATACAGCGGGAGCCAGGCCGGGGGGTACAGCAAGGTGCCCCGCCAGGGCCACGCCCATGCCTCAGGGCAGCACGGGCCCTCAGGCTCCAGAAGTGCCAGGCCAAGCCTCCCTCAGAGCCACCTCAGCCAGCCCCTGCAGGCCTGGCCATCCCGGGTTTGATGACTGACAGAGGAACTCCAGGCCTAGTCAGTGGGATCCCCCAGTGGGAGGGGCTTCCATCCACCTTTCACAAGGAATGTCAGGAGTAGCTACATCCCCTCTCTAGACTTCCACTCAGCCGAAGTTAATGTTTCTATTAAAGTTTACTACTGATCTTCCTGTCCAAGTAGTCACAAGCACACTGTTCTGTGTGCAATACTGCCGTGGGCACCCTGGCTCTGGGATTCCTTACAGACATGGAAATGTCCCTGCCCCAAGGTCACCCTGCATTGCCTGTGGACCTGGAGACCCTCCCTGAGCCTGACCACCTCCTCAGGCTCCCGGAGCTGATGGCTCTGGCCATTTTTTCTTGGCCTACAGAGCCACACTACCCATCCCCACGACCCAACATACCTTTTGTCGAAGTCCATTCCAGGAGAGCAGCCAGGCCAGGGACACATTATCAGCTTCCTCTGGCCTCCCTACAGCCACCCAAGTCTCAGTTAGCATGTGTGTGCCTCTGTGGGGGCCTACCTAGTTCCACTACCTAGAGTCCCAGAAAGGATGACAATTGGTACCTGAAGTCAAGCGGAAACCCTAGAGAACTAGCACATGCTAATCCCTCCACTCTGGGGGCTCAGGGCCACAAGGTGACCAAAGCTGTAAGTCCAATCAGGCCCCGTTGTGGATAATGCCCTGCTGCCTCTCCTCCACCATACCCTGCCCTCTACCCGGTCCAGAAATCATCCGCTCTCAGCCCTGCCCATTGCTATGAGATGGTGTACTCTAGGTCTAGCTTGTGGTGTGGTCCCAGACGCTGTGGTGGGGGTATGGGCAGGTTTTGGGGGTGTGGCCTCAGGGCAAGTGTAGGGGGAGGTGTGGCTTCAGGTCGGACTCCAGACCACAGGCATGGTGGCCCCGCATGCTGCAGCCAGCCCTCAGAAACCGCAAGCCCTCGTTTCTGTTTCTGTTGTAGTGAAACCTTCCACCGTCTCCTTCTCGGACCATGAAGGGCAAAAACAAAAAAAACAAAAAAAATCACAAAACAAAAAACAAAACAAAAAAAGATGTTAAGATCCAAGCAACAACAACAAAAAAATACCAACCAAACCAAGAGGCATCCAACCAAGTCCAAGTCCACGTCTGGCGTACACCCGCACCGAGGGAGCTCGTCCCCAGGGGGCGCCGGAGAGTGGCTTTGCCTGGCTGGCGGTGCAGTGGGGACGCGGCCAGGCACTGGGGAAGACCTGGAGGGGAAAAGTGGCCAGTGGGTGTGGGGCGGGGGGCTCCGGTATCTATCCAGTCTTCCTTTCCCACCCTGCTCCCCAGACAGGGCGTTCCTAGGATGGACCAGGCCCCTGAGAAGGAGCAGCCAGCTGACTTGGGCTATTGCCTGCTGAGCCCTGAAGGGGCTGGAGCAGTTAGGGGCCAGCGGCTTATCACTCATCCCAGGTCTCCAGCCTGGCCTCATTGAATGTTGCTGCCAGTGCCGTCAGCTATCCAACCAGCCGCCCTGGGTTCCAACTCCCAATGCAAAGGGCTGACACGGCTCCAGAACTCTGGGGCACCCCCATGCTCCGCTTCCCTATGTGAGAAAGCTTCCGGCTACACAGAACAAAGAAAGCCCAGCCAGCGAGGACCCAGTCCTCACGCTGTGAACGTGGACAGGTGGGCCCTCGGGCACAGGGTTGTTTGTCGTGGCAGCCTCCCTGAAGGAGGCGATGTGGGCTTGAAGGCCAGCCTCAGCTGTCTGCTAGGACCCAGCCCTGCTTTCTACTCCCTTCTGTAGGCTCGGTTCTGCTGGGGAGTGGGGAATGAGACGGGCCAGCCCTGGACTGCACCTCGAGGTTGGGAGTCAAGGTGCTATGGGTCTGGAAGGTCACAGTCAGAGCAGGACCCATGGGAAAGACAAGGGATGGGGAAGGTCTGGGCTGGCCCTGCCACAGGGAAGGCCGCTGGGTTGCAGCCCGTTTGCTCCCTGGGCAGGTAAAGTACGGGAGTCACGGGAAAGCAGCAGGCCCAGTGGATGGAACAGGGAAGAGGTATCAAGAAGCCCCTGGGCAAGGCAGGGATAGGTGGAGTAGGGTTAACAGCAAAAAAATAAAAAAAAATAAAAAAATTAACAGAAACCAAGGCTCCCGACGCGGCACCACTGTCTCATGACACCTCAAAAGAAATCACCTCACTTTCTATCCAGCATCAGCCACAGAAGCTATGGAAACGGAACCCTCCTTTTCTATTCCTGATGTACATAGCCCCGCGCCTGCCTCCGGCTCTGTCCTCTGTACAGAGCCCTAGCCTTCTGCTGTTTCGGACCCTTTTCCCGCAGCCCCTCCCAGGACTGCAGCCGAGCCCCAGGCTTCCTTTCTTACCATTCTGTATGCCTCCACGGTGTGACCATTCAAATTAACAGTATTATTATTAAGATTAATAAAGATTTCTTTCTTCAAACCAGGAAGGCTCTTTCTGATTTAGCAGCTCTGGGAACGGAGGGGGGATGGGGCAACCGAGGAATGGGATTTGGGACCCCGCCCTTAGATAGGCAGGTTTTTATCCTGCCAGGTGGTAATGGGGAGGTTATACACCCAATAAATAGGGCAAATAACTGAGGGAATTCCGACCCCCTTATTCAAGTTGGCTTCAGGTTGGCATCCAACCTAAGACGGGCTAGTGGAACAGAACGGCCCCATGGCTTCTGCGACAAGTCACACCTAAAGAAACAGAGGCATGCTGGGTATTCCACGGTCACGGTGTTCAGGGAGTGAGGCCATTGTGGTATGGGTGCCTTGAGATGTAGCCCTACACTCATTTCAAGGTGACCACTGCCACACCAGCCTCTTGAGTCCCGGGACGGTGAGACAGACAAGAACAATCCTGATAGAGGCAGGGAAGTAGCAGGGAGAGGATCTGGAAGGAAAAGGCTGGGGTCTGCACTGGGTCCACACACAGAGTCCAACCCAAAAGCTTCAGGGCTGGATCACACAAGACTCAACATCTCATTTTTCACATTGGATAATTTATTTCCGAGCGATTATATCAACCAGAGGGGCCTAGGCTTAAGTGCTGGCAGATTAATTTTCCTGCGCAGGAGCCAGCGTTGCAGGGACTGGGGACCGTGCTCCTGGGAAGTGAGGTTGCGCTGCTCTGCCTCAAGCCGTGGCTCTGCTAAGCCCCTTCCTTCTAATTGCTTGCTCACCAGACTGTGAGGGAATAATTGCCACTATAAATTTTCTCTCTTCTCTGCATAAAATATTTGAAGGAACCAGCACTTTTAAAAGCAGACTTGGTACCACAAGGGAAGCAGGGTATTTCAGGAATGCTGCCTGCCCCAGAGCCAGCCACCTGCACCTGCTCCCCGCTGACTCTCCACTCCAGCCACACAGGACCCTGGCTGGGAGTGGGAGAGCCGAGGCTTTGGGGCAGAATCTAGACAACACACCAGTGAAAGACCAGCATAGCCCCAGGTGCTCTCCCCACTCCCATCTTCCCAGCCCCACCCCCACCCCGTGCAAGGCTGGCAGAGCCATGCCAGGACACAGGAGTAGCCTGAGCTTTACCAGAGACCCTGGTAGAACCACACAAGAAACAGGGCAGAATGTTCCCGATCTCAGGTTCTAGGTCCTCACCCTTATACTTCCCTCAAGAGGAACAGGGTGCCCAGGAAATCAGGGAAGATGGATGGGGCTGGGGGCAGCGCTCAGCCCATACAGGCAGGAGCGGTACGCCCTCCTTGTGTCACACTCAGGAATCTGAGGAAGCCCCACCCGTCCAACCCTTATACCTCGGAAGATGGCAACAGGCTGCTCTGCCATCTTGCGGCCTCTCCCCATACTACAGCATGAGGGCCACAGGTCAGACCACAGAGCTATGTCACATTTTGAACACAGAAAGGATGAGAGAGCTCTACTGCAGCCTGAGCAGGAAACACTGGAAGTGGGGGGCGGGGGGGAGTGGTGGTGGCTGGCACCCTCATGCCTCTGTGCCACTGTGTCACACTGCTGGCGGCCTATGGGAGATACTGCACAGGCGAGGGACATGGGGTCCCCGGGACAGTCAGCTGCCAGAGCCACCATCCACACAGGTAGTCTGCAGTGTGACTGGCCCACCTTGTACAGGTGGGGATGTGGTGCCAGTTGCCACGGATGGTGCTCCTGGGGAGCACCAGTCCAGCTACCCCGTGAGCCTCCCTGACTCCCACTCCTCCCCTGACTGTTGCCTCAGTCTTCAGGGAGCCTTCCTCCCACCAGGGCAGTTTGCCTCTGATTGTCAAAGCTACAGGGATAATGGCCGCCATGCTCAACAGATACATCTTTTTAGCCTAGGAAAAAATAGCCTTTATGGAATTTTCTGGAGGAAACTTCAAACTTTCTCCTTCTTCCTGAGAATCACATCCCATGGAGATTATTACAGAGGTGTGGGTGCTAGGAAACTCAACTAGCACCCATGGGGAGAGCTTCCTGAGGTCACAGCCAGAACCTGGAGACCTTGTCTCCCGGGGACCTGGCTATCCTCAGCAGTCCACGCAGCCTTGGGCAGCTGACCAAGAAGAAACTTCAAGTCTTAAGGCGAGGAGGTACTGTGCTCTGGAGTGGGCTCACTGAGGGGCAGAGTAGAGTAGGACTGCCCTTCCCCACTCGGCCTGAGGCACCAGGAAACCTCCCTGGGGACAGGCTCCACCAGGAATTCCACACGACCATCCTGCCCAGATCTAGCAGCCTCCACCGCCAAGTCCACCACACGGTACTGGTTGGCAAAAGCCAGGCCCAGGAACACGGGCTTCTCTGTCTCTGGGGACTCTTCTGTCCCAGAGCTGCTTCCTGTCCGTTTCAAGCAGTGAATCCGGAAGCAGCGGGCTCGGAGCAGCAGGTAGGACCAGTGCAGGGTGCAGCTGAGGAGGAGCCGGGTGGGGAGGCCCTCAGACCCAGTGATCAGAGGAAGCCAGCGTAGCTGTGAAACAGTGACACTCTGCACCCGGGGCAGAGGGGACAGAAGGCTGTTGGCATCAACCACCTGGTAGGAGAGAGAGGGTTCGCCTGGCTGGATGCCAGGGAGGACATCAAGGACATCTCCTCACACCTCTCCCTCAGTGCTCCATCCATCCCTCCTCCACCCAGTCCTCCCAAGGGGCCCAGACACTCCCTCATCCATCCCTTCTCCTGCAAGCCCACATACACACCTGGAGCTCTCCAAGACGACAACTGAAGCTCTCTTCTTCCCGGCTGCCTGGCGGCCGTGAGAAGCTCACCAAGAGGTCCTGGAGCAGGCACCCACGAAGGTTTACCTCATAGCAGCTGAAAGAGCACACGGGCTGCTCACTAGCCAGCTGGGCCAGGGCCCTAGCCATGAAGGAGAGGCATCCCAAGGGCACTCCAGGTCACGGGGCCCAGGACTACAGGAGGTCCCCTCAAGGAGTGTCCTCGTCTGTCTTACTGCTACGGAATCCTGGAGGGACAAACCCAGGCTGCCCCTTCCCTTGTTCTGGGATTTCTCAGGGGGGACTCTTAAGTTCTCCCATGTGTGCTCATTGCCTTATGGGACTTGTCAGGAGAGGGACTCACCGTTGAATCCAGCCCCCACTGAGCTGCTGGCCACAACTGCTGGCCCATCTGGCGAGCCTGGTGGGGGGTACCCGAAGGGGTCTGGGGCTGTGCCGTGAGCCAGTTTCTGCTGGAAGACATGGGCTTCAGAAAGGAGAATTCAGCAGGAAAACCCAAGAGGGGCAGGATGTGGCTGGGAACGGGTGTCTAGGTAAGACCCCTGGTGGGGCAGTGGGGGAGGGGTGTCTAAGTAAGACCCCCTGGTGGAACAGACGCTTGGGCACAAAGGAAAAGTTTTGGAGGACATGTGGGGTGTAGGTATGTTATTGGCCAGATTCCCTCATCCTGGCTTCTACCAACTTCCCATATCCACAACCTACTAATGTGAACACCTCAGTGTCCCAGAGAGACCTGTATCCAACCTGCCCAGGAGACTGCTGCTTAGCAGGGTCACAGAGGACAGCTTGGGCTTAGCAAGTCTCTATGTGCAGGTACAAGCCACAAATTCCACCCAAGGTGGGAGCTGCCCAGCCCCACTCACAGCAGCCCCGCCCACAGCAGCCCCGCCCACAGAAGCCTACCCACAGCGGTCCCGCCCACAACAGCCCCCCACACACAGCAGCCTACCCACAGCAGCCCCACCCACAGAGGCCTACCCACAGCGGTCCCACCCAAAACAGCCCCGCCCACAGAAGCCTACCCACAGCGGTCCCGCCCACAACAGCCCCGCCCACAGAAGTCTTCCCACAGCGGTCCTGCCCACAACAGCCCCGCCCACAGAAGTCTACCCACAGCAGCCCCACCCACAGAGGCCTACCCACAGCGGTCCCACCCCCACACACAGAAATCTACCCACAGCGGTCCCGCCCACAACAGCCCCGCCCACAACAGCCCCGCCTACAGAAGCCTACCCACAGGGGTCCCGCCCACAACAGCCCCTCCCACAGAAGTCCAGCCCAGAGCCAGGGCCTTCTCCACTTCTCTTCCACGGAAGTTACTCAGCCTCTCACCATTTAACAACAACATGCCACCCACATGGCAGCTGCTGGCATCCCCTGTTGTGAGCTCCAGAGCCACCTGGACATCCGTGGAGCCTTCAAACTTGTATACCATGGACAGGAAAACCTTGGGTGGCACTGGGACGTGCAAAGAGAACAGCCTGGAGGAGGGAAACTCCATGAGAGGTGGAAGAGGTCCTCACCGAGCCCCTCCCTGCCTGACTGGGAGTGAGGAGGTGAAAGCCCCATACCTGGCCCTGCTGGGGCTTGGCCATTTCTATGGCCAGGCTTGTATAGACTGGAAGGTCCTGGTTCTAATTTCTTCCCGGGCACCATCTAAGGCAGCCATATGCCAGGAGGTACTACTCAGTGGATGGTCTCAGACTTCTACCTGGCACTGCCCTCAGCTGTCACAGCTGGGTAACACTTCAGAAAGCTACAGGGGCTCTGTGCAGTGTGTTTTCGCCACAATGTAAAAGAAGCCATCTGAGATCTAACGCCTGTCCTCTCTCGGCTCCTGCAGACCCTCTGCCTAATTAGCTGCAGACACTGAGGGCAGAAGACAGAGACCCACACACCTCACCCGTCACTCACCCACCTCACAGTTACACTGTTAACCTCTGGCGGGATCAGGCCCTGGAGCAGCAGAGAGCTGCCCCCATGCCAGGCATCGGCCAGGCAGCAGTGTGTCTTCACCCAGCCACGACTGTCACCAGCCAGCTTATGTTCACCAAAGAGGGGTTGTGTCTCCTGGGCGCTAGGGTGGTACCAGGGCCCCACTGCCTGCTCCTGAAGAGAGAGGAAATGTGGCAAATGGGACAGGGGCAGTGGCCTCCTCTGCAGAGGGAGACAGCAGGAGAGCACGGAGGAGGTAGAGACAGCCATAGGCAACCCTCCTACACACACCTTTTGGCCCCCTCCTGCCCATCCTAGGCAGAGACCAGACACAGAGCCCCTGACCTGCCTACCTTGCCATAGCAGATTCTTCGAGTACCCAGGCCCAGGCAGAAAGAGGTGACAAAGGGCAGGGAGCAGATACTGTGTGTGGGCAGGAAACGCTCCAGCAGTCTCCAGAATCTGACAGTGGCAAGAAGGAGTCAGGTTGAGGGGGCCAGCCCACACCCCTGCAGCCCTGTGTGGAGCTGGGGAATCTCTAAGAGGGGCCATCTAGGGAGTCTGCAGCTAGGGGCAGGCCAGAGGCCATCTGGAGGAAGCAGTTCTCGCCTTCTGTTCCCTCTTGCCTGACTGGTCTCCAGAATCCTCCCCGGGAGTTGCCAGAGTGGCCACTCTGTTCTCATTTGACCCCTTTGTCCCCCAGTCACCACCCCACTGGAGACACCATCTCTCCTGCCAGCCCATGCAAAGCCCTTAGGGACTCACTTGTCTTGGTTCTGAAAGAAGTCGCTCTTCTCCAGACACTCATACACCCACCCAGGAGCAAACAGCGCTGCCGAGAAGCCATGCTTGCGGATCAGCTCCAGGGACTGGGGAGACAGAAACCAGGGAGACGCTAAACATTGAGAGCAGAGTCCAGACGGGCTTCCTGGATGCCAGCCCACAGGCAAGGCTCTCTCAGGCAGGGCCAGGAAGGAAATGGTCTCCCTCACAGCTCCAGGCAGAGGGCCTTGGGCTTCATCCCTGGTGTCTCACAAGCCACCTAGAGGAGGGTTAGAGAGGCAGGTGAAGGAAAGCAGAGCGGGCTCAACCATGAGCAGGGAGGTATGAGTTCATCACTGTGACTCTCTAAGCTCTGTCTCCTCTTCGCAGACACCTCTTGTCACCTTACTAGAATCACAGAGGGTAGAGAATCTGCAGTCCCTGGGTCATGTCAGTGTGCCGCTTAGTTTGAACTGTCAACTTGACACACATGGAATCACCTAGGAAGGAAGTCTCAGTGCGAGACGGTCTGCACTGGGTCTGCCTGTGGGCATGCCTGCGTGTGATACTAGTTTTGTTTGCTATAGGGAAAACCTAGCCCCTTGTAGGCAGTACCATTCCCTAGGCTAGGAGGTCCTGAACAGTATAAAAGAGGAAAAACTGGGCATGGTGACCTTTAATCCCAGGAGGCAGAGACAGAGAGATCAAGGCCAGCCTGGTCTACACAGTAAGTTCCAAGACAGCCATGGCTACAAAGAGAGACCCTGTCTCAAAAATAAAGAGAGATAGGGGAGGCAAAGAAAGCTAGCTGAGAACAAGCAAGCATCCGTGTCATTTCCCACGGGTCCTGATTGCTACAATAGTTGCCTTCACTTCCCTACACACCAACACTGTAACCTGAGATTAGACCCCGTGTCTCCTGCTGAATTTTGCCAGGGTATTTTATCACAATAAAACCTGGGCACTGGATTAAATGACTCATCTACAGCTTCCTCATGATGGAGAGCCCTGCACCCAGGGGAGAAGCAGGACTGACAGACAGGAGCAGAGCCTGCTCTCCCCTCTCCCACTCCTCCTCTCCCAGACCATTTGCTTCACCTCCGCCCACTATAGCCCCCCGCATGCTCCCTATGTCTGCTGAGTGGCATGAAAGGTCACTCATATGCTCCAAAGCATGTGCACCTGGCCCAGGAGGAAGTCGGTGCCTATGGGAGATGACGCAGGAGTGGGGACAGAATCCTTGCGTGTGACTGGAGGAGTGGCTGGGAGAGACACAGGACAGGTCCAGGGTGCCCTGGTTTCCTTTGAGGTACTAGTGAGAACGGAAGATCCCCAAGGCAGAGGCCACAGAGGGCATGCAGACCAGCAGCCCTGATGTGAAGGCCACCGCCTACCTTGTCAGTATCAAAACGGCCACCGACCACATTGCTCCGAGCAAACACATCCACGCCCACGTACACGTCGGCCAGGCGCTCCCCGGCCTGTGCCACCATCCGCTGCAGGTGGTCCTCCCGCCAGTTATAGTTGGTAAAGAAGCCATCACAAGAGTCGAAGAAGACCCTGAGAGATGGCAAGGACGGCTGAGGCCAGGCCCAGCCGGATGGGGCACCCAGCTGCTGTTAGCACCTGATTCTCATGGGCACACATCACCCAGGGACCGGGGCTGCCCATGCCTGCCACATTCCGCCCTGTGTGGAATGGTCCCACACGGGATGCCCACACGGGATGCCCTGTGACCTGGCCAGCTCATCTTCCTTCACGGCCACCCTATGCTCACCTGTTCTGTTCATTCAGCTCGTCCTGCCACTTGAGCTGCCCACTCTGTACCACACTGTCATACCACAGCACCAGACCTCCGGAGACCTGCTGATGGAGCTGTGCGGTCAGGTACTGGAGAAACAAAGGCGTATTCTTCACGGCAGCTGGCTGCGAGAGAGGAAGGGAGAGAAGACCTTTGCGGGGCTGGGCACAGTTGTCATGAGGAATGGCCCAATAGAGAAGACAGGGGAGGCCACAAGAGCCAACCACAACAAAAATGCCCGTGTCTCGCAACCATCAGGGAGGACCTAGCCATCCTTGCTGGACAGGAAAGACCATAGCCCAGAACTCAGGAAAAGATAAAGAAAAGGGAAAAGAGGGTGCAGTGGCCACAGAAAAGCCACACAAGCCTGTAGCAGGGATAGGGGGAAAGGGTGTGGGCACACTGAGGAAGAAGCTGAAGAGGTCACACACCAGAGGAGCTCATGACGAAGCTGGGCTCTCCCTTCCCTGCAGTCTGAGACAGCACAGCCGGTCCTCACTGGGATGTGAGAAATGGATCTTGCTGCTATAGGCTAGGGGCTGGGTCCAGGGCAAGAGGGGCCAAGCAAAAGGGCAAGAGTAAAACAAGGAGTGGGGTCAGGAGAAACAAGCAAAGAGGACTTTGCAAAGCAAGGGGTGAGGGGGACCGGCACCAGGACCCCACTGAAACGCTCACACTCAGAGAGTTCTCGATGTTGATGAGCCAGCCGTCAAAACGAAAGAACTGAGCGATCTGGACCAGCCGATCGGCCACTGCCTGGAAGGAGCGCTCATCCCCAGCCAGGAAGGCTTCGCAGAGCCTGCCTCCCTCTTGCCACTCTGTGATAAAGGTCCCTGTGAAATAAGAGGTAGAAACGGCTGCTCAGATGGCTCTCCTCTGACCCAGGGCTCGGACAAGTGTACTTCCTGGACATCAGGAAAATGTAGACATTCAGTCAGTAGTCCTTTGGGATGTGGTCACAGAGGATTCAGAACAAAGCTGGAGAGGCCCTAAGCTGACCCAGTGGTTGGCAAACTACAGCCTCAGGCCAGACCCAGCCACCACTCAGGTGAGTACTGCTTTCCTGGGACGTAGCAGGCCCCTCTGCCTACCCATCATCCACAGCTGCTCTTATGCTGATCACCAACACCCTGACCAATGGCCGCACGCTAAAAACACAGGTACCATTTGGTCCTCTCTGGGAAAGTATGAAGACACCCATCCAACCCATGGACACTGCTACTGCTCAATTACAGGACCACCCAATGGGTACACGAACCACCTCTTACCCAGCACGCAGACCCCGTGCCTGTGTGCGGTGTTGGTCCAGCACACTGGGGGGATGGTGACGGTGTGATGGCTAAAGTACACAAAGATGTCGATGTACTGCCAGTGGTAGAAGGAGTAGGGGTTCTGCACCCCTGAGCCCTGAATGAACCTGGTAGAGACACAGAACAGTCAGGCCCAGGCACAGAATCAGGGTGCAGCGATCAGGCCCAGGACACAGAATCAGGATGCAGCAATCGGGCCCAGGACACAGAATCAGGATGCAGCGATCGGGCCCAGGACACAGAATCAATCAGGATGCAGTGATCGCTCATGTTTTAGACTTGACTCAAGTGTTGTTCTTCAGTTCTGGTCGCTGGCTCTAACTGAAGCCTGCTGTGTGAGACCTTGTGGGGAGGAGTGAGGGAAGGAACAACCTGAGGCTCTTCTGTCAAGAGTGGTCAGGAGTGGGAGCTGGGGTGAGAGTCAATCAATAAAATGCTTGCCTTGGGTGATTTCTATCCCAGAATGGATTTAAAAAGGAAAAAAGGAAAAATTAGGGCTGGAGAGATGGCTTAGCAGTTAAGAGCACTGACTGCTCTTCCAGAGGTCCTGAGTTCAATTCCCAGCAACCACATGGTGGCTCACAACCATCTGTAATGGAATCCGATGCCCTCTTCTGGTGTGTCTGAAAACAGTTACAGTATACTCAAATATATAAAATAAATCTTTTTTAAAATTGTAAAAAAATAAAATAAAATATAAATTAAAAAATATTAGAAATCCAGGTATGGTGGAGTGTGTTTGTAATCTCAGGGATGGGAAGGTGGAGAATCACTGACAGGCTAGCCTTAGTGAGTTCCAGGCCTGTGAGGAAGTGTGTCTCTGAGATAGGGTAAACAGCATCTGAGGAACAATAGCTAAGGCTGATCTCTGGCCCCTACTATTCACACACACAAATGCGCATGCACTCACAGACACACAAAGAGTCAGTCAGGAGCCTGCTGGGCATGGTGGCACCTGAGGTGGGGTGATTCGAGTTGGAAGCCAGTTGGGCTATACAATGAGTTCTATACCAGACTAAACTACATAGCAAAACCCAATCTCAAAAATAAATCACAGTGGTTTGGAGAGGGAAGTTCATTCACTGACCAGGGAGTTAGCACAGGAACTGCACAGACAGCATTTGGCCTCTGTGAGCAGATGACGGAGCAGGAAGCAGGAAGGCCGAGTATGGATCCTGTCTCTGGCTTCTGCTCCCTACACAGGGTCAACGCTGCCCTCAGGGCTGTGTCCCTGGGTCTACAGGTTGACCACACCCCAGGCTGGGCAACTGGCTCTAACTCAGCTTCACATCAATCATCCTGTCCAAGACTGTCCAATAGATGTTTAAAAATGTCACTCTAGCTAGCCTGTGCATAGCTGGGAGAGTGAGGGGGGAGAGAGTACAGGAAGCCAAGGCAAGAGGCCTAAACCAGGACAGAGCTTAGGGGAAGCACAACAGACAAATCAGATGAGGCTGCAGCTGCTGGGCCAGGGGATGATTCTCTTCAGGGGCAGCCTGAGGAACTAGCAGTCTGTGTGGCTCAAACCGATGAGAGCTCACCGAATTTCATGTTGCTTCTGCCACGGGAAGCTTAACCTAGGACTGAGTTTCTCTCCCTGAGGTGTCAGAGGCTCAGCTAGAACCTGCTTCCATAACTCCCCCCAGGGCTTTAGGACTCCTCTCCACCCTCTTCCATCCCGGGATGGCCAGTAATAAGACCAGCACCGCGCCAGGGCCTCACCTGTCCTCCAGGTAACCGCCCATCATGTCATGGCACAGCAGGGTCCGGGGCCTAGGGCTGCTCAGTGGGGGCTGGCGACACTCCAGAGGTTCCAGGGCCACATTGAAGCCATCCTCCATGAGGGGGGTCCAGGCCAGGAGCTCCTCCAGCGTCGATAGGTAAAAGCTGATAGGTCTGGTAGTATCCTTATCATAATATCTAGCTGGTCCACGGAGGGAACCGAAAGGAATAATGGAAATCAGCGGACTCGTGCATACCCTTCGACTCTGACAGGGATGGGAGTGGGGGCTGTGATGGCCAGGAAGGGACATTCGTGGGAACTTTGGTCACCTCACCTGGTAAAGGATCCGGAGTGAAACTGACCACATCTCTAAAGACTGCTTCCTCTTCCTGATCTTCATTGATCCTGGGCAAAGGGTGGGTTTTAAAAGATTGATTTGCTTTTGTTTTTTTTTTATGCAGGATCTTATGTAGCCCAGGCTAGTTTGGAAGTGTATAGTCAAGGGTAACACTGAACTTCTGATCTTTGTCTTTCTACCTTCTAAGAGCTGGGATTAGAGGGGTGCTCTACTGTACCCATTTATACTGGTGATTTAACTAGGGATCTACACATGGTAGAGTGAACACTCTACCAATGAAGCTACATTCTCAGCCCCCCTCCCCCAAAAGGTAAATGACAGCAGGAAGCAAACGGCTAGCTAGATATCACTGGACGTGGCTTATAAAATATACACCAAAGGCATGCATGGCACCAGAAAAGGGGGATCTGGAGTTTGTCTTGTTTATTAGCAACTAGGGCCTGCTCCTGCTTGGACAGACGCCAATGACAGCCCCACTCAACAGGTGAAAACCCCACGTTAAAACACTTCCTAGAGCCACAGGCCTTCTCTGGCCAAGGGATATGGTCTTCAAGTATTAGCAAAATTGAAGACCTCGGAAGGGCAGGACCAGGCTTTGTCTTCTGCCCACACAAGGGCAGGACTCTCACTTATTGGCCCCCACCCAGCCTCCCCTTCAGCAATTGAATAATACAAGGAATAACTACTTTGGCTTCATGAAGTTGCCAAGTCTGACTACAGCAAAATCAGGAAGTGTTCATTTGTTAGTATGTTTCAAAGTATCATTTCAAGAGTAGCGAGAAGACAGACACTATAGTAGCCATTTATGTATACCAATATCCAAGCTGGCATTCTCTAAAGACCCACGGCCTGAGGCCACCAAGAGTGATTTGAGCTCTTTTCATAGGTTCTGCCATCAATCACACTGTCCCTCTGCAATTAGACTGAGGAGCCTTTGGAACTGCAGGAGGCCAGACAGTAGCAGGTTAAAATGGAGATGTCATCTTTTATTTGTGGTGCTAGGGGCTCAAACCCAGGACTTCCTACATCCTAGGCAAGTGCTCTGCCATGAATCTATCCCAAGACCTTCCATTTTCATTTTGAGATGCGGCCTGACTACACCAGGTTGGCCTCGAACTTGTGATCCTCTTGCCTCATTCCCTCAAGGAGTTGGAATTAAAGGCCTGTGTCATCAGGCCATGCAAAACACCCCTCTTTCAAATTTCACTCCCAAATACTCCTCTTCCAGATAGCTCTCTCTGGCTGATTTCTTTATCCTTCAGTTGCATCCAAAGGAACTCAGAACAATCCTGTCTGCCCCTGCCCACCTTTGTCACCTGAATATCCCTCCAGTGAGAAGGAAAGGACCTTCTTAGGATTGCTTCTACCCAGGAATACCTTTCCATTACCCAGAAACCACCCTAAAGTCTGAATGACCCATCCGTCTCATTGCTGTGGGTGTAAAAACAGAGCGGGACACATCAAGTCTACGCTGATACCTTTCCCAGCGTCCTACCGACCACGGTGTTACAACCCTGGCCTAGAATCCCTGGGCCAGAGGGGTATGTCTGTCCACTCCTGCCTTTGTGCCTTTGCCCATTTGATCCATCCAGCACATTCCTTCTCGTCCCTAAAGATTCAGTTCAAATATCACCCGAACAGAAAGCCATCTATGTTTGTGATTGTCCAATCGATAGGGCCAAAGAAAGGTGCAGTAGCCTTGGCGCCATCCTTCCAGAACGGGATCCCGATGGGCTGGGACAGGGTCCGTCATAGGTTAGGAACAAAGGAGCTGCTAGCTTGCTCTGCGGCCGGGGATGAAAGGATGAAGGGACGCAGGTTTGTCCGCGAGCAATGGACAGTGTCGCACCGCGCAGGGACAGGCAGCATGGCCACCCCAGCCCAGACCCGGAGCTCAGCCCAGCCGTCCGCACCTCCGTCCCTGCCTCCGCCGCCCCGGCCTCCGCTCCGGCTGGTCCTGCTCCTGCTTCTCCGAGGCCGCGGGGCTCCGCTGCCTTGCAGACCCCCGGGTCAGCACCGACGAGGTCTCCATGACCCTCAGCGCCCGCCGAGACCGCTAAGCCCTCCAGACTCCCTGCTCCAATAGCCAATCGCAAGCCTGGGCCTGCCCCTGCCGTAGGTCTCAGCCAATGGAGAGTGCGCAATGCCGCGGTTGGCTCACACCGAGTTCCGGCTGGGATCTGACCGCGTTCTGCAGGTTGTGAGTGTAGAGCAGGAGTTAAATAACCGGAGAGACGGGGAGGGACTTGATAGGCGGGGTCTAGGAGAAAGGCGGGGCTGCGTGGATCCTGAGCCCAAGGTTCTAAGAGACCCAAAAAAATGTCATTTAGAGTTAGTCACGAAGATCTCTTTCCAAGAAATCGAGATGCAGCCCAGACAGATAAAGCAATCTGCCAGCGACCACCAGGTCGGTACACGCTAGCAATGAGCCCTGGAACTGAGCTAGAGACTAGAGGCCTAGCTTCCCTGGATCCCTGGATGGGATCTACTTCCCATCTCCAGTTGCTGGGATTACAAGCACGTGCTACCATATTCTGCTTTGTTTTTTAATTAAAATATAATTGCAACAGTTTCCCTTTCCTCCTTCCAACCATTCCTTGTGTACCTCATCCGATCTCTCTCAAATTCATGATTTTTATTTCTTATATATGTATGTGTGTGTGTATTATAACCATTATAAGATGGGGCTCGATGGAATACTATAACCAGCTACAATGGGAAATCCAGGAATAAAGGCGGGTGGGGGTACGGGGGACAGTGCCACTGTCCTGGAGGGACTGTTTCCATCTGTCCTGTACAACTGAGACCCTGTAGGATGGTCAGCACAGTGAGCACAGATAGTTTTCTCCTGAACTCGTTCTTCTCACTCCCAAGCCCGTGTTCTGTAGGAAATTCATCTCCTCGAGTATGCAGGGCCCAGGAAGCTGCATCTGCCAGAGGGCACCTCCACAGTACTTAGGCACAGAAGAGAGTCACAGTGACCTTGACAGTCTATGTTCAGAGCGGTGAGAAGAAATGCCAGACGATGAGGAAATGGCTTCTCTTCCCTGAGCCCAATACCCCTCTGCAGCTTGCAGCTTCTGGCCCCACAGCAGCTTGCCCAAGCCAAGTTCTCTGGGCTTCTTTATTACTGTTTACAGGCTTTGAGCTTTATGAGGCCCCAAGCATTCATAAACGCCAAGGGTGGGGATGATGACTAAGGTGGTTGATATAGGCCCTGGTTACATTGCCTGCTAGCCAGTCGGCCAGGGAAGAGGCACTGGGGAGCAGGATACACTGATCTAAGGGACACAGTTGGCAGGACACCTCTTCCCACTGACCCTGGGTGGGGGGGGAGCTCTGCGTGGGGCTGGGACAGAGAAGGTAGCAGGTCATTTGGGCTACTATCCACAAGCCCAAACACGGTCATCTACTGTGAAGCCTTGTGGTGTAAACGCAGCTATCTTTAAAACTGTATAGATGGGCATTGTCTGTCCACCTCCCAACTCCCCGCTCTGTACTCTAGACACTCCCCTCTGAGACCTGTGTGTCTAGGACAGAGTCACGAGTAAGAAAGCAGAACTGGTTGAATTCTCAGTTTAGGATCTGATGACTGGATACACAAACGCACACACACACACACACACACACACACACACACACACCCCTGAGCTCCTCATTCCTTCTACAAGCGCATGGTCTAGGCCCATCTTGTGAAGGTTTTGTGAGTGAGGAATCAATCTAGATGACAATGGTTGTGTCATGCCCAGAGGACAGCATCCTATAACATGGTCTAACTCTGTCTTGACCCTTCCTTCTCAGCCCCCCACAATGCTCCAAAGACCAGAAGAAGGTGAAGCAACAAAATTGAGGGCTGGTGTGGGAGGCCAGGGGTCTGCTACTCTGGGCAAACACTGCACGTCTCTTGCCTTGCTTCCTGCTGGCTGTCAGTCGAGTGTGAGGATCTGATGGTTGGAACTGTGGCAGCCACCCGAGTCTGTGACATGGTACAGGATGGTAGGACAGAAGCAGCCTCCTGGATCTTCCATAGAGTAGACACAGCTTTCAACCTGGACCACGTCACACAGGCTCTCCCAGGAGCAAAGGTGCTTGACTGAACCCAGCACAACCTGTGTCTGTGATAGTAGCTGAATCTTAGATGATGTGTGGACAACAGTTCCTGCAAAGATACTGCATTTTATAAACCGATTAACTGGTTAGAACTTATTTGATTATTGAGAGTTTCAAATGTGGCAGATCTAGGATCTAATCACAGATTATCTGAGCTATCTTAGCCCCGGAACAGTCACTGTCCTCCTCTCTGCAACCTAATGTCCTGTGTCCTAATAGGTAAATCTTTTGGAATGTACAAACAGACCCCCTAGGTTCCACCAACCCAGAGCTGAGAATGTTACCATATAGCATGAGAGACCCATGGCACAGTTGTTCCTATTGTGCTGTACGCACCTGCCTGATTTTCCAACTGTGTATTTGGAAGATGTCTTGATCTATGACTTCCTTTGTTCTGTTACTGTAAAAACTCCACAAAACTGCTACCACACTGAGACATGGAATTTGGGGTGAACTAAATTTGTTCCCAGTCCATGATCATTCCTATCTGGCTCCAGAAATAACATATTTTATCCCCCACTGAGGTGAGGGCTGTTGTTAATAACAGATAAAACTGGGGTTTCCATTCAAAGATCAACAAGGGCCAGCAATTGTCTCTTCTTATTAATCAGCAAAAGAAGGAAAGAGGTTGTTGACCTCTCTGCTTAGATGGGAATGTGTCCGAGGAACTGCACAGCTCTGAGGAGGGACAATGTCCAAATGGAAGGGCATCCTGAGACGGGGAGCTTAGGAACCTCACAGCTCTGAGAGGAAGCCTCTTTAGCAGAGGCAGTGCAGCTCAGGAACCTCAGCCCGCCTTCTCTTCCCTTTCTCCCTTCTTCCCTTCTTTGCTTCTTGTCTTCTTCTAATGATAATCACATCAGGAAGCAAGTCTCATAAAAGAGGTTTATTGGAGAGTCCAGGGTGTGGAGGGACAAACCCAGGAATGGCTGTCTATCCTCCCTCCCAGAGCAGACAGCAGTGGGAAGTTGGACAAAGCACAGTGTTTATATAGGGGTTTTGGAAAGCGGAGCTTTCTAGGGTGGAGATTTCCAGGGTGAGGATTGGTGGGATTTCAAATCCTGAGCTTGGGGAAGTCAGGGATTGGTGGATTTTCGTGCTCAGGGATTGGTGGGTTTCTCTGGGAAGTTCAGGGATTGGTGGGTTTTCCTATTCAGGGACTGGTGGCTTTTGTTCAAACTTTTCACCTAAAATTAGCATAATCTAAGGAGGGTCCTGTTGAGGAGCTGGAGATGACCTTTTGACAGTTATGGCAGTTAGGGAGGTCTGGGGGAGGGGCCTAGCTGCTGGCTCTGGGGAGTTGGGAGGGGGCTGGCCACTTTCCTGCCTTGAGAGTTTGCAAAGTTTACAAAGAATACAAAGTTTCCAAAGGGAGTCCTCTGCTGCTACTTGAGTGGTGTGAATATCTCACAGAGGTGTTATAACCAGCTTAAGGTGGGGCTTGAAAAAGAGTCTCAGCTATAGTGGGAAATCTAGGAAGTAAAGGCAGGTCCCCGGAGGAGATAGGGGAATCCGAAAGAATGACACTTTCCTGGAGGGACTGTTTCCATCAAGTCTAACTGTATCTGTTTCTTGACTCATCCTGACAAATACAGTCAAACTGAAATATTGTAAGTCAGGAATACATTTAGGGGGCTGAGCGATGGGATGGGTGGGGAAAGTGCTTGCTGGGAAAGTAGAAAGATCTGGGTTTGAATCTCCAACACCCATGAAAAGGAAGTAGTGTCTAGTGACTGTAAACACAGTGTTGGGAGGGAAAGGCAGGGCATTCCAGGGCTCACTTGCTCTCATAGCCACAGTGAGTGAGAAACTTTGTCTCAAAATATAAGTGGAGGGGCTAGAGGGATCGCTCATTAAGAGGACTTGCCTGGGGGTGGGGGGGCTGGAGCAATGCCTCAGAGGTTAGGAACACTGACTGACTGACTGCTCTACTGGAGGTCCTGAGTTCAATTCCCAGCAACCACATGGTGGCTCACAACCATCTGTAACAGGATCCAATGTTCTTTTCTGGTGTGTCTGAAGACAGTGACGATGTACTCATTGCATAGAATCAATAAATCTTTTTTTTTAATAAAGGGCTTGCTGCTCCTGCAGAGGACCTGAGTTTGATTCCCAGCACCCACAATGGGGCAGCTCACAATTGCTTGTAATTCTAGCTCCAGGGCATTCGACGCCCTCTTCTGGTCTCCACAGGAACCTACACACATGAGGCACACATTTAAAAATAAGATAAATTTTCTGAACCTGGCCAAGCAGATGCACCATCAGGGTTGTTGACATTTGCCACAGCGAGAACAGAAATGTTTGGCCCAAGGAGTCCCAGAGCCAGGACATGTACCTGCAACTGCTAGTCAAGTTGTATGATCAGGTTTTGTTGAAAAGGTTATTTGTGAGTGGCACTAGCTGGCCACCTCCATCCCTGTCCTGGACAATCCAAAAGACAAAGCTTCCTGGCCGAGAGAACAAAACAGCTATTGTATGGGAATGGTCACAGATGACATGTCCAAGCTGCTCGTGTGTGAGCTTCGGGTGACCATGTGACAGTCGTCTGGGCCAAAGTCACGTCCTCAAAGCTGTCAATAAGATCCTCACCTTCAAGATCTGTGGCACTGTGCTCCTGTCTGGGACTCAGAAGAACTGAGAGGTCTACCGGCATTTTGGCCAAGGCCCCAGAAACCCCACATGGCCTCACCAAACTATGTTGGCTCTAAGGGCCAGATGCTCAAACATGCAAGAGGCTTCTTGAAGGCTGGTTGTGGCTATAAAAACTAACCCTGGATCTTACTGTTATTAAATTTAAAAAGAAACTTTAGATGCTGTAAAACAAAACACTAATAAAGTGATATGATAAAGTGGAACATAATAGAAGACACCGAGTGTCAACTTCTAGCCTCTAACACACACACACATATACACATACAACAGACACACAACACACACAACATACACACAGAATACATACAACACAACACACACACAATACACACAACACACATACATACAATATACATACATACAACACACACAAAATACACATACACACAATACACACAACACACACATACACAACACACACACATATAACACACACAACACACACAATACACACAACACAACACACATACACACAACATACATACATACATACAACACACACAAAATACACATACACAACACACACAACACAACACACACATATACAACACACACACATACAACACTTTTTTAAAACTGCCTTTATTGCTGTACAGTAACTTAGGCCACTAATCTGCTCTGAACACCTGCAGCTGGGCTACAGGATCTAGCACAAAGCCTATCTGATAACAGTGGAGCACCCCCTTAAACCTGCTGAACGGCATTCAGAGAGTGGAAAGTGGAAAGGCCATGTGTGTGCTTTGGCCCATCCTAAGGTCAGAAAGCACTAAGTCAATTACAGTGACTTAGTGTACAGAGACTAGAGAAACCTTGGGACATTAGCCTGCCTTGCAAGGCTGTCTATATTTTCCCTGGTTTGAACTGTTTTTCTTTTTGTTTATTTGCTTTTGCAAAATGTTTTATCTCATTCTTTCTCACTGTGTTCGGTCAGCAATAAATCCCATTGTCCCTCCATTCAGGCGTCTGCCTCAGAACAGCTGAGGCACAAGCAAACGCTCCCATCTGTTAGTCTGCCTGCGGTTTCCCAGGCACTCAGCTCCATCTTACTGCAGGAGAGATGCCAGGGCTGACCTCGGGCTCCCTCTGCCTGGCCCGGCTCCCTGCCCACTGGAGCCTGTGTCTACGCACCTGCTCAGCAGCCCGCCCAGCCAGGGGTTGACAGCTCCTGACACACTCCAGCCAACATGCCTTCAACTAACCCACCTGCTCCGTCTTCCGCAGTGAAGGAACGCCACCTGGGATGCCTGTCTTTGGGTCCCATGCCCCTTGTTTTCTTGTAACCGCACAAACCGTTATAAAATGAACATTACGGAAGGCCTGACCAGTGCAGAATGGCGTACCTCCGGCTAAACCCCATATCATTACTCTGCGGCTTTAAGGAAACAGCTACATCTCAAAGAAGCAGAGTTTCACAAACCTTGTGCCAGTCCTCCTGTGCCAATGTAATAAGGAAGTCCCTCTGCCTTGACCCCCCCAGAAAATGCATTCCCTCCTGCATTTGCGCCACCCTTACACACACACACACACACACTCTTCTGTCACCTTGGTCCCACCTTACAGACCCCTGCTCTGTCAGTGTCCCACAAAGCTAACATCTATTGGTAGAATAGAGGCTGGTCCGTTCATAACTGGGAAGGAAAGTTAGTCCAGGGCAGAGCCTTGGGTTTATCTCCAATGTCACCTCGACAGATCCATTTGTTAGATTCTGCTCCTTTAGTGAGGTGTGTTCTCTCATGACACTGCAGTCAAGAGGGAAGTTCTGCTAGGTCTCCGCGTCTCCTCTACAGACCCCTCAACACTCCATCCATATGGCAAGGATAACCTGCATCCTGCAGATATCCTAGAATATGCTTAAAGATACTCATATGTATTTAAAACATGCATGTGTGCTTGTATGGTACTGTGCTTTATAAAAATGGTGTCACATTGTAAAAATTATTCTGTTTTTAGTGAGCAATATTACTTTACTTGAGCTTTATGGGAGCTGGAGAGATAGATAGCTGAGCACTTTAGAGCACTGGATGCTCTTGCAGAGGTGTTGGGTTTGGTTCCCAGCACCTACGTGATAGCTCACAACCATCTGTAACTCCAGCTCTGGCCTCCAGGGTTATGGGACATGCACACCGTGCACACATATACATACAGCCAACATACAACATGCACACCGTGCACACATATACATACAGCCAACAGACTCACACACATAAAATAAGAAAAAGCTAAATTGAGCCTGTTGGTTTATGTAGCTCTAGTTTCTTCCTTCTCTCTGTTATTTTTTGTTCTTTGTTTTTTTTTTTTGAGACAGGGTCTCACTGTGTAAACCTGTCCTGTCCTGTTCTGGAACTCACTCTGCAGATCTGGCTGGCCTTGAACTCACAGAGATCTGCCTGCCTCTGCCTCCTGAGTTCTGGGATTAAAGATGTGGGCCACCACTATCAGTTTGCTATTATTTTAAAAGCTCATATTCTATTTATGAATCTATTGGTAAATTTGTTTATTGGTATAAACAACAAGCCATCAACCCCTTTTCCATTTTCAAGTGTGTGTGCACATAAGAGTGTGTGTTGTTTGTGTGTATGGTATGCATGTGTGTGTGCATTTTTGCATGTGTGTGGACATATATGAGTGTGGATATACAAATTTACACGTGAGTGTGTGTGGTATGCGTGTGTGTGGTGTATGTGTGTGCATATTTACATGTGTGTATATGTGAGTGTGGTGTACATGTGTGTGGTTTGTGCATGTGTGTATATATATATATATATATATATATATATATATATATATATATGAGTGTGTGTGGTATGCGTGTGTGTTGAGTAGAGTGTGCATGTGTGTGCATATTTGCATGTGTGTGAGTGTCTGGTGTGCATGTATGTGTTTGAGTGCATGTCCATATTTGTATGTGTGTGGACATATATGACTGTGGGCGTGGATGGGCATGTGGAGACCCTGAGATTGATGGCAAGAATCATCCTCAATTGTTTTCCAACTTATTCATTAAGGCAGGGCTTCTCAATCAAACCCAGAGCTCATCGATATGGCCAGTCCTGCTGGCCAGCATGCTCTGAGGATCTCCCTTCTCTGTCTTCCAAGACTAGAATTACAGGCAGACAGCCATTCCCACACAGCATTTATGTGAGTTCCGCAGATGGCACTCACTTGCTGAGCTGACTCCTCAACCCTGTGTTTTGGTTTTGAGACAGTCTCCCTATGTGGACAGGAGCTGACCTTGATCACCTGACCTCAAGTGATCTTCCCACCCCAGACTCTGGAGAAGCTGAAGATACAGGAGTGTGTCCCTGAGCCAGCACTTGTAGCGTGTAGTTTTATGTCACCGACTTTTGCTCCAAGACTGGCTGCGCTCTGGAGACCCAACCCGCATTCCCCTTTGTTCTACCCGCCTTTGCTCTGGGAAGTGGGCCAAGTTACCAGTCCCCACCTGGCTTTCCTGAATCCCAGGATAAAAGACACACACACACACACACAGTTTGTTACTTTATAACTTGCCTTCTTGCCACAATTGCTGGGAGTTAATATCTCCTACCTGGAAAAACATACCCTTATCAATTTATTATCTCTGTCTCTCCACTTGCCGCAAACATCAGTGGCCAGTCCCACCTAGCCCCTCCCAAACACCCTTGGCCACCCGCCTGTAACAGAGGCCACAGGCCCAAGCTCCCCCTCAGACCTCACATGGTTGCTTCATTCTTCTTCCTCCAAAGCATGGCAGAAAGTCCTGGGTCTGCCTTTTTCTCCTGGGACCCAGAAGTCCCACCTGTACCATCAGCCCAGCAGTTGGCCTCCAGGATTCTCTACTGACAATTAAGAACCAGTTGGGGAACAAGACTTTAACATCAGGACCACCCTCTATAAGTACTGTAACTTTTTAAATGTTAAAATGAATACCTTTACAAAAAAGCTGCCTGGGAACACACACTTTTTTTCTTTTTATGGTGAAAACAGAACAGTTGCTGCTGGTAGATGTTTTAAAATATTTGAAATCTGCATAGACACAGACACAGGTAATACACACTGTAACGATGCAGAGGACAGCTTTTGGAATCAGTGCTTTCTTTCCACTGTTGCAACAGTGTCAACAATGTTGCCTGCTGCTGCCTGCTTCTTACTCTAGTTTAGCTGACTCATGAGCCTACTCTGACTCAACCTCCCAGCTTACTATAGGAAGGCTGAGATTACAGACACGTGCCGCAGCATCTATGAGTTCTAGGAATCCAAACTCATTGTCAAGCTTGTACAGTATGGTGATCTGCTTTAATTGCCAACTTGATACAACCTACAATCTCCTGGGAAGACAGTCTTCTTGAAGGATTATCTACACTAGATTGGTGGATGGGCTTGTCTGGAGGGCACTGTCTTAAGTTAATTGACATCGTTAAATTAACAGTCCACTGTAGGCAGCACCATTCCCTAGTCAGGGGTCCCAAATTACACTTGGAGAAATGGACCTGAGGGAATAAGTGAGCTTGTATGAGTTCATTTTCCACTGCTCCTGACTGTGGATATCATGTGACAAGATCCTATCTTGACCGCCCCCTACCATGGGTGGACTATAGCCTGGACCTGTAGGCCAACTTTCTCCCTTAGTTGCTTTGTGTCAGGATATTTTATCCCAGCAGCAGAAATGAAACCAGAACACTCAGCAAACTTTTTTTTTTAAACCCACTAAGACATCTTCCTAGCCCCACATTTCCGTTTCATTGTTGTTTGTTTGGGGGTTTTTGCTTTGTTTTTGTTTTTTTTGTTTGCTTGTTTTGAGACAGTCTCTCACTACATAGCTCTGACTGTCCTGGAACTTGCTCTGTTGACCAGACTACCCTCACCTCATAGAGCTCTGTTTTCTTCTACCACTGAGAGCTGGAATCAAAGCTATGAATCACTACACCCAGCTCACATTTTCTGTTTTAATATTCACTACCAAAGGGGCTTGGTCATGGATACCTCCCTCAGTGTTGGATTAGTAAGAACTTCCCCACAGCCTCCCGAATACACTGTGCTGGGCTTGTTTTCTGCTCCCGTGATGGACGCAACTTTGGAACAACTGTTAATTTGACAGCACATTGCATAATCTTTAGGATTGCCCAGGCATCTGGGCACAGCAGCTCCTCCGTGGTTCTGCCAGGAAGCTTTATCCCCCTTCTTCTGGTGGGAAGCGCCTGCTACACACTGTAGCTACTGATGCCTCCTGCTCCCATGAAGGAGCACATGTGTGTGCTGCTCACCTCAGCTCTTCACATAGCTCACAGAGCAGGGTTCAAGGTTTCCACGTGGGCAGATGTGTGTGACCCTGCTATCTCCTGCTCAGCTCAGCTGTCCCTACGGCAGGGTCATCACTACCAGGTTATGCCTCTTCAGATGCCTCTGGGAGGTAGGTCTCTGACCTCCGGCTTCCCTCTGGTTAAGGACTTCAGATCTCACTCTTTCTTACTCAGCCAACTTTTCTTACTAGATGTTTTCTTTGAAAAATGTCCATTTCATCAAGGTTTTCAAATGCAGGATATTAAATTGCTCCTGGTCATACTCTTGAATCCTTAATTTAAAAAAAAAAAAGTACCCCAGCCCCCATGTGCACTTGCTATTCCCCGTGTCTGTGTCTTTTTTCTTTCTTTCTTTCCTTATGCTTTTTGTTGGCAGACTCCTCTTCCTTGCTGAGTCTTAAAGAAAGAAAAACTCCTTTTGTTTGTTTTCCATTTCTTTAATTTCTGCCTTTATTGTCTTGCCTGCAGTTTTTTTTGGATTTGTTTTGTTGTTCTTCCTCTGGTTTCAAACGGGAAGTTTGTTTGGCCTGTTTCTAATCGACTCTGACTTAAGGTGAACGAGGCGGGGAAGGCTGGGTTTGGTTTGGTTTGGTTTGGTTTGGTTTGGTTTGATTTAAAGACAAGGATCCGCTGTAGCCCAGACTGGCCTGGAACTCACCATGTAACACAAGCTGGTCTTGAATTGGGAGTAAATCCTCCTATCTCAGAATCCTCACAGCTAGGATTACAGGCCACCAGCCCGGCCCCGACACTAGTCACGGGTGTTCTAATCAAGTTCTGAGAACTGTATGATTTCTTCTTCTAGTTCTCACTGTAAGGTCGGTGATTCACCAAAGAATGATACCCTGGACTCACAGTATGCAAATGCAGAGTGTTTTATTCTGCAGAAGTCCAGCTGGCATCTCCAGGACAGAGAAGCCACGAATTACCAGGGGGTAGGGGCTGGAAACTTGCTGGGGAGGTCTGGAAACTGTTACTGAGGAAGTAGCTGAGGAAGTCTGGAAACTGCTGCTGACCCATTGTCCTTGCCTCAGGCCAGGTGACAGTGCAGCTTCTGAGACCTGGACTTGCATGGAATTTCCCAACTATTGGAAACAGAGATTTAGGCCTAGTCTCTCCTTAACTGCCCATTTGAAGCCTGTCATGGAATCAGCCTAGCTTTCTCACTACTTAGCCTATCAAAAAGTCTCTGACTGTCAGGGCTTGAGAGATGACTCAGCATGTAGCAGCATCTCCAGAGGACATAGGTTCTGTTCTCAGCAGCCACATGGTGGCTCACAACCATGTGACCCCACATCCCCTGACCTCCACCGACTGTTCCAGGGAATTCAACCCAGCTCATGGGCTCGAATGTAAATGGTGCGCACACATAGACTCAGACACATAAGCACAAAACAACTCTGTTAATTTCTTAACTAGGGCTGGTGAGATGGCTCAACAGTGACAGGGCTCATGACTGCCGAGCCTGACAACCTGAGTTTGATCCCCAAATCCACATGGTGGAAGATAAAAACCAACTCCCCTAGTTCTCCTCTGACCTTCATACATATTGTGGCACACATGCACACATACACATACCAGATAGACAAATAGATAGTTGAATGGATAGATGGATGGATAGATGATAGATGGATAGATAGATGGATGATAGATAATAGAGATAGACAGATAGAGATAGACAGACAGAGAGATAAGTCATCCACTTCAGGTACAACTCATACTTACAAGGTTTTTGTACTTGCATTTCCCACTCCACAGTCCTGAACATACGAATCACTGCTCTTTTTATCATCACATTTAGTTATTTGTGGGGTGTGTGTGTGTATGTGTGTGTGTGTGTTCAGACATGCGTGCTAAGGTGTATGTGTGGAGGTCAGAAAACAACTTTCAGGAGTCAGTTCTCTCCCTCCACTGTGTAGGTCTGAGATTCAACTCAGATTGTCTCTCAGCTGCAAACACCGTCACCCAGTGAGCCATCTTGTCAGCCCCTTAAAGGTTCCCTTTTGCCTTTTACCTTTTCTGGAATCACAATTTCTCCCCATTTGCTACAGTTATCATTGCTTTATGCTTAGCCGACGTCTCTTCCCCCCTCCCCGGGTGTACTGAAGATGGAGAAGGAGCTCAATGCACATATTAAACAGTTGCTTTAACACTGGGCCACATCCCAGCCCAGCACAGTGAGAGAGGAGTGGGTTTTCATCTCTGGAAAGGCCATCTTTTGCCTGCAGCCCTTCCTTTGGTGAGGCAAATGTCCATGGTGCCCAAGTCTCTGTCTGATACTCTTCTCTGTCCCATCTGCTCCTCTATCCCTGAGTAAACCCAGAGGTGTTTGTGTTGTAGCTTTAAAGTAAACAAACTGCTTACTTTATTTAGAAAGTGGTACTTAGAAAGGCCTCCTACTTTGAGACTCCCCGGGATTCACTCGGGGGTTAGAATGGGCAGCTGGCTTCTACTGGGATTCTGTTACCAAGACATTTGTAACACATTTGTAACAGAATCCCTCTCTCAAGTGCCCAACTCATTCTCCGAATGTCCTCTGCCAACCTCCCTGCCTCCATAAACCCTTCACCTCCCCACCCTCACCCTTATTCACCTCATGCATACCCCCTTCTGTCTTGATGTCTGCTCCTCAGAGGACAAAAGCCATATAAACATAGGTTTCGAGCATAGAGATCCCGCTGGCCAGATTGCCTCTATGGCACTGTAAGCTGTACCTGTGAGGGATGATGGGCCGTGGCCCTAAGTTCCCTGCATCTCCCCCCACCAACAGGTGAATTCTGCTCCCTATCCCTCCTCTGGGCTGGCCCTGTGACTTACTTTGGCCAGAAGAATGTAGCTGAGGTAGCCACGGTATGATACTTGAGTCTGGGTCTCAAGAAACCTCTGCTTCTCCTGCTTCAGCACTGTGCTGAGGTCTCTCTATGAAGAAATGACTTCTGGGACAAAAGACAAGGTGGACAGAGAGGCACAGACACCCTGGGACAGCAGCTTCCCTTGCAACTGATGTCCCAGCCTAAGGTCATCATGGACGCCCAGAAGCAGACCGGCCAGCTACGAGAAGCTGTGAGGAGCCGGGCCAGTGACTGCCCAGCAACCTGAGGGTGGTGAACAGTAACAATCTGTTACTGTCTCTCCTTCAAGCTACTGAGTTTTACAGGTTGTTTGTTTCCTACCAACCCAGGATCTATTTTTAAATGTCACTTTCTGCCTGCTCCTAGTATAGTGGTTTGCTTGTTTCTTTTTTAATTTAAAAGATTGTGTTTATCTGTTTAATATATTTGTGTCTGTGTGAGCCCTCAAGTGCCACAGTGTTTTTGTGAAGGTCAGAGGACAACTAGCAGGCATCAATCTCCTTCCACAACAGGGAACCTAGGGATTGAACTCAGGTCACCAGGCTTAGCTACAAACACCTTTACCAACGGGGTTGTCTTGCCAGCCCTGACAGTGATTTTTATTTCTTGCATTCATTAACTATCAGCTCCAATACTTCACCTATAAATTGCATGTCTCCCCATTGAAAGCTACCTATAAACGGCTGCTTCCTCTTTATCTTTCCAGTCCTTGCCTCATCATTGACTCTTCTTAATGATCTCTGTCCATCCTCCAAACCAACATCAAACATACGTGAGCTTATGCTCAGAGGTGGACCCCTCCCGTAGCTGTCAGTAACAGGCTGTTAGGTCAGACACAGAGATGGGCAAGAAATGCTATTAAGACAAATAACAATTAGCCCCTGGACTTGCAACATTCCAACCCCTGTGCAATCACTGAAGTTCTAATCAGCTGAGCCTTTAGGAAGGTTCTTCCTGCACAGAATAAGCGCAGTTTACTGAGGGTATTAATAGGTTTTATCCTCCGACAGAATAAACCAATTCAAGCCAAGTTGAGAATATAAAAGGTTTATTGAGGGCAGTTCTCAGGTGGGTTCACTGGTCTCAGAGGTCGGGAAAATCACCATATAGACAGGGAGACAGAGAAAGAGAGAGTGCATCTGTAGAGAGAAGGAATACAGAGAGAGACACAGAAAGAGACAGAGATAGGGAGACAGAGAGAGAAAGAGAGAGACAGAGAGAGCGCTGAGGTGGCTGGTGGGTCCTTTTATCCTCAGCACTCACCTGGTGCACCTGGGAACCACAGACGATGATGTAAACAGTTGCTAGGTCTCTGAGAGCAGGCCAGTGGAATTGCCTGTATATTTATTTGCTGGGTTAAGGTTAGGAGTCCGGGTTTGAAATCTCATGGGTTATGTGTTTCTCCTCTGAGCGACTGTGATGTTCAGGAGTGCTCTGAGATTGCTCTGCAGTTTTTCCTTTCTTGAAAATTCATGGGGGGGAGGGTTGGAGAGATGGCTCAGCGGTTAAGAGCATTGACTGCTCTTCCAGAGATCCTGAGTTCAATTCCCAGCAACCACATGGTGGCTCACAACCATCTGTAATGGAATCTGACGCCCTCTTCTGGTGTGTCTGAAGACAGCTATAGTGTACTCATATATATATAATACATAAATAAATCTTTAAGAAAAAAAAGAAAACTCATGAGGCTTTGAAATCGGGATATCTTAGGGTTGCTTCAGTAAAACATGAAGATCACCTTCTCCCTTGTCTGGAATAGCTCTTCAATTTTCTGTAACCTCTTGGTAAAGCTAATTCACATAACAGTCTGCACTGAAGCCAGAGAAATGGCTTGGTGCTTAAAGGCGCTGGCTGCTCTTGCAAAGGACCTGGTTCTGTTCCCAGCATGCACATGACAACCACAACCACTGTAGCTCCAGTTCTAGGGGATCTGGTGCCCTCTTCTGGCAGTCACAGGTACTGCATGCAACATGGTGCACATACTTGGAGGGAAAAAATTTACACATAAGATAAAAATAAATCTTTTTTTAAACAGACAGATTATGCTGAGAGATTTCTTTTGTGGAAGATTTTAAATTGCAGTTTGCATTTGATATTTCTAAAACTATCCAGATGTTTTTTACCTACGCTAATATCAGGAGTTGTGGGTTTTCAAGGGCTCTCTATCTGCTTCTCAAGCTCACTGGTGTGAAGGAATGTCATTGTTCACTTATATTCCATACTGATAGGATCTGAATGATACTTTTTTCATGGTTTTTCTGCTCCATTACTTGTGTCCTTTTCAAGTTCCAAACCCCTAGAATCTGTGTGTTCCATAATAAAAAAAAAAAATTGCTGTTTTATAGATTATGTGATTAATTCTGCATTCAGTTTGTCATTACCAAGGTAGCCACTCTTGCAGGCAGCCCTGATTGAATGGACGGGTGATTCAGCTGTGTGGTCAGGTGAAACCCAGAGACCACCCTAGAAGCATGGAATAACAGGACAATTACACCAGTTATGGGTCCCCGAGACAGGGATGCAGATGGGGTTGGAAAGACGACCATAGACACTGCTGCCCTGCTAACAGATGGGAGGGAGCAGGGAGGAAAAGGGAAGGAAGAGAGAGTGAGAGGAGACAGGAAGTCAGTGTAAGGGGGGAGAGAAAGTAGGGAAGAGGGGGAAAGGAGGGAGAGACATAGAAGGGAGAGGAGAGGGAAAAAGAAGGGGAGAGGGGAGGAAAGATGGAGACAGGAGGGGAGGGGGTCTGCAGGCTGTGATGTCACTTGGTCCCTATGGTGTCCTCACAACTTCCCCAGAGCTGTGCAGCCTGGCTTACAGCAAACACACACATGCACACACGTGCACACACACACACACACACACACAGGGAAACTTGGTGATGTCCTCTGGTGCTGCCCTCAGGTTTCTAGTGGACAGCAGCCATGGAGTTCAGAGTAAGCAGGATGAGAAAGACCAGACCTCACAGTCGACCTCTTGGGAAGGGAAGTCTGAACTAGGCCAGAGGTGACGGGCGTGACCAGGCTGCAAATAGCTTAGCTCTGAACCCCAGATGGCTGTGGAAGCAGCAAATGCACTAAATACATTGGGACAGCAGCAGCTCTCAGCGCCCCTGGCCTCCACAGCCCTTTCCACCGTGTGCAGCCAGTCCCACGGTAACAGCAGTAACCACCGTCTGTGTCTGATTTTTCTTTTTACTGAATGAATGTGTGGTGAATACGTGTGGGGGTTGGGGGGAGAATATGTGTGTTTCCGGGAAGGGCACCACAGTGCACAAGTGGATATCTGAGGGCATGCAGGAGTCTGTTTGAACCTCCCACCCAATAAGTTTCAGAGATCAAACTCAGATTGTCCAGCTTGGCAGCAACAAGCTCTGGGCCATCTTGTCAGCCTAAAATGATGTCTTCTCAAAAGAAAAAAAAAATCCTGTGTGTGTGTGTATGTGTGGTGTGTGTGTGTGGTCTGTGGTGTGTGTGTGGTATGTGTGGTGTGGGTGTGTGGGTGTGTTCAATGTGTGTGGTATGTGTGTGTGTATGTGTGGTATGTGTGTGCTGTGTATGTGGTATGTGTGTGTGTGGTGTGGTGTGGGGTTTGTGTGTGTGTGTGTGTGTGTGTGTGTGTATGTGTGTGTGCAATATGCAAGTCTACAAATGTGTCTGTCATGCAGAGGGTAGGGGACCACAGGAATCCTCTTTTATGGAGCTTCTACATTATTCAGTCTTTCACTGAAACTTGAGTTCTCTGTAGTGCAGGCAGCTGGAAGCCAGCAAGCACGGAGAGGATGCCTTCCTTTCTTTAAAAAAAAAAAAAAGATAGATAGATAGATAGATAGATAGATAGATGATAGATAGATAGATAGATAGATAGATAGATAGATAGATAGATAATAGGTAGATGATAGATAGATAGATAGATAGATAGATAGATAGATAGATAGAGGCCGGGCGGTGGTGGCGCACGCCTTTAATCTCAGCACTTGGGAGGCAGAGGCAGGTGGATTTCTGAGTTCGAGGTCAGCCTGGTCTACAGAGTGAGTTCCAGGACAGCCCGAGCTACACAGAGAAACCCTGTCTCGAAAAACCAAAAAAAAAAAAAAAAAAAAAAAAAAAGATAGATAGATAGATAGATAGATAGATAGATGATAGATAGACAGATGGTGTGTGTGGTGTTTGGGCACAAGTGCAGCTGCACTCACGTAGAGGTCAGAGGGCAATTTGCAGGAGTCAGTTAGTTCTCTCCTTCCATCAAGTGGATCCTAAGGACTGAATTGGGTTGTCAGGCTTGGCTGCAGACACATTTACCTGCCGAGCCCCCATCAATCCCAGCACTGGGAGTACAGGACTGCACAGGTGCTGGGAATCCTGACTCGGTTCTCCCGTGGGCGTTCACAGTCAGCAAGCATGCTCATCCACTGAGCCACCTCCCCAGACTCAGTTACTCTGTCTCACACTGGGAGGTGATATCGTCCCCACCCCACCCCACCCCCGCAGCTGGCATCAGTGAGCCAAACCCTCCCTCTGGTCCTTAGAGCATCTTGTTAGATGCTTGTTCCTTTTGTTGGTGTTTCCAAAGACTTGCCTTTCGGCCTCACTGACTCTGACTACTGTGTTTCCGACCGCTTGTCCATCTCTGCTGTAGGTTTTGCAGCTGACAAGCAAGTTCCGGGAGTCTCCTATCTGCCTCCTGGCGCTGAATATCACAAACACGCTTCAGTGCCCAGCTCTTGTATGTGAGTTCTGGTCCTCACGCTTGCTTGCAGATGCTTTACAGACTGACCTGTCTCTCCAACCCCAGAGGCCTCGTTCTGACATCATCGAGACATGTATTTATATGTTCATTTAAGATGAACAATTCAGCTGGGCACAGGAGCACACACCTGTAATCCCAGCCCTTGAGAGGTGGAGGCAAGAGGACCAGAATTCAGCACCAGCTTAGGCTTCATTGCAAGTTCAAGGCCAGTTCAACTCTGTCTCAAACAAACAGAAAAGTACCCAATTCAGTGGCATTTAGTATATTGGTAGCATGTGCAGCTATGACCACGATTTACTTTTAGAACAGTTCACTACAAAGTCCCACTAGTGGCTGTTCTCTGGCCACTGTTTGCCGGTATACACAGCCCCATGTAGCCTGTAATCCCCCCCTGTGGACTCCCTCTTCTGTGCACTCCCATGTGAAGTGGAGCCCTACTGTGACTCTCTGCAGAGGTTTCATCCACTCAGCATATCTGAGGCTGTAGCACACGCTGGCAATTTACCCCACCCCCATTGCTAAGTAATCACCCTCTCCCATGCTAACCCCACGTGCGTGGCTTCTGTTTTGCTCCAGTGTGGTGCCTCCCTGATCATGTGCACAAGAGGCTCCATGTGGGAGCATTTCGTTTGTTTCTCTTGGGTATGTGCTTACCAAGTGGGATTTCTGAGTCACGTCAATTCTATATTTAACATTTTGAGGAACTTCTAAGCTGTTTTCCAAGGTTGTAGCTTTTGTTGTTGTTTGTTATTTTATTTTTTTTTTTTTGGGGGGGGCAAGCAATATTCACTTAAAATCAGCACCAAACATCATCACCACCCTCAGGCCCTTACGACTGGTTCCTGCCTTTCTCCCTTTCCTACGGCACTATTCACATGGGGGTGGGGGTGGGGGTGGGGGTGGGGGGGAGGATATGTGTTTGAAAGTTTTGTGCATTTGCAGATTTTCTCTCTCTCTCTTTCTCTCTCTCTCTCTCTCTTCCTCTCTCTCTCTCTCTCTCCCCACACACACACCCCTCTGGCTAGCTCTCTAGTTCTCCGTCCTTCCTCCCTTCCCCTCTCTCTCTCTCCCTCCCTCCCTCTTTCAATCCATGCCCCTCAAGTGCATGTCTGCTTATGTGCTTGTGGAGAGCAGAGGACACCACCGAGTATCTTTCCAAGTCTCTGCTTTTTAAAAGAGATTGTTCTTTGACAATTTTTAAAAACGTATATATTGCATTCTGGTTACCCTTTCCAACCCACACCCTCTTATTCATCTTCTACCAATATCTAACCCCACCCCCAACACACACTCACACACACACACACACTCACACTCACACTCACACACTCACACACTCACACACACACTCACACTCACACACTCACACACACACTCACACACTCACACACTCACTCACTAGATTCCTTTTAGTCACTTGCCTTTGTTTTGTGACCCATTTAGTTTAAACCAGCCCCATCAGATGGACTTTTCTGTTGCTTGACACCACACAACTCCCGATATCTGCATCATAACTGATGTTTGCTATCCAGATAGCCCTGGGGTCATGGCTACCCCATTGGACAAACCGAATCCTGAGATAGTCAGCAGAGGGGTAGTGTGCCAACCAGTGATGTCCAAGTCTATTGTTTGACAGATACTGACAAGCTGTCTTGAGACAGGCATGCATTCTGGTCATGCCTTACCTGTATCTAGCTTAAAGTGCTAGTTGCTGCAACAACCTGGCTAAAATATGTAAATGGAGAAAGATTTATCTGTGTTCCTTGTGTCAAAGCAGAACTGTTGACATCCTGCAAGACAGAACATGTAGATAAGCCAGAACTGGAAGAGACCTTGACAAGATAAATCCCCAAGGATGCAAGCCCTTTGACCCTGCTTCCTCTAACTAGGTCTCCCCTTCGACAGTCCCTACACCGGCTACAGTCTACTTGAATGGTGAATCCATCCATGGATTGCACTGTCAAAGCTCTGATGAGCGACCAGCTTCCCCCCCCCCCCCCCCCCGACACACGAGAAGTTTGACGATCTTCTGGGACAATCTCAATCCAATCAAGTCCACAGTCAATATCAACCGGTCTGTGTGCAGGCCTGCCTCTGACACATGGCCTCTGTCTGCCCCGTGGTTCTGACTCTGTCTCTTTAAGTTCATGGCGTCTTTTCCCTCAGTCCTTTCCATCCAGTCCTCAGGCATCCAACTTGGTTTTCCTGAGGTCTCCTCTTTCTTCTGTTTCTACCTTCCTCTTTCCCGTGCTTGTTCCTGAGCACTGACCTCTGACTCACTGTCCCCTTTCCAAATTTTCTCATCTGCTTTCTTCAGCATGTGGTTAAATCCATCCACAGACTTCTTGGTTTCATTCGGTTTTCCACTTCGAGCATTTTTCCGCCCGGCTCCTTGTCGTCACCAGCTCTTTGCCACAATCTTCAGTCTTCTCCCATCTCTCCGACAGTAGCTAGTGTGTTGTTTTAACCGTGTCCTCCCCCTTGCCTGCTGAGCATGGATGCTTTCTTGTGCCTGTGGTTAGCAGGCAGATCTTCCAGCTGTGGGGATATTAACTTGGCAGCATCTCTGTTGAGCTTTGTTGGAGGTCGGTCTGGTGCTACTATGTATTCAAATGCTAAATCCTGGCCCCTAACATCAGCTACTATGTATTCAAATACTAAATCCTGGACCCTAACATCAGGTTGCCCCTGATGAGCAGATCCTCACTATACTGAGTGATATTATGTAAACTTTGCTCCCCATTTTAACAAGATTGATTAAATGAAGGAGGTTACACACAATTACTGAAGTTAATAGAAGATGAGGGGTTTCGGTTACCAGGTCTCAGGTAAGGACCTCGAGGAAGAAGAGTGAAGAAGGAGGAAGATGGAGAGATCAGGGGGTCTCCGTTAGATATGATGTACCAGGAGCACAGGCCCAAGCAAAATGTCCCCTGAGGACAGGCTGGTGGAGTAGAAATAACCCAGGAAGACACAAACAGTAAGTATTTGGGGAGCACAGCTGGAGATGTAGACAGTCCAACATACAGAAAGATAGATTAGGGGTAATTCCCCAGTAATTGTGCAAGAACTGATTAAATAAATCCACAGGATTCTGACTCCATTATTGGGGAGTTGGCCTGGTCATATTAATAATGAATAGAGGTTATTAAAAACCATTTTACAGAGCAGTCAGAAGGACATCTTCTCTGGCAAAACAGGGAGCAGTCCAGGTTCCCTAGAGCACATGGTTTCCACTCCCAATTGTAGGATTCTCTGAGTACAGTCTCTCATCTGTGCCAGCTAGCTGTTCCAGGAAAAATGGGCTGCTGGACTCCATCCTGTGCTGGGAGAGGCTGGACACTGGGACCTCTTGAGGCAGGGCACTTGAGGTCACCCTGCCTTTCTGATCCCAACTCAGCAAGGCAGAGATCTGAGAGAGAAAGCCATGGTCCTCCATTACTTGTTCCTCTGGAATGTTCCCCTGGCCTCTGTTGTCAACCTCTCAGACCTGAATGATCTCACATACTTGATGTTGAAAACTGCTTGTTCAGTAATGTTCTTGGAAGGGCAACTCGCACACTCCTGTCCTCCCTTACTGGCTCTGACTCAGATGCTACCTTAGCCAAGTCTGGATGGATGGATGGATGCTGAGGACTGTAACTCAGAAGAACCAGGCCCCTCCAGCTCTCAACTGAGAGGAGTGGGCAACCTGACTGTGTGAGTGAGTAAGTTAACTTGTGCGAGTGTGAATGTGACCACTCTGTTACACAACTCAGCAGCACTAAGTGTACAGTTCCAAGGACCCTCGTAATCTCAGTGTTGTGTAACCATGATTGGAAATTTTAGAATGTTTTCATCATTTAAAAAACCATAAATGCATTGGCACATATTGACTGTCTATCCACCCAGCTTCTGGAGTTGTTGGAGCAACTTTTTTTTTTTAATTTATTTTATTTATTTAATATCTGAGTGCTCTGCTGCATGTACACCTGCATGCCAGAAGAGGGCATCAAGATCCCTCTATAGATGGTTGTGAGCCACCACGTGGGTGCTGGGAGTTGAACTCAGAACCTCTGGAAGGGCAGCCAGTGTGCTTGACCACTGAGCCATCTCTCCAGCCCTGGATTAACTTTAAAAGAGTTACCTATTCTGAGCCCCGCAGTGATGCCTTTAATCCCAGCAATCCGGAGACAGAGGATCTCTGAGTTTGAGACCAGCCTGGTCTACGGACTGAATTCCAGGACAGCCAAAGTTTCATAGAGAAACTGGAGAAGAGCTGGGTTCAGTTCCCAGCACCCACATGCTGGCAGCTCACAACCAATTGTAACTCCAGTTCCAGGGGTTCTGACACCCTCTCCTGGCTTCAAAGATATTCACCCATGTGCTGGATTTATGTGCATGTAGGCAAAACACCCATATGCATAAAATTAAATCTCACGAGGGACGCCAGAGAAGATACTGAGGTACATGCCTGTAATCTCGGCACAGTAGGGTACAGCTGATAGATAGATAGATAGATAGATAGATAGATAGATAGATAGATAGATAGATGATAGATAGATGATAGATAGATAGATAGATAGATAGATGATAGATAGATAGATGATAGATAGATGATAATAGATAGATGATTGATAGATGATAGATAGATAGATAAATGATAATAGATAGATGATAGATAGATAGATAGATAGATGATATATACATAGATAGATAGATAGATAGATAGATAGATAGATAGATAGATAGATATGTAGATAGATGGTAGGTAGGTATGTAGATAGATGGTAGGTAGGTAGATGATAGGTAGGTAGGTAGGTAGATAGATAGGCGGGTGAGTGGGTTTGATAGATGGATAGATAGATAGATAGATAGATAGATGATAGGTAGGTAGATAGATAGATGACAGAGAGACAATAGATAGGTAGATAGATGATGGATAGATAGATGATAGTAGATAGATAGATGATAGGTAGACAGACAGACAGATAGATAGATAGACGGACAAATAAATAAAACGGCAAAAGCACTGACTTGTGGTCACATGATGGCTGCTGCACACTGGAATTCAGCAGCTGTGACTGCCTGTACACAATTCTGGAACTGGGATGGACTGTCACACCCCACACCCTGAGGACTTAGACGCAGTTTCCTGAGGGAAAGGCACGAGTTATTCGCTGATAAGTTGTCCATGCTCCTGCAACAAAACCTAATGAAACACATTGAGAGACACACACATACACACATGCACACATGCACACATGCACACATGCACACATGCACACATGCACACATACACACATGCACACATGCACACATGCACACATACACACATGCACAGTCACACGCACACATACAAGAGCAACTAGCTGGAGTAAAGGGGGAAAGGAGAGATTCCGTGGACTGGATATGATTGAAATACAGTGTGCTCATGCAAGCAAATGTCATAATGAAACTCTTTATTATCTATAATTAACATATGGTAACATTTGAAAAGGTCAGGCGTATTGGGGCACACCTGTAATCCCAGCATTTAGGATGTGGAGTCAGGAGGAGCAGGAGTTCAAGGTCAGACTTATCATATAGTGAATTTAACATCAGCCTGGTCTACATGACATTCGTCACGGGGATCACTTGAGCACCAGAGCAAATGCCACCTTCTTTCCCATGGTGGCCGGGCCAGCTGTGGATCAGATGTACACAGGTCACAGGAGAGGAGAGCAGGCAGCCAGTGTCCCTTGAGTGAGTCTGATGCTTCCCTTCTTAGGCCCCTTTGGGAAAAGCCCCAGAGCCCACGTCCAAATAACTGCAAGACCCCTCCTGCCTGCAGCCTCTATACTGTGGAGAAAGGAGCTTGCTTTTTAATAAGAAAGGTCCCTGTGCCCACCTGCTCCATTTTGGCCCCATCCCAAGGCCAAGGGTGGCCACACGGGCTTTCAACACCAGGCAAAGGCAGAAGGCCAGCTGTTTGCCAAGCTGCTGGTTCCAGCTTCCAAGCCAGCTGTTGGTAGCTGGAAAGGAAGGGGTGGCTACTGACCTTGTTGGCCAGTAGTGAAAAGAAGTAGTGCCTGCCCTTCACCACAGGGACAAAGAGAGACTGTTAAGTGTCCAAACCCATGAGTTGTCACAGCAAGCTTCACTGTGATCCCCAAAGGAGACACACACACACACTGGCCTCTGGCACCTGTCAATGTGTCCATTCACAGATCTCTTTGGCAGATGTGCTTTTGCATTAAATCTGGAGAGAGTGAGACCCTGAATAAAGTTCCAAGTGTCTTTGAAAGGAAGACAAGCTGTGTCTAGGCCGTCGTGTGGAGTCAGGACAGGAAGGCTGAAGTGATATGGCCCCTCCTTCCAGGCAAGGAATGTCTGGAGATACAGGCAGCGTGAAGCATGGTCCCCTAGTCAGTGCTATGAGCACCAACTTGCTCACATCTGGATTTTGAATTCTAGGGAACTATGAAAAGAGATTTGTCTGTTTGCAGCCTTCTGGTTTTTGGGTCTTTGTGACACAGCCCCAGGACGGTCATTCTGTTGTCTAAGCTCCAGGCCAGCCCAGGGGCTACCTGCTGGTCATGCTCCAGTCAGAAGAACAAACCCCTACCTTCTGGGAGTCCCCACGCCTGTCCACACACTGGGCAGCTCTAGATGCACCATACACAGGAGATCAACGTCTCCTGAGTGGATCTCAGTGGATCCCACAACAATGTGGCCCCAGCAGGTCCCTGAGTATAAAGCTGAGGACTCCATCAGACTAATAAGCAGAAGGGTGGGCGCTAGATGTGGAGGAGGGAAGGAGCACTCTACATGGGGAGGAGGGAAGAAGGAGTACTCTAGATGTGGAGGAGGGAAGGAGTACTCTACATGGGGAGGAGGGAAGAAGGAGTACTCTAGATGGGGAGGAGGGAAGGAGCACTCTAGATGGGCAGGGGAAAGAAGCACTCTAGATGGGGAGGAGCACTCTAGATGGGGAGGAGGGAAGGAGGAGCACTCTATCCAATGAGCAGACAAAGACGCCAGCTTGCTGTGGATTGCCATGGTAAGTTTAATGTTTTCTGGAAAGAGCAGGATAGAGCACAGGAGGCAGCAGCCTCTGCTGTAGGCACACCCATGGAAAGTGGCTTGGAGAGTCTGACCAGCAGAAGCCCCTTCGGAGGTGGCATAGGCACACATGGAGCTCCAGAAGAAGAGAGGGATCCTAACCAAGGGCCACCAGGAAGCAGCAAGCAAGGCCTAGTTGGCACAAAGCAGATATCCAGTGACCCAAGCCCTGGGGATCCGCATAGGGTGAGATGGGGAAAGAACACAGGCTCTCTGCAATCAGAGAATCAGCCCTGAGGCCATCCCTGAGTCTGAGCTGGGGTTGGGACATGCATTTCCTGTTTCCTCTTCTACCTCTTGGGGATTGACCTGGAAATAGGTAGATTTTTTTAGAGCTCTACCCCAGCTCTGGTATCCAAAGGAAGTTTCTCTCACATGGCCATAGGCTAGGGCTGTGTCAGGGCTGGGCAGGTCTATCAGACTCATCAGCTCTAGCAGGTTAACGCATCAAGTACCCAGACAGGATGCTGAACTGGGAAGGAAGCAGAACACGGGATGGCAAGGAGCAGTTTGATGGAACCCAAATCAGAGCCTTGGTCCTTCCGTGGTTAATCCACCAGGAAGGAGAAACGGGGAACTGATGCTCCAGCAGGCAAGAGAGCCCGCCCACCCTGGGTTCTGGAGTGGCTAGGGAAGTGGAGCAGACCAGAGAGGTACTAGGACATAGTAGGCTCTTTATTTCTTATAGAGAAAGCTGCACGGGTCCCTGAGGTCCCCAGCCACTGTCAGGATCCTGTGAGTTGGTGCAAGCAGGATGCTGCCACCAGCCCAGAGTCAACCATAGAGGACACTTGCTGCCCTCCCCCAACCCTTTCACTAGCGTGGCTCAGAAAGACTGACAAGTCCCTGGGCAAGGCTATAGCATGTCAACAGAGCTCGGAGGTCAGTCCTGCTGTCCCCAGGAAAGCTCATACATGGCCTAGAGTTAAGTCAGACGTGGTTTCCAAACCCACAAACTGCAGCAACTCTGTTGCCATTCACGCTTTTCCTCCTGTGCCTCAGTTTCCCCAGTATAATATCTCTCTCTCTCTCTCTCTCTCTCTCTCTCTCTCTCTCTCTCTCTCTCTCTCTCCAGCTGACTGGAAAGCCAAAACTAACACCACCTTTCTTTCTCTTTTCTGCTTTACTTCGTTCCTAAGAAACCTGTGACATGTGCTTACTTGGGTCCAGGAATGGGAGCATACAGGGGAGGTGCTCTGGAACACCCTGTGGGACAACACAGCACAGGGTCGTCTAAGGCTGTGTACACAAGAGTTGGAGGTCCACCAATATCCTCACAGGATCCCCGCCCAGTGATTTCATCCGCCGGCAGCTCTCTGCTTAGAGTAGCAGCCAGATCTGGAACCGCACGGTCCTTTGGGCTTCCCAGTGGCCAAGGGCATCGTGTCAAAAAAACAAAACTGAAGAAGCCAAGGCCAAGGAAGGCAGGATGGAGGACAGAGACGATGGGATCAGCCTGGGGCAGGAGTCCAGCGTCCGTAGAATGCAGGGATAGGCCGGGTGCCAGGCAAGGAGGTCAGCAGTCCGTGGAAGCTCCACAGGGAGTGTCCGCTAGGGCTCGGAGGCTGGTTTGACCAGGTAGCCACTGAAGGTGATGTAGGTGTCGAACTCGTCACTGAAAATAGCGTTCTCACGCTCGCCCTTGAAGAGCCGCACCCATACCTCATCCTGTTCGCGCAGCTCCAGCATCAGGCTCTGACTCTGCATGATGCTGCGGTCGCTCACCTGCGCGTACAGGATCACCACCTCCTCCTCGTTCTTCATGATGTGCAGGTACGTCTCCTTCTGGTTCCAAGTGTGCACATTGAGGCTGAAGAAGTAGATGCCCGGCACATAGCAGTAGAACTTCCCGGTGAACATATTGAAGTGTTCGTAGAGGTTCACAAACTCGGTGTCGAAGACCACGGGCTGGAAGTAGTCGTTACTGTGCAAAGCCTTCTTCCGGCCCACGGAGAAGGCCGCGTACTGGCTCTTGCAGTGGTTCCCGGGAGCTCCTATGGACCCCTTCTGCCCTTTGGGACCAACATGGCCCTGGGACCCGTAGAACCTATTTTGCCGTACTTCCCCTGGAGGCCTCGATCCCCTCGATCACCTTTCTCACCTAAGAGAGAACAAGAAGATGTGAGGTCCTAAGGGAGGCCAGCCTGCAGCTGGCTCCTGGGCAGCAGTCTGACTCCACATCCCAGCATCCTTTCTGGCGCCCCTTAGCAGGAAGCTCCTGGGCAAAGGGCATCTGGCTCCTCATGTCATTAGCATTAGCGATTGATAACTTTTTCGCTGTCAAGAGTTGGCCTGTGTACATCCAGAGGGCACACTTTCTCTGTTTCTTTCTGGAAAGTCCTGGCAGAGATAAAGGAACATATGAGTTTGTCCACAAGCAGCAGGCTCTGTGGCCAGGCCTGGGCTCACTCTGAGTAAATGCAGATGTCAGGACTCAGTGCAGGGGGAAGGGGAGATCCAGGTTGCAAGCATTCCCTGGGGTTGTGTCAGGTTATCTAAAGAGACGGGCACAGCATTTCAGAGAAATGCCTTAGGTGTTGAGTCAAAATTAAGAACTTAGAAGTCTACAAGTCCTGTGCAAATAGGGATGGGCAGAATCCCTGAGGCCCCTCTTTATGTATGTGTGGTGTGTGTGTGTGTACATGTGTGACATGTGTGTATACACACTCTACAGGCACTTGGAGAGGCCAGAGAGGATGTGTGTGCCCTCTTTTCTCTCCCCTCACCTTTTGGCGAGCGTAAGTTCTCCCAGTGAATCTTACCACTTCAGAGAGCCTGGCTCTAGAGTCCACCTGCCCCGCCCCTCCCCATGCTGGTTATAAGGGTTACAGGTACAAGTAGCTAGACTTAGCTTTTCCATGGGTGCTGAGGATTTGAACTCAGGTCCTCCTGCTTTGCTCTTACCCACTGAGCCATCTCCTCAGCACCCTCTAAGGTTCTTCTGTCCATGGAGCAGGGTCACAGCTCAAAAATCAAAATGTCTTCCTTCCCTCCAGATGTCGCCCACCTCTGCTCTATGGTAGTGACCCACTATTCCTGCCCAGCCCCAACCAGAAACATCTCCCTCAGGGAACTGGCCCCCAAACCATTTCCAAAGCCTCTCACCTTTCAGGATGGTGATGTTGATCTGGGGTGGAGGGATTGTCTGGTACACAGGAGTGCCGGAGTCACAGCAGCGGTAGCACCGGGAAGTGGGGAGGTCCTCACCCTGGCTAGTGCTATACTTCTCGCGCGTTTCTTCGGGCCTGAGAGAATAAACCAATATAGAATCGTGAGGTGTTTGTGTTGGGAGCTCTCTCCTATTGCTGTGGACACAGGGCTTGCCTCACCTTGCCCCCCTTCCCCTAGAAATGCAAGCTCTGTTTAGCATAGGCATGGGGGAGGATTCTGAGACTCAAACTGCAGACACTCAGTCACCCCACACACATATCCCACTATCAGTTTTAATATATCCAAAGCAAAAATAACAAAGATGCCAATGACCTCAGGGCTTAGATGGCAAAGCCACGCTCTCAAGACCAGGTCTTTCGGTGGTAAAGGACTGGGCTATGGGTCTGGAACACATCTACCAGCCACACATGTGTAAAGTTTCCATTCAATTCCTCTCCCGGTGCCTCTGGGCTGCAGCTGCCTTTGGACGGTAATGGCTCTACACCGCCACCTCATGGCCATGTGCAATATTGCACTTTGCTCTCCTCCCAGAAGCTCCAGGAGACACAGAGGGATCGAAGTAAGCCAGTCAGCCCCTCTCTAACCCTGATCCGATCTCTCCCCAGACCATGTGGAAAAGGACCCACACATTCCCTGAGTCCAACCATATGAAAACCCAGTTCCTGGAGAAAGACACTCACTCACACCTCTCTCCTAAGCTTCAGACCTCGTGTGGGAAGTCTCCATCCCCTGACCCCCATTCTACAGACTCCACGGGTGTCTTGTGTCCAGAAATGAAGGCCTCATAATGACCCCCGGACTCTGAAACCTACTGTTTCCAAATGTTTTTTTTTTTTTTTACAATACATTCTGGTGACCAGAATGGAGCTTTCTGCCCCTGATCTCCCCTCCATATCCAGCAAGTCCTGGGGAGTCAACCCTACCGAAAGCACCCCAGGACCATCCTGGGACCTTACCATCTCTAATGCACCATGTGAACAGTGGTCTAGAGTTTGTCTCTCCACCAGCAATGCATTCTCTGATGCTTCCCTCCATAGTTCCTTCTAGAAATCCCTTGAATACAAACCTTTCCTGTAGGATTCACTATTCCCTCCAGAATGAAAGCATGACACGGTTTCCCTCACACTCAGCTGCCTCCATCTTAAAACTTCCATACACGGAGCCTTGTGCATGCCTCTCTCTACAAATAGCTTCTACAGCCTTGGGTCTGTATACCACTGAGGGTACAGACATGAAGGCAAGCCCCGGGGCCCAGCTCCCACCACCCCAAACCATCCTCCTATCCTGCACTACCCGCCTACCTCAGCGTACAGCATTCTGCCTTTTTCTCCCACACCTGGGAGGACCCTGATACAGTACTGTGGATGCAGCCATACTCTGGAAAACTGTATCGTGTGTGTCTGTCTCCCTGTGGTCTTGGAGTTTCTAGGAATCAATGTCTGTCCTCCATAGCTTTTGTAGGACCCAGGAGATGGCCTGATTGACAGTGGCTACTTAATGTTTGCTGAACAAAAACAGAGGAGAGGAAGAAGAAACAAAGGATTTGGGTTCTTGGCCCCAAATTCTGCCTGGAAGCTTGCATATTAAATTGAACCAATGGGCAGGAAACCCTAAGTCAGCATGGAGCCTTGTACATGCCTCTTGTTTGAAGACCCTACAAAATATTTCCCACAGTCTTAGATCTTTATACCCCTGAGGGTCACACACATGAAGGCAAGGGAGTGACATCCTCAAGTCCTGTATAACCTTTCAGGGGAAGCTGATCCCTGGTCTGTGGGTCCATCCTCACCAGCACGTGCTCCTAGTGAGAGACTAGGAGTTAGACAAACTCCCTGGTAGGCAGACAGATAGGGAGAGGGGCTACAATAAAGGTGTTGAATTTCCAAGATGGCTTCCTTCTCGCCCTCCTGACTTGAGACAAAAGCCTGGCAGCTTAAAACAAAAGCTTTGTATGCTTGGCATCTCAACCAGCAGGCTTCTGTCATTGGACTCGCTCAATAAGCTCAAGGCCAGACCAGGACATGCTACCCTGCAGTTACAGGCCAGTCAGTCATCCCAGCCATTGGGAAGAGACTAGATAGTTCTCCTCTGCTTTGCATAAGGTCTTTTCTTTGTGTGTCTGCTGCATGTGTGTGTTTCTTCCCCCCCTCCAACAAACGCCTTTCTTCAGCTGTTGCTGCTGTCTGTGGCATTTGAGACTTCTGTGAGGCCACTTGTTGTGCTTGAGATTTTTTCCTGGTTTTTTGCTTTTTAGTTCTTTAACTGGCAGAGAAAATGAACCTGAGCAAGTCCTCTAGACTGTAACACCATTTTATAAATAAGTTGCTTGAGGCCTCTTGTCCCTGCCTTCTGCCTACATGCATTCCCAGAGCTCTGGCACTTATTCTTGGGAGACCAAGCTAAAGGCATGACAGAAATGTAAAGTTCTTGTAGACCCAGCTGCCCTGGACCACCATCCTCAGAATCAGACAAGATGCTCAAGTCACTGACTTCCGGGATCAGCCTCCCCAGGACCAGCTCTCAGCTTCCTCTTTGCCTTTTGTAACTCAAAGCAACCACATCTGGAGCACCCAAACCTCACACATTTGACCTGGTCAGATGAGAGTCCCTGCTAGCATGCTGCCTCAGCCCCTCACCTCTTCACATGATCCAGAGGAGATGGCAGCTCCTCTGTCTCTTCCCACTCCTGTTGTTCCTCCTGAATACGTGGCACAAGGCTCAGGGCGGGGTCCCAGGTGATGGCCAGCAGCAGGCAGCATCCCAGCATGAATCCCTGTCCACAGGAGCCCATCTTTCTGAAGAAATACAAGGAGAGGGCATGGGTCAGGAAGAAACTACAGAGAAACAGCCAACCATGAGAGCTGTCTGCCTGCCTGGCCCACATCTCACACACACACACACACACAGACACACACCTCCACAAGAGTTGCTGGATCATTGAGCACAGTGTCACCTGCATAAGCCTCTCAGGAAAGAGAGCCCATCACCTGCTGACCCCTGACAATGAGCAAAACCAATTCCAGGTGAGTATCGGACAACTAACCCTCCCTAGAAGGGCTGGTGGGCAGAAACAGCTGCTGCTGTTTCTGCCACCAGGGGGCGCTGAGCGAATAGCCATTTGCACTTAATTTAGGCACCATCATGCATCCATTCAATTTAATCCCGATTCACAGGCCCCAGCTTTCAAGCAAAAGCTTAGGCTAGACCCCTTCTCTTCCAATATGGAGACTCTCCTTCATTCAAGCCCCTCCCCAATCCCAGTGTTTCCCCACCACTGGCCAAAGAAAGTGCAGATTACAGGCCTTGTGCCATCAGGCCCAGATCAAGGTTGTTTTCAACAGCTTGTATCCCCTGGTCAAATCTGACAGGACAAAACACAACAGGAATGTACCCAAATCTCACCTATTCCATCAGTTAGAGCGTGGGGGCTTGGGAGACCCAAGCACTGTTTGTGGCTGGGAGCCCCACCGCCACCCAAAGCACCAGGGTGATTTCTATCTGCAGTCAGAGAAGGATCTAACCCTCTGCTGGACAGCCCAGACATCCTGGGCTCAGACAGAAAGAGGGGCATTTCGGTGATGCGGCTGCTGCACCCCGTCTCCACAGCCAGGATGTGTCAGCAGCAGATGAGATGGCCTCTGTCACCAAGAAACCCCCTAGCTTGAAGGAGAGCTCAGCCAACATTGAAGGTAAAGACAACATTAAGGCCCAAGAAGCTGATGGACAGACTGGGGTCTGTGATGTCAAAGGGATGAGAAGTGTCTGTGACAAGGTCACAAGATAATCATTTTCGAGGCACAATGAGGGGCTGAGGAGGTGGCTCAGTCAGCAAAACTCTTACTGTGTAAGCAAGAGGACCGAGTGCAGCTCTCCCATGGGAAATACCTGGGCTCAGCAGGGCGGGCAGAGACTGGGGACCTCTGGTGCTTACTGGCAGCGTATCCAAGTTGGTGAGCCCCAGGTTCAGTGAGAGATCCTGTCTTAATAAATATGGTAGAAAGCAAATAAGGAAGAGATCTGATGAGGGCCTCTGGTGTCACAAAACCCAACGAACAAATCGAAAGCATGAGACCCAGACCTGGTGGCACACAGTTAGTCCCAGCACTCGGGAGGCAGAGGCAGTGAGAGTTCTGAGTTCGAGGACAGCCTGGTCTACAGAGTGAGTTGCAGGACAGCCAGGGTTACACAGAGAAACCCTTTCAGGGGGGCTGGGGGAAGAGCACAATTTAAGTGTTGAAATGGCTTGGAATATACTGGATAATGAGAAATGTACAGGTTGAGTAACCACAGGCAGACTACATGTCAGAAGAGCAAGGGAGAACCAGACATGCAAAGAGTCCCAGATGGGAAGGAGGAGGGAAGCCAGCAAGGATCTCAGAAGGATAGTGACAAAAGCCAGAGACCTCTGCAGGGCTGGGGGACCCGAGAGGAGTGCAGGTAGTATACTGTGTGCCCAGAGGAAGGTGGTGAACAATGCTATCTCCATCCGTCATCTGTGAAATGGGTGACATCAGCCTGTCCCATCACTGTGAGGGCCACCCAGATGCTTGGCCAGTTATGTGGGGAGAGGGTGGTACTTACTGTGTGTGTCTCCAGATGACTGAGCCAGGCCAGTGAGGACACATTACAGGGAGGCAAGGGTTGGCCGGGTGAAAGGAAGCACCTTCTATGGAGCTGTCTTGAAATCATTGGGTAGGCAGTGAGATGCCCATCACTGGAGGCATCCAAGCCAAGCCCAGGTGAAATAAACGTCAGAAATGTTTTTAACCCCATTTCTCTACTGTTATGACACACAGTATGCTGCCTCACACCCCGTTTCTGGCCCCTCCTCCCTCAGCTAAGTTCCAGAGAGGGATCGTTCCTAAAGGTGCTGGGCTGGGTTTTGGAGACTCTCTCCTGGGGAAGGGGTGGGAAAGTATATGTCCTGGCCAAGCCAGTTTTCACCCAGATCCTGGGATGGGGGCTACACACTGACATTTGATCATCTCCCCATGCTCTATCAGGACAGGGTGGGCTCTACCAGGCTAAGACAGCAGAGCAGCCAGTTGAGGGGGTGAGGTACAAGCTCAGAATCCCCGAAGAAATGACCTCTGACCTCAGGGTCCAGGCATCCACCAACCAAGAGGGGACTTGTGGCTGATCCAGCTGGTGCCTTACTAAATATAGGGGTAGTGTTCGCCACCTGCTTTTCAAGTCCCTAGCCAGCTCAGGGGCACCCAGCTGCCTTTCTTCCTGTCGTGACACCTCCCACTCCTCAGAGCACCTCGTCTTCCCACCCCCAGCCCCCACTGTCAGCACCTATTCTTGCTGGTAAGACGGACTTTTAAATCTGCATCAGGTCACGTGGCCTGGTCACACGTTCTCCCTCAACAGCCTGGCACAAAAAGAATCTGCCCCATCTACCTGTCATCTCTAAGCTCCTGGCCTAGGACAAGCAGAACCTGCCTCTCTTTCCCTATGGCTACACACCTCAGTCTATGGGCCAGCCTTTGGCTTCTCAAACCTAGGACTCCTCGTGAACTTCAGCTTCTCGTTCAGCTGACCAGAACAGGGCCTCCGGGCACTGTGCTTTCAATACACCCCGGTGCTGCCAAGGATCGGCTGATAGCGCTTTGCATGCCACCTCTTAGCCACGCCCCCAAGCCTTGGCACCTGTCAGCAGCCCTGCATTCCTGCTCCAGGAGCCAGGAGCACCTTCGTCCTGTTTGGACTGATAAGCAGTTAACAGGCCCTGCAGTGGCACCAGGCACCCGGCTGAGATTCCGTACATCCTTCCAATTAATTTTCCGGGCCCATGAGGTAGGGGTAGATATGAGAACATGTCCTCATTAATCACTTCTATCCCACCCAGGCCTCGTGTGATCCCAGGGCCAATCTTTCTGGGAGACAATATTCATTCATTAATATGCTGTTTGTAAATGAGAACAGAGGGGATTGGGAAGAGCTCTCCCCGCAGTTAAGCGCTAGCCTTGCAGGCACAAAGACATGAGTTCCACTCCTAGAATCCACCACATACTAAATAAAAATACATAAAAGCCAGGTACAGTGGCCTGTGCTTACAGTCCCAGGATCATGAAATCAGTGACAAGCAGACAGATGCCTGGGGCTCACTGGCAAGCCAGACTTGCTTAAGTTGGTGAGCCCCAAGCCAATGGGGGACCCTGTCTCAAAAAGCAAGGCAGATGGCACCTGAGAATAACTGAGTTTGTCCCTTGGCCTCTACACACTCTCATGCCCACTCACAGAAGTGTTCATGTACACATCTGAACATGCACAGTACACATACATGCACATCATACACATGCACAGCACATTTACACACATGCACACACATGTGCACAGCACACACATGCACAGCAAACACATGCACATGCACAGCACAGACATGCACATGCACAGCACATATACATACATGTACACACATGTGCACAACACACACATACACAGCATGTCCATGCACAGCACACACATGCACAGCACACACATGTACATACACAGCACATACACAGCATGCACATGTGCTGCACACACATGCACATACACACATACGTGCATGCACAGGACACACATGCACACATATGCACAGTACACACATGCACATATATAGCACACACATGCACATACACAACATGCACATGTACTGCACACACATGCGCATACACACATACATGCATGCACAGCACACGCATGCACACATATGCACAGCACACGCATGCACATATACAGCACACACATGCACATAACACAGGACACACATGCACATACACAGCACACACATGCACAGCACACACATACACAGCATGCACATGTACTGCACACATATGCAGATGCACACACATGCTCATGCATAGCACAGACATGCACAGCACACACAGTGAGAAGACAGAGGGAGGGAACTGCTGACTTAAGCCTACTCCTAGGTATCTGGCTGCACTGGAGCACAGACAAGCTAAACTCAGATGAACCAGCCCAAATGGCCCAAACAAGACCCACTTCATGCTATGCTCTGTCACGTTCTCCCAGACATTCCTCAATCCTGACCTGGGAAAACCCTTCTCCTTGGTTGTTTTATATACAGGTTGTCTCCAGCCATGGAGACTTTTGCTTGGCCCTCGAGACTCTCCCTGTCAGACATGGATGTCCCTGGCCCAGCCAAGTGTCCTGCAGTACCCTGGACTTCATTAGTGCTCAACAAATATTTATCCAGCTAAGTTCCCTGATCTGTTTATTTCTCTGTTTCTGTATTTCCTGTTTTCCCCTGGTACCTTCATAATTATCCTCCTGCCCTGTAAGTGCTAAGCTTGCATCTGGCAAAAGGAAATTTTCCTTTCTTTAAACTTGGATCTGTTTGGATTTAATTTTTCCATTTTACCACCTCACTGTGTAGCCCAGGTTGACTTTAAACTCTTGATCCTCCTGCCTCAGGTTCCTAAGTACTGGCAGCTATAGGTACGAACCACCATGCTAGGTTTAAATTAGATTTTCTATTAATCTGAAGATAGATAGATAGATAGATAGATAGATAGATAGATAGATAGATAGATAGATAGATGTATCTATCAAAATCCACGTATGTTTCAGGGCCAAATGGACAGAAGCAAACATAAAGCTACCTTTGGCTGTCCTTCCTCATCAGTTCTTGGTCTTGACTTTGTGACATCTGAAGCTGACAGTCCCCTCATGTTTATCTGAAGGTGCTTTATGGGATCCTAGCCTCTACCCACAAATGCTGTTAACATCCTCCTCAGGGGCAAAACTACCCCCAGCCAGGAACCAGGGCTAGGGCCACCATGCAAGGGTTGAAGTGTCTCCTTCTGATCCAGAAAAGGAGATTTTAAACATGTTTGACAGAAAATAGGGTGCCCAGAGCCAGGCTAGAAATGTGACACTATGGGCTTTTGCCAACGGCAGTGAGGTGAGCACACACACACACACACACACACACACACACACACACGTACACACAGCCTCTTTTGCAGTTTCAAATCAAGTCAAGGCTGAAATATTCCCCTCCCCCATATCGTCTTAGCAATCATTTAACCAAACCCTACTGTGAAGTCAGCCTCATCACAATAGGATTCTTATATTCACTTTTGGAAAAACCAGTATTGCCCAACACCTAACTGAAGCTGGCCACAGATCACCTCTCTGTTCCTAGCACAGAGAAGTCTCCCCAAAAAGGGAGAAGCTTCCCTGCTGTGAGGCTCCATGCAGGAAGATAGGTCCAGAGAAGGGTAGGACATCCTGATCAAGGCGTGACACCCCTCACCCGTCACCCCACCCCCACCCCACTCCTGCAGTCCATACTCATACTTGTTGGATCTCAAACTGGGGACAAACGCAAATGGCCGCCTATTTAACATTTCAAAGCAGACCTGGCTGTGGGCTCTCCCAGCATCCCTCAGTCCCTACTTGTAGCCAGAGGCTGGTCTCCCCTTCCCCCAGCCCCCCTTCCCTCTATAACCCAACAGTTTTGCTTGCCTGGTCTTTATGTCTACTCTCTTGAACAATCTCTTGGCCCAGGCTGCCCCACTTGGTGTGTAGCTGCTCCCCGCCCCTCCCCATCTGCTCACATGGTTCAGGGTCATGTCCGCTCTGGACTCTCCCGAATGTTCCTGCCTCTGACTACGCTCTCTTTTATCTACAATAAACTCGCCTCTACCACACCTAGGAGCAACCATGCCTTTTCCCTTTTTCTCTTCCATTCGGTATGGCCTGTTTCTGGGTTGTGTTGCAGTAACAATCACTGAGGACAAGGCCAGCCTGAACCATCCCTGTTCTCTGTTAAGAAGAGCTAACTTCCACGGGAAACCGTTATCTTATTTCTTCCCCAAGTCCACAGCCAAGTCCCAGCATCCTTCCTCAACCCACCCCACCCGCTTCCACCCAACCTTCACCCCAGAAAGCAGGAATCTCCCTTTGCAGCAGAAGGCAGAGGAGTAACTCACAGGGCCTGGAGGAGGGCGGGCCACGTGAGGGCACTTCCTGGCTGGGACTTTTTGTCCCTTCCCAGACCTCATGTGGTGGGTCCTTTACGGAAAACAGTATTCATCCACAAGTCAGTTTCCTTATGTTCCTTTAAAGTCCCCCCTATTGTTTCTGGCCCGTCTGTCTGTGTGTGTACACCGAGGCCTCCCGGTGTGTCAGGCTGTCTGAGTGGGTTTGGCCTTGGTATCCTCCTTTCTCCCCCAGCTCAGTACCATTGACAAAAGCATTTTGTAAACACTGTTTTCTTCCGTAATCCTCACAGGGTAAGCAGCTGTTCAGAGAGGCAAGAAGCCTGTAATCTCCTCGAGTAGCCAGGAGCCTTGGAAGGCAAGCTGGAGCCGCCCTCTCAGCTGGCAACTTAACACAGGCATGGCTTATGGAATGCTCCGAGACTGGCCTGGCATTGTGCAAGAGCTGGGGGTGCGGTGGGGGTGATTCAACCATAAATTACATGTAGTCTGTATCTCAGGGACACTACATACAGTCCAGGGAGAGAAACCAATGCTTGAGGCTGAACGAAGAGCGGTGAGCAGGGATCATTCTAGACCTTTGCTCTCACAAACTGTGGCCATTGTAGTATTGAAAATAAGATGCAAGACAAGCACGAAGCATGGGGGACATACCTGTTATCCCAGGATGCACTAGGAGGGGACAGAGTCAGGACTTTGAGGGTTGCCCGGCTCTGCCTCCTATCACTGAGATGACTCCATCAGGCCACCACGCTGACATTTACACAGGTTCTGCTGACCAAACTCTTGTCTTTATGCTTTTAATAAAAGGACTTCGCCGAATGGGCTATTGCCTCAGCCTGAACATCTCAAATCTAAGACTAGTCTGGTTTTCTTGGTGAGACTATTTCAGGTGGCTTGGGATTTAGATCTGTGGTAGAGTGCTTGGCTAACATGTGCAAGGTACCGGGTTCTGTTTGCAAAAAAAATAAAATAAAAATAAAAGATAATAAAATTCAAAGCTCTGTTCCCCAGGCATGCCAAAGTGCCAGTCGCCTCCCAAGCTCTAGACAATTGCGTGCATGGCGGTATTGCTGCCATATTGGAAAGTACATTACATGTCTGGCATGGCTGCCAGTTCCAAGAGGGAGCTCTGTTCTAGATTAAAATGAGGCCAGCGGGGGAGGAAGCAGGAGCCATGAACAAACAACCTGAAATCTGGGAGTCATTTAGATTCCTTCCTCCCTTGTATCCGGCACATCTAACCCACCAGCAGGCCTCCTTCGGAGCCTTGAAGGTCGTTTGTCCTTCCTGCCACTGGCCCCACCAGATGCTTTCCAGGGGCTCTGGCTGCCTCCCAGACAAGACAAGCCAGCATCTTTGTCCAGCCTTCCTAGGGCTTGGACACTACCCTAAAGTTTCACACTCAGGTCTCAGGAAGCCTGGCAGAAGAGAGCACTGGGTCCCAGCACACTGCACCTTAGGACTGGATTCTACCACATTCTACCTAGGGCTCCAAGCTCCAGGCCACATTGAGCATAGCATCAGACCTCTCTTTGAGCACAGCATGGCCACCACCCACCGGTATGGTTCTTCCAAGGCACGTGTCCACCAAAGTCCTCTCAAACATTTGAGAACCTGGAGATTTCTCAATCTCTGCTTGACACTGGGTAGAATTGATTTCAACCACTGAAGATTACAGAACACAGGATTCAGCCAAGGAAGAGAGCATGCCACATTGAGGTGCAAAGTCCTGAGTCCTTTCTTACCATGTGACATACATCAGCTCCTAGGTCCTTGCTTCTCCATGATATCATTATCCCTCAAACACCCAAACTTGGGATGGGAAAGAGAGTGGTAGAGGGACTTTCAGTTGGTCCATGAGCTATGTTCATACCTTGTTGTAGAAACCTCTTCAGTACATGATTGCCTTGCTGTGACCCTGCCAGCCATGCTGGTCGGAGACTCTATCTCTTCTCCCAACTGCTTAAGGGAGACAGCTAGAGAGCCAGGACTCCTTTTGGGGACTCAGCTCCCATGTGTTCCAGGGCCTGGATAGCCTTTCCTGTTTCTGTCTTGGAGAAGGTTTACATTTTAAGGTTTGGAGTTTCCTCTAAAGTCCATGGATGGAGAAGGTGGCTTCCTTCAGGACAGCCAGCTTATGAGCAAAGAACTCTGGCTCTGGATGGAAGTGAGATCTTGCTTGGGGCAAAACCATGAGAAGAAAGACCAGGAGCTCTTCCATCTTAAAGCATCTCCCACCCCCACCCCCACCCCCACCTCTGCACCAGTTCAAGGAGACTCGGCAGAAAGCAGGCCTCAATCTACCCAGACCCTGCCATGTGGTAGACAGACCTCCAGCCTGGAGGTACCTGACCAGCCCAGCCTGCAAGACTCTGCATCCTTCAGGGAACAAAGATCTCAGGTGTCCTTAGGTCACCTCCCAGCTGAGCTCCCTCTGGCTGGAAGCTTTAAGACCATCTGAGAGAAAAGAGGCCCCAGGGGCTTGTGCCAGGGCCTCACTCTGCAGGTGGCCTGGCCCACTGCCCATTTCTTTGGCACCAGGAATGACGCTGCCCTGGGGACTGACTACTCCCAAGACCCAGAAAGGAAAGAACCTTGGGATTCTGTGCCTGGGCTCCAACATGCCCAGCCCTCTGCAAGCAGCACAAACTGGCCTTTGTCTGGTTAGCCCAAGCCTGGATATCCCCAGCACTTCACAGGAGCCGCCTGAGGCTGTCTGCAAGAGGGAACACTGCCCTCTACCAAGCAGCTACTGGGTCAGCAGTGCAATTTGCTCAGCAACTGTCAATCTCCTTGCTACTGTCTATCCTGGCCCAGGCTGTTCACGCCACACTCACCCCCTGGCAGAACCAAGTTCTTTGCGATGTCCCGGGAGTTTTAGTTACTTATTTTGTTGTTATTGTTTTGAGAAAAGGTTTGCATTCTGTAACCCACTGACTATGTAGACTGAGTCTCACGGTGACCCTCCTGCCTCAGCCCTCCTGAGTGCTGGGATTACAGGCATAAGAGACCATGCCTGGTGTGAGTCCTTTAAACTGTCTACTAATTGGGGCTTGGAGAGATTAGCTAGCAGTTAAGGGGACTTCCTGCTCTTCCAGAGATCCAAGTTCAGTTTCCAGTACAACCCCCTATAACTTCAGTTTCATAGGATCTGGTTCTCTCTTTTGGCCCCAGGGCACCTACACACATGTAGCATACACATATTTAAGAATAAAAATAAGTCTTTAAAAGACATACCAGTTTGGACCACTTCTTCTGTACCAGGCTCTGGTCTACTCTGTCTATTGGGTTCACCCTTCCTTATAGAAGGAAGAAAAGAAGGAAGGAAGGAAAAGAAGAAGAGAAGGAAGAAGGGAGGGAGGGAGAAAAATAGTCTCTCATGATATTGCCCAAGTTAACCTTGAATTGTTATGTAGCCCAGGTTGGCCTTGAATTCACCGTAGGCCTGTTTTGGCTCCCCATGCTGAGCTTATAGGCTTATGACAGTCCTCCCATGGATCGACCCTTCTGGTCTCCCCACAAAACAGTGGCTTTCCAAGGCTGCCTCAGCTCTTAGCCTCTCTGGCTCAAACCCTTCCTGCCTGTCATATCTTCAGCTGACATCACCCCAACCCCACTCTCACCCAGTAGTGGTGCTGAGGTCCAAGTCTGTGATCTGCAATACTCCAGCCACACAGGGCTGTTTCAATTAGCTAAGACTAAACAATAAAACTTCAGGTCTGATGGCAGACGCTTTCACACTTCTCACCAGACAAAGCGGCCACCAGATTGGGCAGCCTGGCTGCCTGGGCTTTTCTAGACTATGCCTTTAGCCAGTGAGGCTCTTCATCTGTGCCCCCAAATGTCTGCTTGGTGACCCTGATCTGCCCTGTCATGAGACCCTCATACCCCAGTTAACTCATCCCCTCCTCCTGTTCCCACAATCCACATTTTTTTCTTCCCTAGGGCTAGCAGCTGGGTGAAACACATCACTGCGGAAGCTGCTAAAACCCATGCTTTTCATTCATCCTCTACATCTAAGCCAAGCTCCCAGAGGTCTGTGCCTCTTGTGTTTTGCACTAAGTCTTTCCCAGCTGGTCCACGGACTCCCTGCCTACCACCAGCCAGTCTCCCAGAGACAGCTTTAAAATGGGAGCATGGCTCTTGACTTCAAGGATATCTGGTGTGTCCGGAAAGGAAGTGATCAAATCCTGAGCGTCAATGTGGACCTCCCTCCCCAATCACTCAGCTACCTGCAGCCATTCTGGGTCTTTAGATGGATGACCTTAACCTGCCACCCCCACCCACAGCCATGTCTTTAGAACCAGCCTTACCTAGCAAGCTTCTTGGACTCCTACCTGACATTATTGCCTCTGCCTCAGTATCTAATCCTGATGTCGTTCCCAGGAACTATGAACTCCTAGAAGATGGGAGCTGTTTCATTGCTATGCCCTCTGGCATCTGGTGTCACTTAAAAAAATATATTTATTTTGGTGTGTGTGTGTGTGTGTGCACGCTGAATATGTAAAGGGCACCGAACCCCTTGGGCTAGAGTTACAGCTGTTTGTGAGCCACCCAGTGTGGGTGCTGGGAGCAGAGCTTGAATCCTCAAAATCAGCAACCATTCAGCCAGTGCAGCATCTCCCCCACCCACCCCTACCCTCACCCCCACCAGTGCAGCATCACACACACACACACACACACACACACACACACACACACACGATGTTCATTTTTACTGCAATCAATCCCAATCTTGCACTTCGAGACCCAAGTGCAATCAAAGATGGCCTGCATTCTGCATCTCGCTAGAGTCTGGAGCTACCCCTTTCCCAAATCCTTCCCTTCTCCACACTCAGAAAGCCCCCTGTTTCTCAGACTCCAGTTCTGCACCAAGGTTACGAACCCCAGAGGCCACCGAAAAGACAGATCAGATCAATGACAGTAACCAATTGGGTGGAAAACGAAGACCATGCTTGTTGATCGGAGGCAAACTCAACCCTCGGGAACTATGGGGCTGTGCTGACCAGAAAAGTCTGGTTCTGTCTAAAGGAGGAGGAAGGAGAGATGAAGAGGGAGAGAAGGGGGAACCTGCTGGGGGTCCGGGAGCTCAGATCCACCACCAGCAGCAATTAGTGCAAAAAAGTACATTATTTATTGGCTCGGAAGTTTCTAGAACCATAAGGCGGGAAAATACAGGTTAAGTGTGGTATCCCCACCCACAGCAGTGACCCTGAAGCCCACCCACCCAGCTGCTCCCAACAGCCACCATGGGGGGGGGGGGCAGGACTGGGAACAACACTGCAGACATGCTCCTACCTGGGTTTCTCTGGGTTTCTCTCTTTCTGCCTATAACAATCCCATCTCTCCCCTCGCAGTAAGTACACATTATTTTCCACTTAGAGAGGACAAAATAAGCCCCGCCCTGGGGACCAAGAGAGCCTTTTGTTTATTCCAGGAAAGTTGGCTATGCATAGGAAAGTTGACAGGCAGCGGGGAGGGAGGGGTTGTAAAGCATTTGTGGCTCACATGAGCCGGCTGAGAAACACGTCATTCTCCTGCTGAAGTCTTATGTCCCACATCCTTTTACTCCTTAATGAACATTTGTTTATGAATGCCTGCAACACACCCCGGGCCAGGCAGTATCTGGGGCAGGAGGGTGTTCACCTTCCCTCGGGCAGTGGCCACTCCCACACACTGGGCTATGGTTTGGGGTGCCCACCTGATTGGCTTGCTTAGTGACAACTGGAACACCCCAATCAACCGTGAGGAGACAGTTGGTCATCATTCACTCAGCAGAGGTCTGCTGAGCACCATATGGGCACCAGGAAGGACCCGTCACTGGCTTCCCTGGTTCAATGTTCAGAAATCTTTGAGGTGCGGGCAGGATAACACCAAATGCCAGCCCCTTGAGTCATCAGGAAAGATCAAAGCCAGAAGGACTGTGTGGTGTTCAAGGCCAGCCTGGGAGGATATACTGGGTTCCAGGCCAGTCCCACAAACATGGGGAGAACCCGTTAATAACAACAATAACAAGAAAAACCAATGTGCATGCAGAAGGCCCCAAAGCCACATCCCAGTGATCAGCCAGACGGAGCGGTGTGAAGAATCCTTACTGAGGGAAGGACTGAATGCTCTCTTCCTGTTCCTTGGGATGTCGGGATCAGTTATGAATGGACAGCACCAGAGGATCTACTCTGGATGCATGAAGACTGAAGGAGACTACAGGGTAGAGGAGGCTTGGGCTCTAACCTAGTCAGCCCCCAGCAGCCTCCAGGGCTCTAGCCTGGTCTCTGTCTCTCTCTGTCTCTCTCTCTCTCTGTCTCTCTCTCTCTGTCTCTCTCTCCCTCTCTCTCTCTGTCTCTGTGTGTCTCTGTGTCTCTGTCTCTGTGTATGTCTCTGTCTCTCTGTGTCTCTGTCTCTGTCCACACACACACACACACACACACACACACACACACACGCATGCATGCACGCATGCACTCACGCACACCCGCACAATAGCCTCTAGGACTTGAGCCTAGTCACCTCTCCAGCAGCCTCCACCCCTCCCCCAGCAGCTGTGGCTGGTCAACCCTCATGTAGTCACTTCAGACCCTATGCCTCCTTTATAAGAGGCCCCAGGCCCAGGGAGGGAGAGGCTTTGTATATCAAAAGACTCAGGAGCTCCATGACACCAAAACCCTTCCAGATCTCCCCATCTCCCACAAGAACTCAGTGATCAGAACCCAGCTCGGTATCCTGGTGGAAATGAAGATATTCCAAACAGACACATGGGCTCCCTTTGACTACTAGACTGTTGTGACAATGGACCCCAAGAAATTGGGATTTCCACCTCACCCCAGGTATCTCCTACTTGGAGAAGGAAGCAATGAAGGGTCAGCGGTGGGCAGGATAGCACCTTGCCCGCCATGCCTTGGCCAGGACAGCTTAGCTCTGCACGCTTTGTCTCTAGTTACATCTGAACCTCTCACTGGGACCCCAGAGACAGACTCGGAGGCCACTGGGCCTCTTTTATTTGTTCTTCCCAGTGTGGTCACACTAAATAATCCTGCTGCTTCTGTAATTGATCTATTGAGGACAGTGGCCGAACCCAGCTTGTTGAAGCTTTCAGGGGCTCAGGCCCTGGTGCTAACAATCCTATGTAGGAAGAGCCAGCCCCGGTAATGTAAGGGAGGAAGATGCAGACCCAGCCTAGCTTCTGGCCTGCATCTGTCTCAGGCCCACCCGTGGTTGGCAGCTCCCCCAGGAGGATCTATCTCCTTCCCTGGTACCCAGGGCAACAGGCAGCTGGTAAGCAGATGCCCCATGGTGGGGAAGAGCTTCAGCCCCAGGCTAGGAGGCTTTCCACCACATGTGGCCACAGCAGCCAGAAGCATGTCTGGCCCAGCCCTGGGCACCAGGAGCTTGACTTCTCTACACCACTCTTTTCTCCTGGCTCCTCCCTCATCCTCGATGCCTGGGCTTCGGGCTGGCTGCCTGCAGGCTGTCTGCTGGTCAACGGTCTCATTTCAAGGGAAATTCCTACCTCAGCCAGGAAGACGGTGAGACACAGAGGCCTTAATGGAGTACCAATGATGTGCCTGGGCAGGTGCCCAAGGAGGTGGCTGTAGATACGCAAAGGTCTCCGAAGCAGGCTAGGAAGCCCAGTGGTCAGTGGTGATGGGGGCATCAAAACCCCTGCCTCTACCCAGTGAGATCAGGGTGGGTATCTCACAATGGGTACCGGCTAGTACAGGAAGAGCTACTGCTGGCCACACTGGTATCACACCATTGCTATTTAATCAGGGCTCTGAGACACAATGCCCTTCCAGGTTCAGAGGCCTCACCCTGAGTACAGGCCAGTTCCTCCACAAACCGAACAGGCCTGCAGGGATCCAGCATGTCCCTCCATGCCTGGGAAGGAGGGAAAGAGAAACCACTTCTGAAGGCCTCCAAAACTGCAGTCACCATCAGAGGTCCTGCCAGGGCAAGGACCCAGGGCAGGGCCCTGAGAGCCAGCGCCAGCGCCAGAGTGCCTGTGGGGCTCTCCGGCCTTCAGCAAACTGCTCTCTGGAGAAGCCAGAATGTCTTTTGCACCTTGTGAATGAGTCAAGGAGGTGGCAGGGTCCTGTCCAGACAGCCACTGTGGGTCACTTGACATTAGTGGAAGGCAGATTTTCAGTGACTACAACCGGAGAAAATACCAGTCCCTAGGAACTAACACCCACACTCCAGGATCTCTGGGTCCTTCAAGGCCGGAGCCCGGGCTGCTCCCAGTCCTTTCACACCCCCCAGAGAGGGTGGTGGTCAGTCAGAGGCTGCAGCCAGTGGACATTGACCTTCCTTTCTGGCTTCAGATTGTCACCTCGGCTTCACCTAAACCCTAGAGCCTCAGCCCTAGTAACTGTGACCCACCAAAGGCCCTGACCCCCTGTGGGTAAGAAACAGTGAGTGAGTGTGTTCCAAGTGAACCCATAGTTTCTACGAAATTCTTTTCATCTTTGTTTGATGGATGAAGCTCAATACCAGAATACTTGGTTTTGAGTCATTTTAATTACAGGGGGGCTGCGGAGGGGCGGCACAGGAAGAATAACAGAAAGGAGTGCGTCAGAAAAAATTAATGCTGTGCTGGTTGTTCTGAATAGGAGGTTACAGCCAGGAATGAGCAGTGAGTTCCCTCATCCTCTAGGACAGGCCAGCAGTGGACCTACCCCTCCTGGAGGGAGGGGCTCCTGGGCCTTCCTGAACCTCCGGAACACCTCTTTTGAGTTCTTGGCAGGGTGTGATCAGGGAGTGCACATGTGTGAGTTTCTAGGAAGTAAATGGGACCGTTAAAAAGCCATGTCCCATGCCTGGGCAGAGAATCCAAGTTGAGTCCTGGGAAGGAAGACGTGACTTAGCTGGGATGCTTCCTGGCAGGCTGCAGGGCCTGGGGCAGGTCTTTAGGCAGAGCTGTGAGGCACAGGGATTAGCGAGGATCCCCTGTTCTCAGTCCTCTGCTTCCCTCTGCAGGTTTCCCTCCTCTCCAGAGAGCGCTGGAGGGGCCTGGTAGAGACTACACAGCTCCTCCCACACCGCCGCTCCCGTGCAGGCAGCACGCAGTTGGTGCACTATAAAAAGCAGAGGCCGGCAGTTTCTAAGGACTTCACTCACTCCCAGGGGAATCCCAGTGACATTTCTCAGTTTTTCTTTTTTCCGTTGTTGTTTTTTCTTTTCATTTGGTTACTTTGAAACAGCTAGTCTCCGTGGTCTTTTCGTTTGGATACTTTGAAACCGCATCTCACTCTATAGCCTCGACTGTCAGAAAACTCATCAGCCAGCTGCTGGCTCAGGACGGCTCAGACTAGCCGTAGCCTTCCTGCCTCACAGTCTTGAGCCAACATACTCCAAGTGGGTATTTGAGTGTTGCTGTTTCCAGTACTAGAGATGCAACCCTGGCCTTTCACACGCTAGACACTACACACCCTGCTTCTGAACCACATCCCTAACCCTGCTGTCAAAGCTGGAGAAGCATGTTCTGTGGTCTCCATTCCAAGAAATAGAGAAGGCGGGGCAGAAAGGCATCAGAGAGGCAGCTCCCTCCCACCCTTCTGAGAGACAAGGGCGGAGCCAGGAGTAACTGTGGAGGGGAGGACGCTCTCCCAGAAGTCTAGCTCTCCAGGGCAGGGAGCAGCCTGGGTGGGTGCAGGGCTAAATAGGATGGGACTCGGGTTAACTGGTAAGTTACATCTACACCCTACACCCGTAGGATGACCAAACTTGTGAGTCTAGGTGGACACAGGCTGAGCAAAGGTCCTGGGGCATCTTAGAGTCTGCAGCCCTAGCTCAGGGCTACTTCTAGCAGCAAAGGCAACTCTTTTACTTCCTAGGAAGGTCCATGGAGAAGGGATATTTGTTTTTTCCTGCCCAAGCTGGATGCCCTCCAGGAACAGCGAGACTGTTAGAAGAAGGGGCCAAAGTCCACACTTCCTGCTCAGTGTTGGGACTCCAGCTGACCACTGACACATGGGACAGACCTGGATCCCAGCTGTCTCAGGTGATGCGGACAGGCATGGGGGTGGCGCGAGCTGGGAACAGAGATGCTCTTTCTCCTTCCACACCCTCTAAAGAGCAACCAGACAAAACAGTGGAAGAATATACAGTAGATTCTGTCAGCATCCTATCCGCCAAAGAGCCCGCCCCCTGCACGCTCCAGGGAGCCCCAACAGGCTGCCTCTGCATAGTCAGTCTGTGCAAGGGGGGAGTCAGCAAGAATAACTCAATGCTGTCCCCCAAACTTCTGCTCTGTCTGCCCCTTTGCCATAAGCTCCACATCACATCTCACTCCAGAGAAAGCGTCCGCTCAGTCACGCTAGGACACCCAGATGAAGCCACGAAGACGGAGCTCAGAAGCATCGAGTCCTTCCCAGTTTGTCCGATGACCAGGCCACCTACCTCCTTCCAGCTGAGCCGGCTGTGCCAATCGAATCTTCCCACCTCTCAGGGCTCTCGGGAGCCGGAGCCTCTCTTAGAGCATCTCCCAGGGGCTGAGCCTTTTCTAGGCTAGGTCAGAGGGGAAGCACAGACGTGTCAAAGCAGAGAGAGAGAGAGAGAGAGAGAGAGAGAGAGAGAGAGAGAGAGCCCGAGTGAGAAAAAAGTCTCCCAGGGGGAAACACTTGAGGGGGAGGGAAGGGGGAGGAGCAAGCCACAGCAGTCCTAACACCTTTATCTCCTCAGCTGCCTCCAAGGTCTCTTTGACCAGAAGCGGAAACGTGGTTTCTCTCAAAAGTAGAGGAAGAGAGGAAGAAAAAGGGACCAATACAAAGCGCCAACCCCAGCCAGATGTGAGCCGTGGAGGAGCCTAGAACGCTCCCAGCGCTTTCTATCCAAACAGCAGCCGCCGAGGATTAACTGTGTGTGTGCCCGGCTGGCTGGCTGGCTGGCTCTCCCTACTTCTGGACGCCCTGGGGAGCTGGCACGGGCTTGGAGGGGACGGAGGTAGACACTTCTGTTTATCTAGAGGTCTTTCCAGATGTGGAGGTGGCTGTGAACCTGGGTTGAGGATACTCCACACAGGACTGAGAACTGCAAAAGGGGCTGAGAATCTTAATTGGTGGTAGGAACGTTGACTTAGGTGTGCGGGCAACCCTGAGTCCCAGCAGCCATCCCATCTGATATACTTTCCATCCGGGCTATTTGTACTCCAGGGAGCTATGGTGTTCATAACCCTTTTGTAACAAAATAGCAGGTTGTGTGTTCATGCAAGTATGTGTCAGAAGGGGTTCGCTCAATTGCTCAGTTCAGAGTCTAGAGAACCCTGCGAGGCAGAGGCGATTAGGCAGCTTCCGGAAGGTTCAGGTCCTCCAGTGACTCTTGGAGTGTGGTGCTGGGCCAGATGCTTGCTCAGCCTCTGCTGGGCAGCTCTGCTCTGGACATTTCTTAATCTTACACACGTGAGTCTCCTCCTGTAGGGATCATGCCCCAGGCTTCTCCAGAATGGTCCCTCCTGTTCTCCATCCACAAACACTGAGTCAGATAGCTTTCTCTGGAATCTTATCACAACTCTAAAAGAGAAGATTTGAACTGAGAAATGAAACTGCGCTGGTGACACCGGGCTCTGCGAGCACCTTCTCCTCCTTTTTTCCCTCCCTTTCCCCCTCCCTCTTCCCTTCCACTTCCCCACTCCCCTTCCCCCCATTCCTCTTCCTCCTACCCCTCCTTTCCTCCCTCCTCTCTCTAGGCAGGAGATGCTGGTTTGGGATATCCCAGGCAAAACAAACAGGCTGCACTTTCCTACTCTTTGCTGTGCCAGCATAAAGAAGGGCCAACAGAATCCAAGGGGGAAGAGAGGGGCTACAAGCCAGTGCCCCCATCATCTCCTCCCAAAGCTTAGCACAGAGAGGCAGAGATCAAATCCCAGAATGGGCCAGGACAGAAGGAGAAGAGGGCAGATTTGACGTCAGGCAGAAGCCTGTGAATCCTCACAGATACCCCGGCAGAGCACTTAAGGACGCCTGTCGAGAATTCGAGACTTCGTAGATGTGTTCCAACCAGAGACATGACCTGCCCCAGCCTAGCAGCCCTGAGGAGAGTTCATGTGTCCTGGCACATATCTAAGGCTGAGCAAAAATCACATTCTTGATTATCTATATAGGAAAACACAAGGATAAGATTCTCCTCGTTCCTGTAAGTGACATGAAGCTTCCCACCCAGCACATGGACCCAGCCTGTCCCCTGTCTCTCTGTCCCTAACATCCTTCACAGAAGAGATGCCAGGGAGAGCAGGCAGCAGAAGCAGGAGGGACCCTTAAGTCCACCCCACTTCACCCTGGCCCTAGGCTTCTGCAGGGGCAACAAAGAGTTTTTGAATCTTTTGAGGGAAGAATGTAGCTTTGCTTCATGTCATGGTCCCACCTAGGAGACTCCACTTAGTGAAAACCTGGCTCAGAGCAGGACAGCAGGACTCAGAGAGCTGGGTATGTGGCTCAGGAGAAGGACATGCACATCCAAGATGGATTTAGTGATGGGAATTGGAAAAGCCGAACTCTCTAATGGAATTCTGAAGTCAAAAGCAGTAGAAATGTTTAGAGGTACACCCGCTGATGGTCAACTCCGCAGCTGGCTCATTCCAACAGGAAGTTTTGCATCAACCCAACTGGTTTCCAAGCTCATGGGCTTCGTGCCTCATGGACAAAGCAAAGCTGGATCTGGTATCTCTAATCTGGAGTCAACTGGGCCAGATGGACTCAGAGTGAGATGGAGATTTCCCAGAAAGGAGCTAACCCAGGAGACCTGAAGCAGCCCTGACTGTTCATCAGGGCAATAAATGAAGGTCAGGAAGTTGTGAGACAGACAGCTCATGTCACATTGTACTATCAAGTTTATGTCAAACTTAGGAGAGACCAAGACTCAGGTCGTTTTGTATTTGGGAGATTTGGGGTGGGGTTGGTTAGTTTGCTTCTGTTTTTCAGTTTGTGTTTTCCTTTTCCTGTTGCATGTATTAACCAGGTATGCTGGTGCACACCTCTAATTCCAACCCTTGAGAGGCAGAGGTAGAGGGAACCCTGTGAGTTCAAAGCCATCCTGGTCTATATAGCAAGTTCAAGGCCAGCCAGAGATACATAGTGAGACACTGTCTCAATAAGTAATCAAACAAACAGAATTACTTATTTGTGTGCATGTGTGTGTGTACGTGTACATGTGTGTTCCAGGGTATGTACATGTGTGTAAGTATGGATGCAGAGGTCAGAGGAAAACCTTGGATCTTGGTCCACAGAGTTTCACTGTTCTGGGACCAATCAAATAAGCAAGGCTGGCTGGCCAGCAAGTCCTAAGTCTCTGCATGTGTCCATCTTCCCAGCACCTAGATTATTAACTCATTACCACACTTTTTTAAAAAACAAGAATTCTGGGTTGGAAGTTGAGTGCCAATGCTTGCAAGGAAAGCACTTTACGAATTAAGACATCCCATTCTTCTCTCTGGTTTTTCCTCTGTGGTGGAGCCTCGCTCAGTAACCCAGGCTGGCTCTCAGCTAATACCAGTCCTTCTGACCCACCCTTCCAATTGCTGGGATTAAATATGTGCACCTGGTGTGTTTTGGGAATTTGGGATGAGCAACCATGACCCAAAGCTTCTCACAGGATTAATAAAAAGATTGAAGTAGACAAGACATGTTAGAATGTCCATGAAAAGTACAAGTACTGTAAGTATAACCTCCCTCCTTCCAGACTCTTAGGCTGAGCCCCACGTCTCCCAAGAGACTTAAAGGGGACGTGTTTATTTTCCTTGAGGTAGAGACTGGGAAAGGAGCAGCTTGGTACTAAACACAGCAAATGGAGCCTCAGGCTTCCCACGGTGCCTGAGTCAGAAGGCAGAGGCATGGGGAATTCTAAGGGATGGGAATAGGGATGGAGTGTGTCTGAGGGTTGTCATCACAACCCACCCCAACCTAGCAGGCAAACAGTCAAAGACTCACAAGGGCCAGGTCGCAAAGGCTAACGCACGCCAGTGTAACAGAATTTATGTGTCACCGAGCTGGACAGCTTGTCAGAGCCCTAAAGCCCTTTGTCGTCAATTTCATTTCTGCTTTGAAACTGTAGGAAAGACAGGAAACTTAGCAAGACAGGGAGTGCTTTGCAGGTTTCCCAGTGTCCCGCCATCCCTGCCAAAAGCACCCCAAGCAACCAAAACCTGAGTGTTTTCCACTTAGCTAAAGCTGTCCCTTCAGGGCTAAGGCAAGGGTCACGATGAAACACAACATAACAAATGAAGCCCAAGATGATACGGAGCCTGGGTCAGCGGAGCCTGAGTCAGACGTCATCATCCTGAGAACATGGGACAAATGTCAAGACCAAATACCTCTTCAGGTCTCCCTGTCAAGTTCCAAAGTAAGCCGTTAGCTACGTCCGCTACGTCCGCCCTGAATTCCCTAGCTACTGAACTACGTAAGGGTGTCTGGCAAGCATCAAAGGCTTCCTCCATATTCCCAAGTGGCTCTCTCCTCAGACCAGAGCAGCTCCTGGAGGAAACACAAGGACGTGGATCATCTCCTGCAGCTACATGAGGGCATGCTCTGTGCCTGAATATTGTAGTGCTATATTTATTTATTTTGTATATATATATATATACATATATATATATATGTGTGTGTGTGTGTGGTGTATCTGTTTGGTGGTTTTGGTCTGTGTCTGCGAGCATTGGTGTGTGTGTGTGTGTGTGTGTGTGTGTGCGCGCGCGCGCGTGTGTCCAGATGGGTAGAGGCTGGAGATGGATGTTGGTAACTCTTCACCTGATTACCTTTGAGATCTCAATCCCCATGCTCGGCCAGCAGGTGCTCTTGCCCCCTGCTGAGCCATCTTCCCAGTCCCTGTTTGGCAATCCTTTTCTTCTCCCTGGTCACTTCATTCCTGTTCTCTGGTTCTCTGTTCATTGCTGTTCTCTAGTTGTTGGAAAGGGCTGGGAGGCCTGGGCTGCTGTAGGGCGACACTGGGTTCCCGACGAGCACAGCATGTCATTAGCAGCTCCGTAACTTCTCCCACTGGGGCCCTAACATTCTGCCAAGCCAGCTATTCTGGGCCCGTCTGCCCGGCTATCCCACAGGCAAAGGCTGGCTTTGCAAACTTTTGAATTCCATTCTGAAGGGTAGTGAGACAGGCAGGCTTCCATGGGTGGGGTTCCACTGCCAAGAGATCCGCAGAAGTTGCTGAAATGGGAAAGGAAACCTGGATCCAGACCAGTCCTGGCCACTGGCCTGTGTTCATAGCTCCTGTTCGGAGCCGCCTGTTTTCTGGGAGCCCAGGCAGGTGGAGCTCAGGATTGGCATCTTAATGGCTGCTACAGGACCTTACAGCTGGAAGAAGACACGTGTAAGGACTACCTCTCTGCAAGGTCAGCACACTCGTGCTGTGGTCATTCACATGTTTCCTGACATTCATTCAGTCATTTAACTTCCTCGTGCCTCAGTTTCTCTATCTCTACTGGCTCCCTCCGTTTTGGTAAAACACGTCAGTTAACACAGAGGCACAGAATGAACCTGATGTAATATCTTACCTGATAAATAAAGTGACATCGCCCCCTGGTGGAAGGCACAGTCCTACGCGCTTAACTAGGAGGAGCTGGGAGAGATTGAAAGAAGGGATGGCCAGCGTGAAGAATGTTATACAGAGCCATGAGAACTAAAATGTGCTGAAAGGCGGTGTGTAAGGGCAGAGGAAGTCCTGATTGAGTGGAGGCCTGAGTGAAGGAGCACTGTTGACATGGGCATGGCTGTCAAAGGACCCAAGGCCCAGACCCATCCTGACGTCCAAGTGCAAGTGATTGACTAGTGGTACAGAAACTAGAAACCGCTGCTTCCTCCTGCAGAGACTGCTGGCCCATAGACCCCTCTCACAGACTCCTGGCCTACAGACTCCTCCCACAGAGACTGCTAGCCCACAGACCCCTCCTACAGAGACTGCTGGCCCACAGACTCCTCCCACAGAGACTGTTGGCCCACAGACTCCTGGCCCACAGACTCCTCCCACAGACTGCTGGCCCACAGACTCCTCCCACAGAGATTAGGTAATGGGCTCCTGTGTTGTACATAGCAAACACATTTGAGGTCCAGGGTTGATGTAGTTTATTGGTTCCATGCCATCCGAGTGCACACAGCCCAGGTGACACGAGCTTTCCTGTATGTGTGTCTACGTGTCTGTCCTTTCCTCATGTCCTTACTACTCCTAGTCCAGGACCAAGATGTTCTGAACGTGACAAAGGTGCTGGGGCACAGACCATGAAACCTCAAGGCATGGTGTGAAGTCCTCCGGGCTGAATGAGGTGCGATGGAGAGGCCCTCAGAAGCAAAACCTCTATTAACCTTCAGCCCTCCTGTCTCTACGCCTCTTTCCCCATAGGAAGTAGAACCCCTCTCCCAGAAATCCAGACACGAAATCCAGAAACACCACATAAGCTTCTCCACCTCTCTGTGTAGAAGCTGGCTGTCAAAGAAGTTCTCTGTCCTACAAAGTACAGAGAATAAGTAGCTGTTGGGGACTGGGCCCTAGATGGGACATCTGTCTCAAAGCTCGGGGAACTGTAGAAGAGGAGGTGGAGGATGGGAGAGTGCTGTAAGCTGCTATCTTCTGGATAAGGCATGACAGTTATGGTTACCACAGGATCAAGTCAGGAAAGTTAGTCAAACTCCCAGTGGGCAGGACCAAGTAGGAGAGGGAGCCGGAAGTGGATATGATCAAGATACATTGTACACATGTAAGACATTGTCAAGCAATGCATAAAACGTTTTTTTTAAAATATTATTTATTTATTATAGTGTATGTGAGTACACCTTTGTCGTCTTCAGACACACAAGAAGAAGGCTTCGGAGACCGGGTAGTGGTGCATGCCTTTAATCCCAGCACTTGGGAGGCAGAGGCAGGCAGATTTCTGAGTTCAAGGCCAGCCTGGTCTACAGAGTGAGTTCCAGGACAGCCAGGGCTATACAGAGAAACCCTGTCTCGAAAAAAAAAAAAAAAGAAAGAAAAAGAAAAGAAGGAAAGAAAAAAAAAGGAAGAAGGCATCGGATCCCATTACAGATGGTTGTGAGCCACTATGTGGTTGCTGGGAGTTGAACTCAGAACCTTGGGAAGAGCAGTCAGTGCTCTTAACCGCTGAGCCATCTCTCCAGCCCCTAAAACGTTCTTTTTTAAAGTTTTTTTTTTCCTGTAGGACTGGAGAGATAGCCCATAACCCAGGAGTTAAGAGCACTTGCTAATCTTGCAGAAGACCCAGGTTGAATTCCCAGTACCCACATGGAGACTCATAACCATCTGTAGCTCAAATTCCATGGGATTCTACTCCCTCTTCTGACTTCCATAAGCACCAGGCAAGCACACGGTAAACATGCGTATGGGCAAAACAAAATAAAACGAAGAAGTTTTTCTTTTTTAAAAAAAGAATTATTCATTTTATGTATATGAGTACATTGTAGCTACCCTCAAACACACCAGAAGAGGGCATCAGATCCCATTACAGACGGTTGTGAACTACCATGTGGTTGCTGGGAATTGAACTCAGAACCTCTGGAAGAGCAGTGAATGCTCTTAAATGCTGTCATCTCTCTAGCTCCTAGAAGTCTTCCTTAAAAGAGAAGGGTTACGTATTTTTAAAAGTCTTCTGACCCATCTTGTTTGGTGATATGTCACATGAACTTCATGCCAGAAGGAGTCTTGTTCCCACCTGGTCAGTGCTGCAGCAAGAGGCCAAGGAGACACCAAGCAAACATTCCTGCCAGATCCTTCCACTAGATCCTCCCACCAGGTCTTCTCACTAAGTCCTCCCAGTAGGTACTCCCACTAGATCCTCTCACTAAGTCCTCCCACTAGATCCTCCTCCAGGTTCTCCCACTAGATCCTCCTCAAGGTCCTCCCAGTAGATCCTCCCACTAAGTCCTCTCACTAGATCCTCCCCCAGGTCCTCCCACCAGGTCCTCCCAGTAGATCCTCCCATTAGGTTCTCCCACAAGATCCTACCACTAAGTCCTCCCACCAGATCCTCCCACTCAGCCTATTTGTCCAATCATGTTTATATATGAAGTTCCTTCTTCATCAAATCCAAGCATTAAAATAATGTTCCCAGGCTGGAGCTGGAGCTCAATTGGTAGAATGTTTGGTGAACATGTGCAAAGCCCTGGGTTCCATCCTCCATCCATTCACCGCATAGACCAGGTATGGTGGTGCACATATGTAATTTCAGAGACTTGGAAGGTAGAGGCTGGAATATCAGAAGTTCTGGGTCATCCTCTGTGGGGCGGTGGGCTGTGGGAAGCAGCTGGGTGCCTGGTTGAGCAAGCCTTGAACCCCGGACCTTTACCAGGACGGCAGGTGTTCGGCGCTGCCCCCAGGCCCTGGTTCTTTTCATTCAGCTTCGGCCCTCCACAGCCTCTCCCAAAGAGAGGTCTATGACTATCAGTCACGAGGAACAGTGCCTCAGGCCCTCCCACATGTAGATGAGGTATCTCTAAGCTCTCCGACCAAGCCAATAGGCATTATCTGCCAGACCCTAACCCACATGCAGATGAGGTATCTCTAAGCTCTCCGACCAAGCCAATAAGCGTTATCTGCTGTCAGACCCTAACCCACCCTGAAACTGTATATAAAGGCTCTATTCGGGAGAAGTAAAGGTGTGTTCGAGAATCATCTTGGTGTCCGGGAGTTTTGTCTCAAGAGCTGTAACACTTGGGGAGAGATCCGCTCTCCCGGAACCTTCCTGGGGCACCAAGCTGCTTCCTTGCCTGCTAGTCGGCTTCTATCGGCCCAGCCCAGGCGGCTCAGCGTGGAGAGATAGGTGCAGCACTGGGAGTGACCGAGCTGTGACAGCGGAGACTCGAGCAGAGGCAGCAGCGGAGGCAGGCAATCTCTCCTCCCTGCTTGCACTCGCGCCCTTTTGGCCCAGACCTCTCACACCAGGCTGGGCTGAAGACCAACAGACAGCGGAGACGTGGGTAGAGGACCCTCCCTGCTCTCACTCTGTCCTCAGCCGGGAGATCATCGTGGGACACCCTCCAGAACCGGGGACCCCCACAATCCTCAGATATATAGCTAGTTTGAGGACAGCCTGGGTTACGTGTTTCCCAGGTTCTCTGGGTTTTAGGGTCTTCAACTCTGAAAGTTAAACAGAGATTTCATAAACGTGACATGCTATATTCTCTTGCTGCCTGCGTTTTGTTACTGGAGTGTAGGCTACCCCATGAGCATACCCTTCTGATCCTATGGAGGATATGACAACTTCTCCCACGATGCAGAGAAGAATGAAAGTCTTCTAGTTGGGCTTGAGCATGGAGCCACTGCAGACCTTTAGGAGGATCACGCCACAGGCCAGCTGCTCTGGAGGACATGTGCTCACTCCTGCATGAACACTTTGGGCCAGTAGTGTTTCTTCTAGGAATTTATCCTAGATACATTTTATAGTTGTGCTCTAATAACACAAAGCTATTCCCTGAAACATTGTTGAAATATGAGATTTTAGGTATTCCAAAAGAATATTTTAGGGTGGAATTAAATAGCTTCCCTATGGTCTTGGGTAGAAGACTGTATATAGTAAAAACCTCAATGGTCTCCTAGTTCTACAGGATCTAAGCAATTCTATTCAATATCCCTAAAGATCCGTTGCTGGGTAGTTGCAGGAGTGTGTCGTTCAACTTATGAAGCTTGCAAAGAGATGATGACAAAGAAATGTTGAAGCCAGTGACAAAAGTCTATCAGTGCAACCCTGCCACCCCCAACAGACCTGTGTGTCTATGGAAATATCATTCAGAATAAAATTAGCATTGCACAGTAGCAATAGGGAAAGGATGGGTTTCTTCTTAAAGAGATATTACCGTAGCCACAAAAGAATCACATGTGGTTTAAAAGATATGACAGGGCTGAGAGGAAAACTCAGCTGCCGAAGTAATAGCCTTGCAAGCATACAGGTGAATCCGACCCCCCGGAAATCATGTTACGAAAATGATTAAGTGCGGTGTTGCAATCCCGCAAGGGAGTGCAAGGGAGGCAGAAGCATGGGGATACTGGGGCTCCCTGGGGCTCCCTGGGGCTCCCTGACCAGCCAGGCTAATCTACTTAGCCAGTTCCAGGCCATCCAGAAACAAGATGGGTGATGTCCGAGGAACAACAGCCAAGGTCATCCTCTGGCCTCTAGGGGAACGCATGTACACTTGTGAATATATAAACCCACACAGATGCATATGCTCGCTCTCTCTCTCTCTCTCTCTCTCTCTCTCTCTCTCTCTTGTGTGTGTGTCTGTGTGTGTGTGTGTGTGTGTGTGTGTGTGTGTGTGTGTGTAAAGAACTAGGCATCATGGTGGAACACACCTGAAATCTCTCACTCAGAAGGCTGAGGAAGGATCATTGCAAGTTTGCAACCAGCCTGGGCTACACAGTGAGACCCTGTCTCAGTCAAAACAAAACAGATTAATATATTAACGACTGTGTGTGTGTGTGTGTGTGTGTGTGTGCACGTGCACACACAGCTCTGTAATCAGGCAAGGAAAGGACATTTTGTACCACTAAACTGGCAAAATTAAACTGCCCCTGGAACACTGACTCTGCCATCATTTCATAAAGGTTAAACTGGGAGGAACTGGACAATGTATTATTTAGAGCTGCACAGCTATGTGCTGTCCACAAAGGAAGGCAAGAGAAAGGTGAACACAGTATTTGGGACCATGCCTCTCGTTGGAGGTTTAAGGAAAGGAGCTGGGAATTGATAGGAATAGGGTGTTTTAAAAATCCTGAGAACAATCTGATATTCCGAATGGAGAAGCTGTAGTAAATAAAAGGTGGCTGATTGGGACTCGTTTGGTCTGACAGGAAACATCAGAGAATTCAAGCAAGATCTGCCTGCCAACCCAAGCACAGAGGAGGGAACAGCCCATTTTCATTTTTTAACACGTAATTTAGCATATGTTCTACCGTTAGTGTGTCTCATAGAACAGGAAGGGGTGGAAGAAAGGGCTGTTTTTCATCGTGTGAGATTTCTGTATTTTGAATTCATCCCCACTGTGCATCGGTTTCTTCCCAGAAACCTTTTGGGAGACCCGAAAATGTGGCTTAAGTCCGGAGGGAAGGTTGACACTCCATGGCTGATGAGGACCTTTTAAGAGTCCTGCTATGCTCTCGCTGTTTAAGGCTGAACTGGTACCAGGATGCCTGTCTCACATCACAGAGCTCAGGGCTAGGAAGACCGGGAAAAGAGGAATCGGGGTCCTCCGTTTGTAAGGGTTGTTGATTGCAGTGGGCGGCGGGAACACCACCATTCTCTGGTCCTGACTGTGGAAACTGGTCAGCACTGGCTATGACCAGCTAGAAGAGCTCAGAAGTGGTTCTGAGAACTAGGGCGGCAGAGAGGAGTCCTAACTTCTAAATTTCCTGAGACGAACGTAGGGATAGGGGTGAGTGGAATTGGGGGGAGAGACCAGGCAAAGATCTCTGGAGCTTCAGCTGGCGAACTAGACAAGTCCAGCGGCGGATTTCCGCTTCAACTACTAGCCCAAGTGAAAAACTACGATTCCCAGCAGCCCCTCGCTCAGCGCGCAAGCGCAGAACAGAGACTGGTGGGCGGAGACACATACAGCAAAGGCTGCCGGGAAGACGTGGCTGTAGGCCGCTGAGCGGAGCCTAGTGCGACGCAGGAGCAGAGCAGAGGCTGCCGGGAGCGCGCGGCCAGAGTGGGGCGCAGGCGCAGAGCAGAGGCTGCCGGGAGCGCGCGGAGGGGCGGAAGTGGCCGCCCGCCCTGTCCGGCCCTACGCAGGTAGGCGGCAGCCCGCGGGCTCCGGAGCCAGGCTCTCAGGGTGAGTGACGGCGCGCCCGCGGTCGGGTGCCCTCCCTCGCTATGTCCTGGGGCCTGTCGCCACCTGCACCCGTCCGGCCTGGCCCCAGGCACCTCAAACTCCCCCCGCAGCTAGGCTGTGACTGGTGCCGGACAGACAGACATCTTTCCCCTCTGGCTAATGTGGGAGACCTCCCCTCTCTGATGAGTGTGCAGTGCTGTACCCCTGAGAAGTAGTGTGAAACTTTTCTTCCTCTTCTGACTAGCATGCTTCAGATGCCCCTAGCGACAGTCCCTTGCCTCCCTCCCTGCTTGGCCTGGGCAGGGCCTCTCCAGTCTGGCAACAGACCCACCTCCCCACCTATTCCTCCTTACTCCCTGACTCTTCTTGCTGTCATCCAAGATTGGACCCTCCCCTGGGCAGCACAGTGCACTCTCATAGTTTACTTCCCAATTGTCCACACTCCCCGCTCCTTCTGAACGCCCCCTAGTCCCTTTCTGCACATACAAACCCAGTCTCGGCTGGATTCTCACAGCCTCGAAGACTGGCATCCCCTGGTCCATCCTAACAGTGCTTCCTGCCGCTCGCACTCATGACATTCATCCGCCTCCAGTAAACAGAAGCACCTTCCTGCAGTCACTCAGGAGCACCTCAGTAAACCAGCTTCCATCTCAGGACTATATACTTGATGAAACTTAGACCTTGGAACCTGGTCCCATGGTGTCAGTGGGGCCTGGCTGACCAGATCTTACAAGCTCGCAGGGCTGACAGGACTGCATGTACTGCAACAGCTGCCTTGGGAGGTCCTCCCTTCTCATCTGTGGAGCTTGACTGAGGTCCATCCTTCTGGACTGGGCCATAGACCCTCCTTTGAGGTGCTCCCCAGATCTCAGCCTAGCAGTCTTGCTGGGACCCGTGAGCACAGCCTAGTTCCTTCTGGATAAGATGAGGGATCTCTGTCACATAGAGCCCAGAGTATCTTCGTTTGGCTAGAGACAGAATTCTGGGTGTTTTCTTGCTTTCTTTGTTCCATTTGACCTGTTATCAAAAGGTAAATGCCCCTTGCAACTGAATGGACCATATAGTGTGACCATATTGTCCCTCAGTCCCTTTACCATGTAATATACATCAGTGTGTCCAGGAGTGCATGACATCTATGCGTGCTGAGCAGTGGGCACAGGGGGAGAGGTCTAGAGAGTGGTAGAGGCACGTGTCCTGTTGTCATCCACCTGACTGGCATGTGTGCCCGTGAAGTCCCACAGATACGTGCGACCCTGTTATCTGAGTCTTAGAACATCCTTGGCAGTGTGGCTGTCTTCACAGCAGCCATACAGGTAGGTGTTCCAGTGCGTTAATGTCTGCTCCTTGAGGACAGTGGATGGTTGCCCACACTCCTTCCCCTCTCTGTCAAGAGGCGTGAAGATAGCCAGTGAGTGTTGAGAATTTCTGGAAAGCTTGTCTTAAGTGCCAACACTGAAGGAATTAAACACTGTATACTGACTTTAAAGAATTTTCATACCAACACAAGATAGATTGGCCAGGAAAAATAATAACGCTGATCCTAGAGAAGTCCGCATGGAAAGGCTTTAGGGTTCTGTTGGCGGGCATTTCTCTCAAATCCCCGTTTCTCTTCAGTGAGCGCAGCCATTAAGTGCTTCACCTATGTCTAGTGTGGCCAGGGCCACAGGAAATTAGAAGCTCAAGCCAGCTCCTGTGCATTGAGAGTGAGCAATTGTGAGCAGTGAAGTGCAGATGAGTGTGAGCTGAGAACCATCAGAACGGTTCTGAGGGTCTTGCCTTGTCCCCGGAGCCAGGACAGCGTAGGCTGTACCGCAGGCTGCAACTGAGCATCCTGGAATTGAGTTCTGGTCTCAGTTGGACTGGGATTGTCAAACCCCAGGGTTTTCAGGCATGCTGGCATCCAGTGTTTAGGGTGTCACTTTGCCCTGGAGGGCAGCTCCTTTGCTAAGTGCCTCCCAGGGCACTGGGAATCCAGACTAAGTAGCAGCGTTGTGATGCCACAGATACACACCAGGGAGGGTTCTGAAGCCTGTCTGCCCACTCTGGGAAAGTTCTGGTAATGAGGAATTGTAATGAGCTTCAAGACACTTGTGTCTAGCTCACCCCTTAACTGGTGAGTGTGCTACACTGCATAGAGAAGGGAGTTAAGGCTGGAAATATCTCAACGGGAAACAGGGAGGTTTGCCCAAATTTGACCTCAGGACCCTTAAAGCCACAAGAGGGAGGCAGAAGAGCAAGAGGGAACCACTGGGAAGAACTGGTGTTGTCAGTATTGCTGTCTAAACAGGGAGGAAGGGACCACAGGCAAAGGCTGGGGAGGGGGTCTTCCCCAGCTTCTGCAGCTGGGAAATAATAGTGTGTGGTGTTTCAGCTGCCATATCTGCAGTAATTAGTTACAGCCCCAGAGCACTAACACAGTCCTCCTGAGGAGTTGATTTAAAAACAGACTGAAAAATGCAACTGTTCCAGTAGTACAGAGTTTGACTCAGTGTGTGTGTGACCCTGGGGTGTGATGCAGATATTGGAGATCCCGGAGCGACACTTGGCTTTGAGAAGGATCTGAGTGTGGGGAGGAGTGGCCTCTGTAGTCCTTAGAGCACACATTGGCTCTCTTCTCATTTCCCTGGACTATCTGTCCGCCTCGTCTAAGTGGGGAATGGAATTCTTAGGTACAGTGCTGAGCTTGGCAAAAGCACAAAACCAGGAGCCAGACTCTGTCGCAGTGCCCAGCTGTGGCCGTGCGCAGGTCTGTGCCTCCTAGGGACCTGCTGTCAGGGGCTGCTGGGAAGCCTGGATGTCTGCCTCCGTCTTCCCCGGCAGTCAGTGCTGGCCATGGCTTTTGTGCTGTACCGTGTGGTAAGGAAGCAAGCTTCACATTGAGCAGAGTAGGATGTGAGGCCTGTCCGCCCTGCTGTGGACGGAGTGGGAGGCCTTTCTGCAGGAGCGAGGCGTGTTGGCAAAAGAGTAGCCCTAAGAACTGCCCTTCCTTGATCCTGGAGGGGAGGAGTCAACTGCCTTGAACCTGTTTGAACCACCACCTGTCACACAGGCCACTCGTGAAGAAAGCAAGGAGACAGGCCACCTTGGCTGTACAGCTCCAAGGGTGCCCATGGAGGTAGGTGCCCTCTGCCCATGCTCTTCCTAACAGTTAGGCCAGCAGCTCTGGCAGCTCCTGGGTGCACAGAGAAAAACACTTCCTCTGTGTTGCTTATCCCTCTGCTCATCTAGAAGTGTCCTTTGGAGTGGACTAGTGTGTCTCTTGAGGAAGTAAGGTATGGCCTTGCTGTTTTACGTCTGAGGGTTGTTAGCTCTTCAACACCCACTGCGTAAGAGGAGTGGGGAGGAAAGGGTACCTGGTGCCATGTAGCACTGGAACGGGGTTGGCTCAGGAACAAGAGCGGCTGCAGGGCGCCTCTGAGCTTGGGGGACAGCCTGCTGCAGGCTGGGGCCAGTGCCCTTAGCTAGCCTGAAAGGAGCCCTGACTTAACAGCTCAGGTCAGAACAGGTCATACCTCAGGCCAGGTGGACCTACTTCTGTCACAACCATGCAGACCCCCAAATGACCTCAGGGTTCCTGTGGGGACTAGGAGGAAGCAAGCCCAACCCTGTCCTATGGGACTGTTGTCCATCTTGTCCCTCGCTTCCACAGGCTCCTGTCTTGTGGCCTTGGTAATAGCTACAGCCACAAGACACAGTCTTAAGCACAAAGCAGCCGGGGCTTGAGGACATTGGTGAAAAGGCAGCTGACTTGGCACTCTCTTCTTAGCAAAGAGGAAGACCAGGGGAGGGGTATCTGACAGGGATGTTCACTGAGGCTTCTGGAAGGAAGGCAGAAGTTTCTAGAAGCCTGCTATTGTGGAAATAGTACCTTACCTCCTTTAACCAAAAATGCCTGAGCCCCAGTGGTTCCTGTGCTGCCTTTGCTTGTGGAGAGTGTTCTTGGACAATCCCTTCCCTTGAGGCATGGGCTGACCTGAGTGCCGGTGGGCCTTGGGTCACTGGGGAGGGGGGAGTTGTTCCTAGGGTGCTATAGAGAATGACATATACTGTAGCCTGAGGTGGCTGCATCCTCACACACAGGTCTAGAGAGTCACTGACCTAGAATTCTTGGTCCTATTGTCTTGCATGTCCCAGAGCTGTTTCTACGGGTTCTAGAGAGAACTCAGTCTTTGTCCTCCCTGCTTCGCAGGCTTTCTGTGGCTTGGGGCCGCATCAACATTCCAGCCTCTGCCTGCGAGGCCATGTCGCCTTCTCTTTTACTCGTTCCTCTCTGCCTTTTGTAGAAAAACACACGGGAAAGCTCAGCACTCAGGAAGCTGAAGCAGGAGGATTGTCTTGAGTTCAAGACCAGACTGTCTTGAGAAAGGAAACAAACACCATTGCACTTGGGTCCGCCTGGACAGCCTCCTCCCTGAGGCCTTCAGTCACTCCTTCAAAGTCTGAGCTGGCCTTGGAAGGCTCCTGGACAGGGGACAATAGCAGTCTCCCACAGGAGGGATGACTTGCTGGGCAAGGGCACATGCCAGAGGGGGACTGCACAGTGAAATGACTGTCATGGCACTTTCGGGAGGTTCCAGATGGCCCTTTGTGGTTAGAGGACGTGCATTCAGGTGCAGGGAGCACACATGCCATGGTCTAGGTCGTGGACTCTGGATTGCCAGAGCTGTTCTTGTCTGAAGTCACAGTTTGTGAGAGGCTGGGCTGAAAAACAAAGCAAGGCGCTCTGCCGGCTGTGACTGGTAAGGAGAGCTTGTAGGTAAGAAGGGCAGACAGGCAGACCCCTCTTCCACATCTGGCTTAGTTGTCAGCAGGTCTGGGAAGGATGCTGAGACCCACATAAGGGAAGTCACTGTGCGACAGCTCTGACTGCTAGGTGGCAGAGCAGCAGTGTGGACTCTGAAGGTCTAGAGTTCAGGTGAGACAGGCGCGTGGCTGGAGGACAGGAGCAGCTGCACTGATGCCTGGGTGTGGGGGAAGGAGAGTGCGGGTGCTCCTGAGACGGACCTGGGGCCTGGGCAGCCCTCAGTGTAGACAGAGAGTTCTGCCAAGAAGCCTATTTGATACCAATTGGCCTGCAGTCGGGAGGTGCCTAAGTTACAGAGATACCTAGAATAAAGAATGTGGGACGTGCTAGCCCCTGGGCCAGCAGAGAAGTTTCCCTGACTCTAGGACAGTGTCTGAAGAGGCACAGATAGCCCAGGCATGCACACCTGGGCCTAGGGCTGGAAGAGGGAAGAGGAATGGGCAGGAGTGTGATGTTCTTGAGGTGGTGGGCAAGACACTGGAGCAGGGAGACTGCTCCTGCACAGACTCCCACATCCTCTGTTCGGGAAACAAGTTGAGTGCCTAGTGTCCCTGAGAGGGCAGTCCAGGAACACACATGAGCCAGCCAGGTGAACAGGATGCCTGCAAACCAAGGGAGGAACCGAGGAACCAGTCTCAGCCCGTTGGGGTAGCCCATAGAGCTCTTTCTGAACAGAGTTGTGGAGGTATGGTCTGTACCCCCACCTCAGCTGCTACAGAGCTTCTTGGAGCAGGTGGGTCGCTGGCTTGGACAGTGAATGTGTGTGGTGTTTCAAAGGAAGCAGAGTTTGTTAAATAGGAAGTGTGAGGGTTCCAGAGACTACGGACGATGGCGTGTCATGGTGTTTACCAGTCTACACAGCAGTCATGTGTTTTGGGCCTGTGGCTCATGTTGGGCAGCTGAGTGGCTTGTTCATGGTGGCCTTCATCTAGAGCTGAGCACTTTCAGATGACTAAAGGAACCTCACCATGGTGTTGATCAGTCAACCCTTCAGCAGGTACGTGCTGATTATCTCTTGGCTCCTAGCTCTGAGCTGGGTGCCAGAGCTGGAGCGGGAAACCCTGACTTGGTGAAGCTCCCAAATGAAGGAGAACAGATGGAGGAGTCTCCCAGGACTCCTTGGACATGAGCGACGCAGCCATGCAGAGCAGGGCAGGTGTCCAGGGCAATGGAATGGTGTGAGGCTTGCTCTGGAAGCGATGACCCGCATGGTTAGGACCAAGAGGGAGGCCATGGAGCCATGGACAATTACATAGCAGGTAGTGCTGGCTGGGGGGGTGGCACAGGGCTCTCAGGAGACCAGCTGTTGAGGAGCTGGGGGACTGCTGGCATGTTTGGGTGAGCAGTGATCCTGCAGATGGGACAGACCTGCCAATGTGGAGCCATTAGGGAAGGAAAGGATTGAAGCCACTTCTTGGCACTGTTGTGACAGTTTGAAGTATAACATTTACACCAAACTGTGCCTTTTGTTTCCAGTTTCCATGGGAATTTTGACTTGCTAGTAGTGTTTGTGGCAGCCTCAGGTATTCCTGAGGAGGATTGCGTTAGTCACCTTAATGTTGGAGAACTCAGACTTCTATTTTGAAATAGTGTCTAAGGTGAGTTGGAATTGGAGCATGGCAGTATCTGACTCTTGGCAGGGCTCGGCACCATGTCCAGGATGAAGATACAGCACTGATGTCCTGGTCTAGCCTCTGAAGCCATGGCGATCGAGAAAAGTGTGTTAAGCAGAGGCTGAGTCCCAAAGAGGCTGCCCAGCATGGGCACAGAGCACCTCTGAAGCCACCGACACCAGAACCTTGTAGTTGGAGCACATGGGCACCCCATAAACCAAAGCTGCTGGAGCCCCAAGCCCTTCCCAGGTGCTGCCTGGCAGCCTGTGGCCATCAAGTCCCCCGAGGTGATGTTCTCGGATTTGATGAGGCAGTGACAGTGGCCGTGGCTGGCGCTTGCAACCCATAAGGGAAATGCCATGCTTCATGCAGATAAAGAATGGAGGGGCTGAGAGCAGCCGCCACTCTACCCTATGGGAGGCCACCTTGGAGCTAGACACCGTCACCACAGCCAGCACTGGCTCAGAGGCTTTGTGGCACTGAGCTTTTGAGGTCTGCTAGGAGCAGGCAGGGCAGGGAGTGAGTGGTAAGGCGGTGGCATTCCCAGCCTCCTCCAGTGCTCTGGACCTGTAGCTCTGCCATAATGTAGAGCCTAGCTTGGGCCTGAAGCCAGAACCGTGCCCCAGGTTCATAAGGTGAGAAGCATGCAAGACTCAGTCCCTGTACCTGCTTGTGTTAATAGAAACGTGCCATGGGACTGCACCAAACCCAGCAGCAGCGAGTTCGCACTGCCCCATGTCTCTTTGTATTGAAACACTGCAGAGGCTGACCAGACCCCAGGCTGCTGCGTGAGAGGCACTGCTGAGGCTCTGGGGCTGGCAGCGACAGTTGACATACCTGGGAGCAGACTTGACACTTGAGTCAGATCTGCACCTGTGTCTCCCAGCAGGCCATAGCCCTCACTGATGCCTCCGTTCTGACTACCTGCTGGAGTCAGGTTCAGCCAGGAAGAGCTGTCTTTCGTGACTGAGGCTGACTTGAGCCTGACTCAGGACTGGAGAAGTAATGTCTTCCACAGCTCACTCACCACTCTCCTCTCCGACTTAGGTCCTGTCCAGCGTGCAGTCTGATGCCCATCCAGCCCTTTGACCAGCGGGAATGGAATGAGCCTATGCACTCCCTCCGGATCAGTATAGGGGGCCTTCCTGTGCTGGCATCCATGACCAAAGCCACGGACCCTCGCTTCCGCCCCCGCTGGCGGGTGATTCTGACATCCTTTGTGGGTGCTGCCCTCCTCTGGCTGCTGTACTCCCACCATCAGGCCCCAGTATCGGGCAGGCCCCCCACCCACAATGCACATAATTGGAGGCTCAGCCAGCAGCGCACCTCTCATTACAATGACACCTACCCCCTTTCCCCGCCACAGAGGACTCCAGGTGGGATTCGGTACCGAATTGCAGTCATTGCTGACTTGGACACGGGGTCCAGGGCCCAGGAGGAAAACACTTGGTTTAGTTACCTTAAGAAAGGCTACCTGACCCTGTCGGACAGCGGGGACAGGGTCAGCGTGGAGTGGGATAAAGACCATGGGGTCCTGGAGTCCCACCTGGCAGAAAAGGGGCGGGGCATGGAGCTCTCGGACCTGATCGTCTTCAATGGGAAACTCTACTCCGTGGACGACCGCACAGGGGTCATCTACCAGATCGAAGGCACCAAAGCAGTGCCCTGGGTGATCCTGTCCGATGGCGATGGGACCGTGGAGAAGGGTAAGTGAGCCTTCGCTGTGGGCTGAGCTCTTCTCAGTGCCGCGCTGTTGCCTTCCTGCTCTGCTGGCACAAGTAGCTCAAGGGAAGAAGGGTTTACTTTGGCTCAGTCTGAGGGTGTGGCCCGTCACCGTTGGTGGGGAGTCACAGCGGCAGGTGTGTGAGGTGTCCACAGGAAGCAGAGATGAGTGCTGCTGCCCAGCTCGCTGTCTTCTCATTTGGTCCAGGTCCCTAGCCCATGCCATGGGGCCACCTATGTCAGAGTGGGTCTTCCCGCCCTAGTTAACACAATCTAGAAACTCCCTCACCTGCATGCCCAGAAGTTTGTTTCCATGGCGATAATGACTCCCATCAAAGTGAAGATGACACTCAAGATCAAGCACAGACAGTGATCCAAGTGCTTGTCAAGGACCCTGCACACCCAAGTGACCCTCGACTCAGCTCAGCCCACAGTACAGCCTTACTGGTCTTACATGAAGCTGTATCTAGAACTCTGAGCTGATCACTGGAGCCTGCTGCTGAGAGGGAAGTCCTTTTCAGAACGAGCCAAGGCTATGTCCATTGCCACCCTCACCTCTTCTGAGACCCTGGTCCTTGTCATGTCTTCAGAGGTGTCTTAGATCATACAGTGTGACTCCCATCAGGTGGCTCACTGCGATCCCAGACTCTAATCTCAGCTTATTGGGACCACTGGTCAACTGCTGCTACCCAGCCTTGCTCTGAGCCTACCCAGTACAAGGGTCTGTGTGCTGAGCAGCAATGACTCCTGGGATCAGAAGCTGGTGTTAGCTTCATGTGTAGGACTCATTGCTTCCAACAGGATAGGGGACAGAGCTATCTGAGCCTTTGGCAGATCTGATCTGTGCCTCACAGTAAGCTTAAGGCCATTGCAGACTTCCTGCAGTGGAAGGAGGGCTGCAGTAATCACCCCCCTGTGCTGTCTGCCTGGCATGCCTGGGTGATAAAAGTCTTTCATGTTTGTCCAAGGTTGGGACTCTTGGGAGTGGCTGTCTCCACCTAGTACCTCCGCTGTGTTGCTCACCCATTTCCTGCCCATAACCATAACCATAACCGTCAGCATTGTAAACTTCTCTGGGGCAGTTTTTCCCCTTGAATGTGAAGAATGCAGGTAACAGGATGCTTGTTCATCCAGAAGGGTCAAAAGACTATCGATGGGACCGCTCCTCATGGAGGCAGCTCTGAAGACTCGTGAGGTCACTGCGGCTACCTGGGACCAAACCGGTCCCTCCAGAGCCACTCTAGGGTGTGTCAGAAGCTGCCATCCTCCTGCAGCCCTAGTTTCCGAGGGGCTAAGGAGCTTGTAGGACTGTTGGGGAGAGCATGTTTGGGGTGTTAGGAAGGACAATGTGCTCAAACAGTGCAGGCGTCACCGCTGGCCTGCAGCAGGGGGCTTGTGTAAAGTCAGTTAGTTGAAGGCAGCTGTGAAGTAAAGACAAGGGTGGAAACAATCACTCCCTCGTCCTGAAGACCCTGTCACTCTGCCTTCCTCCTCACACGATGATGGTCTAAAACCCTGACCAGTGAGAGGCAGGAATGGGTAGCCCTGTGGTTAGGTGTCAGCTGTCGCCCTCAGTGGCACAGACACAGCCTGCTTGAACTTGGAAGCTGGAACGACTGTAGCACATGCAGCTCCTGAGCCTGCTGGCATCACACAAGAAGTAGGATGGGGGCTGCTAGCCCTGGGAAGCTGGGGTGGGGGGCTGGAGAAGTAGCACAGGAGGTCTGGGAACAGTCTAGTGTGGTTCTAGGGTTGTCACACGTGTGATGAGGCTCTTGGAAGAAAAGGGGTAAGAAAGAGAGGACATGGACTCCAGGACCCAGCAAGAGCTCGGCCAGGCCTCCAGTGAAGCTCAAAGGTGGTAACTGCTGACATCCAAGTGGCTGTGTGCCACTTTGGACACAGCTGACAGCAACACAGGCAGGAGATAGGCTGGGTGTGGGGAGTAGGGTATCTCAGGCTCTCCCCCCTGTTGCCCCAGGCTTCAAAGCTGAGTGGCTGGCTGTGAAGGACGAGCACCTGTACGTGGGTGGCCTGGGCAAGGAGTGGACCACCACGACAGGGGAGGTGATGAACGAGAACCCCGAGTGGGTGAAGGTGGTGGGCCACAGGGGCAGCGTGGACCACGAGAACTGGGTGTCCAGCTACAACGCCCTGCGAGCTGCCGCGGGGATCCGACCACCAGGTAAGCAGCCTCTCTCTGCGAGCCCCCAATCTAGTACTTTAATAGCTTGCTCAGTTGTGCTGCTGACAGTGACTCACCGTATCCAGTGAGCCGTTTGTTTCTGTCCCTTGCTAGCCTTCACAGATGGCCCCTCATCCACAAAAAGCATTTCTAGCTTGGGGCCCTCCTAAGCAGAGAAGGAGATAAGTAGGCCCGAGCTGCCATCCCCTGGGCTCTGAGGAGTGTGACCTTTGTTTGAAGGAAGCTGAGTTAGGTGTGGGACAAAGGGCAGCAGGGAGCCAAGACCCAGAGAGCTCTCCCGTGCTGACGCTGAAGTGGTAAAGGGAAGGTTCCTCTTTTGACTAGTTGACCTTCTGTGTGCCCTGTGATGGACACCAAGGGAACAAGAGCAAACGCAGCTGGTGAAGGCTGCAGGCCCTGTGGGGACACTGCACTGCAGACTCGGGGTAGTTCTCTGCTGGGCTGTGGTGCTGCATGGTTGGCCCTCAGCAAAGCTAGACGTTAGAGGGAAGATGGAGTAAAGCCCCCAGAGTGCAGGGCGTGTGGTGACTGTGGGTCTGTACTGCCACCTCAGGCTACCTCATTCACGAATCCGCCTGCTGGAGCGACACACTGCAGCGATGGTTCTTCCTGCCTCGGCGGGCTAGCCACGAGCGCTACAGCGAGAAGGCCGATGAGCGAAAGGGCAGCAACCTCCTGCTGAGCGCAGCCCAGGACTTCAGGGACATCTCCGTGAGGCAAGTGGGGACGCTGGTCCCCACCCACGGCTTCTCATCCTTCAAGTTCATCCCCAACACGGATGACCAGATCATCGTGGCTCTCAAGTCGGAAGAGGACAATGGCAGGATCGCCACCTATGTCATGGCCTTCACGCTGGACGGCCGCTTCCTGCTTCCAGAGACCAAGATCGGCACTGTGAAGTACGAAGGAATAGAGTTCATCTAGATGAGTAACCGCGCCCCCAGCAGGGCGAGGGCCAGTGGCCGTGCTACACCAGGACTCAGTCTCATAAAAACCGGGAGCGCTTCCACTCGTTTGCTTTTTCCTTTTTTTAACTAAGAGCTGTGTGCCTGGCTAGAGAGTTCCAGAACGGAGCTGAGACCCGGCCCATGTGGGTGTGCGCTCGGAGGCTGGGAGCAAGGGGCCCTGCACGGGAACCCCAGGTTCGCCGCCCACCCGTGCTCGCTCTGCACTGCCACCTGGTGGTAGGAATTGATCACTGCTGCAGGTACCTTTTGAGCCTCTGGCCTTTCCATGAGTTCTCTGTCTAGTATGTGTTTTTGAAGCAGCCAGGTGTTAAACCTTAGCTTAACCCTGGGAGCGCAAGACAGTCTGAGGTAGGCCTGCCAGACAGGCACTCGGAGGCCTCTCTTCCTCCCATGTGACCCTGGCATTCCATACTCCGCAGACCCTGGAAAGTGAATGTTTACATGGCAGGGTGAGGGCCCACCCCTTGGGAGACACCTGCCAACACCCTGAAGTCACTCCAGCACAGGATTACTTATGAGCTGTTCATAACTTCATTTCTTCCCTCAGGAGGATTTTGCGCTGTACAGCCTTTTAAAGTCTGAATTATTAATTTATTTTTATTAAAGCAATTTCTTCTCCTGAAGAGCAGAGTCACCAGACTTCATCACACAGTGAAGGCGGAGTTCCCACATCTACTTCCAGGAGCGAGGGAATTGTCCCCACAGCCACAGTGGCGATGTTAGCTTTTACGGGAAGGGCCTCAGGATCCTTGGCCTCTGCCTTCCAGCAACTTCCAGAAGCTGCCATGCTTTCACCCCTCAGCAGTGGCTGAGGGTGGGACTGCACCTGACCAGACACCGGCCCTCGGTGGCTCCTGGTGGGAGGTTAGCAACCTTCTCTCCAGGGGAGCCTCACTGTTGTCTGCTGTCCTGGTCTGTCCATGTTCAAGAGAGCCAGGGCAGCAGGCAGGCTCAGAGGGAGTTCTCTAGGCAGCAGCACTTAGCTGCCCACAACACCCTTAGAGCAGGACACGGGAACTGCTGTGGGCACCAGGCCCTGATGACATCACAAACCCCTTCCACAGGAAGCGAGGAGAGCCACTGCCACTGGGGTCTGGCTGCCCTGAGTCCCACAGGCTGTTGCTGACTCGTGGTGCTGAGGTCTTGGTGTACTTGCACTGGGAACTCAGCCAAGCCTCCTTGAGGTCTGTCCACTGTGAGGTTGTGTGACTCTGAACTGAAAGAGATGAAACGAGAGAGATTGAGAGAGACCTGGGGCCCCTCGCTGAGGAGCCGTCCACACACCTTCCTTTCCCTAGTGTGAGCAATGATTGTGTCTCTCCATTTGTTTTGTAAACAATAAAGTGTCAGGGGAATGTGGTTCTCTTGTCTGTGTTGGCTGTTGCCAAGGGCTCTGCCCCAGGATGTCTGAACAGGAGGGATACAAGCCTTGGGGTCATGAAATGGCACCTCAGCTCTCCAAGCGAGGCCCAGGAAATGAAGCCCTGTCCAGGCTTCCCAGGCATGGATGTGATGGGAAGGGCCGTGTGGAGAGCAGCTCCAGCCCTGCAGGCTCTGTCCTACGCCATCTCTTCCCACTCTGACTATTACTGGAGTCAGGACAGAGCCTGAAGTGCCAGAGCCTAGACCACAGCAGTCACAGTAGGCCAGGCTTGGAGTCCCAACCTCCACAGGCCAAGACAAGAAATAGTGACAAGCAGAGAAAGCTTTGTGGCCACTTCAGGCAGTGGGACAAGGAAGAGGTCCAGACTGGGCTAACAAGGAGGCTCAGTGTGGACTGTGCCTGCCACACAAGCCTGACAGACTGAGTGATCCTCAGAACCCATGGTGGAAGGAGGGAAGTGATGACCCAGAAGCTGGTCTCCTAACCTTCATATGCTCCCTGTGACATCTGTGCTCTTATGTGTGTGCGCACACACACACACCATACACCACATGCATGCATACATTCACACATACCACACACACACAAATACACAGACACGTACACACGTGTACACATAGAGATACAATGACTCCCAAGCCCACTTCGGGGTCCTGTCCATCACTGACCCAGCGCTGTGCCTGGTCCTGGCTCTTGGGCCTTTCAGGCAGGTAGTCTGACAGGTCAGACCATGTGGGATCCTTCCAGGAGACGAGTGTCTCTTCTGGCTGGCACCAGGCCTCAGCTGTTCCCTCCTCAGGTGTGAGAATCCCTGGGGAATTCCAGTCTCTTGTGATCTATCACCTCAGTTGCCTGTAGGCGAGGGGAAGAATGCAGGTGTCTCTGTGTCTTCTCAGTCGGCCATTTTCTATGCAGAAGATAGGTCATCTCCAGACCACTGCTCAGGGCTGCAGCAGGGATGTATTCTGTGGCCAGAGAAATGGAGGATGGGCCTGGTTACCAAGGCTGGGCATAGGAAGCCACAGGTGCAGAGCGAAAGAGATGAGATGACGGGTAGGGGAGCCCCATGTCTTTCAGGGATTAAGCACTTATTTAGGTTCTGAGACAGGGTCTCTCTATGTAGCCCTGGCTGTCCTAGAACTCGCTCTAGACTAGGCTGGCCTCAGACTCACAGAGATCTGCCCGTCTCTGCTTCCCAAGTGCTGGGATTAAAGGCGTATGCAATCACCACCCAGCTGGACATTTCTTTCTGGTGCTGCTATTCTACTGGGGTCTTAGCAGTTCCCTGCTGCCTTGACACTGAGGGTCTGTGATTTGCTGAGCACACAGTGTTGGGATGGGACTTGAGGTCTGCTACACTGTGGCCCTGACCTCTTCAGGACAGTACCCTGGAGAGGCCTTTGTGACCCTCAGACCTCTGTGGTTAAAAATAAGCACAGTTTGGGGGGACCAGGATGACCAGGCTGTCATGTCTTGCTCTGGGTAACTGAAGTGGAAGCAGGGTCACCTGCCCTTGACCCCCCAGAAGTCTCCAGACGGGTCACATGCATTACCAAGTAGCTAGAGGGATCTAAATGTTCCCGGGACCTGACCTCTTGGGAAGTCCCCCTGTGTCACAATGTCTGGACCCATTAACCACCCATCTGTTGGCTTTGGATTGGACATAAATCAGCAGTTCTCAGCCTGTGGGTCACAACTCCTTTGAGATTACACATCAGATATTTGCATTGTAATTCCTAACAGTAGCAGCATTATAGTTAAGTAGCGATGAAATAATTTTATGGTCAGGGGTCACTACCACATGAAGAACTGTACTAAAGGGTCGCAGCATTAGGAATGCTGAGAACCATAGAGCAACTGGACCTGCTGCCGACTACACACCCCCTGTGGTAGCCCTGCCTGTGACCTGGCTTCCTGTCCTCCATTGGAAGCCTAGGCCCCGGGCTCTGGTGGACTAAGGGGCTAACCCAGGATGGAGGCACCAGAGACTTGCTGATTCCTGAAGCCACCAGGCAGTCCAGGTGCTAACCTCCCACCCCTCTTCTCCAGGGGACACCTCCATCCTCCCTTTCACATTCTCATCCATAGATGACAGAAGCCACAGTTCAACAAGCTTGGAAATCTCTGCAGAGTCAGGCCTATCCCTGCCTGTAGCTCTCTGCATAGGTTTCCCAGGACTACACAACCCCATAGCCAATGGAAACTTCACATCCAAGGGAACCAGTCCTTGAGTGTTTGACCCCTGAGTTCCCGTGCTCCAAGCTTTTTGCTGAACCCAAAGGAGTTGTACCCCAGAACTCCCTGGGGCTTTCAAACACCAGTGCCCCTCTCCCACAGGCTGATGTGGTCTTCAGTGTCTTTTACAAGGTAATTCTCCTGGCCAGCCCAGGATGAGCTGCCCTGACTGAGGACTCCCCAAGTAGAAACTAAGACCTCGGTGGATTTCTTGTGGGAGAAGAGGAATGAGTGTAAGCCAAGCAGAGCCTGTGGTGGTCTGAACCCTAGAGGGTCAGTCACTGGGGCCATCGGGAGATTGTATTACTGAGTCAGGTGTGTATGTGAGCCCACTGTATCTGCTCACCAGCCACTGCCTGGGTTTGGTTCTCTGGGGCCTCAGACGGAGCCTTCCTCCCTGTTGTCATACCTGGGGCAAAGAACTCCAGGCACAGGATAAAAGGATTTGCCAGACCGGAATTGGTATACAAGTTTTAATAAAACTTTCTGTCTCTATTCCTGTCCCTCAGGATCACTCTGTAGCCCACATGGCTTCACTCTGAGCACAGTAGGACTGTGCATAAGTGCAGCCAGCCTCCCCAGGTCCAGGAAAGGATTTTATAGACCACTCCACACTCACAAACACTGTCTGACCTGAGCCGCTGCTCCTAGGCCCCCTTGCAGCATCTTTCCACCATCTGCTAAGGTGCCCTCCTGGCCAGCCTGGACATGTGTCTGTTCCACCATCCCCCAAGCTGCCCCCCAGGGTGCCTGCCTGGCCAGCCTGGAAATATATCTGTTCCACCATTCCCCAAGTTGCCCCCCAGGGTGCCTGCCCGACTAGCCTGGACATGTATCTGTTCAGCTGCAACACTGTTGTTTTATCAGCTCACTTGGGTGACTGCCATCTGCCCGGCAGAGCAGCAAGCAGAGAGCTATTAGCCTTGTCGACAGCCAACCCCAGAAGCAGCCTCCATCATGTGTTTTCTGGAAATCGAAACTAGACGAGGTTTACAAAGCATTTCCTGGGACGAGGCTGAAGAAAACCACACGGTGGAGCTTTTCTCAGCCGAATGGTTTACAGAAAGTTTCCAGTTGCAGCTAGCAAGGAGGCTCCAGGACCACTTTCAGCAGCTGCCTCGACTCTCGCTCCCAGGTGAGTTCCCACTCCACACACCATGATTTCTGGCCAGAGCACAGCAGCACCTAGACTGGCCAGAGCACAGCAGCACCTAGACTGGCCAGAGCACAGCAGCACCTAGACTGGCCAGAGCACAGCAGCACCTAGACTGGCCAGAGCACAGCAGCACTTAGACTGGCCAGAGCACAGCAGCACTTAGACTGGCCAGAGCACAGCAGGCAGCACCTAGACCTGCAGGCCCCCCTATACAGTTGGCCAGGATGTTCGGTGAATGAACAGCTGAAGGGGCAAGTGGGTTACAGTTTATCCCTTGGACTCCTTCTGGGTCTGTGGTTCTCACCCAGGACTAAACCTACCTACACAGTCCTACTGAGTGAGCCAGCATAGGCAGGCTTGGCTCATCTTCCCACACAAAGGAGTCAGGCAGAAACAGCCTGTCATCCAGTGGACAGCAACATCTACATACGCTGCAGTGTTCCCAAGGCCTAAAGTTCCTGACCCAGCATGGACAAACCCATGGCCTCAGCTTATAATAAATGGAGGGGGTGGGCACCCAGTGCTGTTTGCCTAGGACTCAGGTTTCCCGGAACTCAGGCCTCCTTGGGATAAAACTGGGGTGATGTCTCAGGATATGGATGTGGGGCTCCCTGGCCCCCTCAGCCTCCGCCAGGGTCCTTGTGGTAGAAGGTGGCCATCCCTGAGCAGAGGCTAACCTGGGCTCACTAGCTGTGTGATCTAGTCAGTTGTCTCTCTAGCTTTAGCTTTCACGAGGGATGCGAGAACTTTACGCTGTTTATTGCTCTGGGTCTGTGCGTGGCTGAGTGCAGAAGGCTGGAGGGAACCAGTGGGGCGGGGGAAGGGTGCACAGCACCAAGGGCCAAGTGTCCCGCCCATCAGTGTGTTATAGGATTCAGCCGTCAGAGCTCATGCCCAGAAGGCTCCCCTGATAGCCAGACTCAGCCACCTATCCACCCGTCCTCCATGGTCCAATTAAAGACACAACAGTGAAAAGCAGAAAAAAGAGATTTATTTAATGTGGCCACACCGAGAAGAGTCCAGTGGCCTCCCCCATTAATGGCCCAGAGTCCATTAGGGATTATTAACATGAAGTTTACATAGAGGTATGTATAGCTAACTGGCTTACCCTTTGCCTGGGCTATAAATCCCAGAGTGGGCTGACATTTCCTGGAGACAAGCTTCCCCTTTGGCCATCACCAGGCAACAGCCTTCTCCTTTCAGCATGAGACTACCAGGGGAATTCCAGTTCAGTCCTTCCTTCAGTAGTCAGATAGCCAAAGGGAAGGGCACAAGTCTGTCCTAGAATATCTTCACCCCTGCCAAGATGCCTATAAGTACCCTGGACCACTGAGGGCTTGCTCATACTGCTCTGGTGCAGAATGTCTGGGGTGAGTGGGAGAGGGCTGGGGTGGGGGTCAATCCTGGTGTTTCTACTGGTCCTGGGATACCTCTGCTGCTGGTCTCTGGGCCCCTGGTCTTTGGGGTTATCAGCTCCTGCCCAGGAGACAGCTCTACAGCACCAGTCACTACTAGTCCTGAGCTTGCTGGACTAGAATGAGCCTACCAGGGCTGCTGCACTTCGTTCTGTGGGTTAGCCCCCTCCTTGCAGAGCCTGAGGGACAGTGCCTGGGTGGGGCACATCCTACAGACAGGCAAGAGTCTAAGTATGGCACCTTGGTGGTTGACCCTGACCCACCTCTCACTTATCCCCAGGTCACATCATGAAGTCCCAGACCCTGTCACTTCCTGTTGAAGGTTCACTGTTCCAACCTCATCCACAATGCTCTCCCAGACTGGCATATCTTTGGGGCACACCCCAAAAGGGGCTACTGCCTGAAGATAAGGCCAACTGTTAAGGGACAGCCTCTTATCTATTTCCTGGGTCCTCGTTGGCACCTGCCTCATCTGGGGACTCTTATTGACCTGAAGGTTGTCCTACAGAGCATGTGTGTGAGAGAAAGGCCTGCATGACAGCCATCACATAGCCATCTGGGCTTTACACAAGAGGACCACCCACAATACTATCCTGTCCTCCACAAACAGAACAGGGGACCATGGAACTGCCAGTCTAACTCTCCTATGGAGAGCTGTTGCCAGTCTAACTTTGTTGTTCCTTCTGCTGCAGGGTTGGGCTTCTAGGCCAGGCAATGGCTCTCCTGTGGCTCCTCTCTGTGTGCTTGCTGATTCCAGGGACTCAAGGTGAGTCCTGCTCACTGAAAGATTCAAAACAGAAGTCAGGGCCACTGCACCTTGTTCTGTGGGTCATCCCCCTCTGCCTTGCAGAAAAGCCAGGTGGCATCCTCCCAAGTTCCATGTCTCAGGATTCTCTCCTGTGCGGATCCTCAGTCATTCTAAATGGTGGTGGTGCATGGGCCCTGGGGCTCCCCCGCGGCTCCCCCGCACCCAGGTGAAATGCAGGCATTGGAGAAGAGGCCAAGGAATCTTTTTTTCATCCCATCAGTGGGGCAAAGGGGGAGAGCACAGCCTGTGCTGTCCTGGAGTGGGAGGTCTCAGGACACAGGTTAAGATGGCAGGGAGTCCCTGGGGAGCAGTTCACACACTACCTCATGGGTCTGAGAGCCTTGCCCATGCTGGACCCTCAGTTGGGTAACCCTCTCTAGCATGGGCAACCCCAATTCAAGCACCCAGCTGGCCCTGTGAGCACGGACAGAGACGGGAGTCTCACAGAGCAGGGAGCAGGACTCCCTTGGCGGCCTGTGCCTGAATGCAGACTGTCTCCGGTCCAGGATTGTCTGCTTTAGGCAGACGCTGTAGGGATGAGGTGGGACCAGCTCTGTGTGCCCCGCTCCTCTCTTACAATGGGACCCCACACCACAGCTCCCTTAGCCCCGCGCTCTGGAGGGAACAAACAACATTGCAATGTCCAATTGCTGAGTGAGTGGGGACAGTCCAGAGGCCCCAAGGATGAGACAGTTGGCATTGGGTTGTCAGGACATCACCCATCATAAGCCAAGGTGAATCTGCTCTGTGCCTGAGTGTAGGAACCCAGGGCTCATCTTCCCCCTCAGGCCAGTGTTCCAGAGAGCCAACAAGGAGCCTCTTCTAGTTCACTCTAGGCTGAGAGCCAAGGTGCCTTCTTGGAGCAAAAGACCCAGAGCTGAGAGAGAAAGATCTTGGCCACTGTGGGGTCATCACAGCTTTCATTTCTTCTCAGTGGGTGACCTTACACACACACACATACACACACACACACACACGCATACACATGTACAGGTGTATGCACATATGACACATGTGTGCACACGCGTGTGCACACAGAGACACACGTGTACACACACACACAAGGCACACAGAGAAGGCCTCTTGAAGTGGTTCAAGAGAACTCCAGAAAGCCACTCCACCCCAATTGGGGTGATCTTTGCCCCACAAGGGAGCCCCGAACATTGATCTCATGGGGAGGGAGTGAACATTAAACCAGGCTAACCCTCCTCGCAGGTGTCTTCCCCTCTCCCCTCCCGACAGGCACAGAAGATGGAGACATGCGCCTGGTTAACGGGGCCTCAGCCAGTGAGGGCCGAGTGGAGATCTTCTACAGAGGCCAGTGGGGGACGGTGTGTGACAACCTCTGGAACCTTTTGGATGCCCATGTCGTCTGCCGGGCCCTGGGCTTTGGGAACGCCACCCAAGCACTGGGCAGAGCTGCCTTCGGGTCAGGTGTGGCTGCAGTCCCTGAGTGACGCTCCTCCAGCACCCCCTCCTGTGCAGGCAAGCAGCCCCGGGCCCCGCCCAAGGTCAGGTTCCTCCTCCAGTGTGGCCCCTGGCTTTCCCTTTGTACCCACAGGAAGGGGACCAATCATGCTAGATGAAGTGGAATGTACAGGGAACGAGACCTCGTTGGCCAACTGCAGCTCCCTGGGCTGGATGGTGAGCCACTGCGGGCATGAGAAGGACGCAGGCGTGGTCTGCTCCAACGGTGAGCTGCCCTGGTCCTCCCAGCATCTAGGGGAAGTGGTCGCCATGCCCCTGCCTGTACCAGCACCCCGTGTAAACTGTTGAAAGTGGCACTCTGGATGTGGCTGGGAGCCCACGTCCTCCAAGAGAGCCTGTGTTACCCATGTCAGAGAAGCTTCTCGAGCAGGGCAGTGGATTATGGGCCAGGGACTGTATCCCATGTAGGGTTGGCTCTCTCAGGGTTATTACTTGCTCTGACACATTGCATAGGTTGTGTACACAGGTTGTGTGTGATGAAGTTGAAGTGATTCTCCATGGCTATGTTCAAGGACACTGGTACCCAAACCCTGACTGGATGGCAACTCTTCATCTCCAGTGCTTGAGGCCCAGTGGGGGCTCCTTCCTGACTGCCATCTGTGGCTTCCTCCTGGGGTGGGGATCCTGAGACACGTCCCTCTGTCCTGAGATGGAGAACTGAGGCCTGAGGGTATTGAATCCCACAAGGCCAGCCAGATTTGGGTACAAGTAGATCTGAGGTGGAGGGCTCAGACCTGGGGAGCCTCTTGAGTGTGAATGAGCTATGGAGGCTTCTGGGAGTGCAAGAGGCCTCACTGTCTGGGGAACAGCATGAAACAGAGACCAGAGTGGGAAAGCTAGGAGGGACTGGGGCTGTGGTGTGAGGAGACACAGGAGGCAGCCCACCCACTCCAAATGTAAAAGTCTAACCAAATCTTTTTAGAACAACACATGGTATGTGGTTCTGGATTAGGCTTTGGAGGCTTTTTATGGCCCAAGACGTGCCATAGCCTCTTCAGGACTTGTCTGTTCCCTTGGGACTAGGAACCCTCAAGTTTTAATATAGGTTTGCCATGGGACCCTAACTTATCAGACTGTTCACTGGGTGTAGGGGGGTGGCCTCTGCAGTTACTGGGGGTTGTGAAGGATGAGCACAGCCTCAGGGTCCGTGTCTCCTCTAGAGAAAGTGCCTGAGTGTGGGGTTCAGAAGGCAGCTGCAGCCTCCCTTCAGGCCTGCCCCTTCCTGCGTCTTCCCACAAGCCCTCTGAGCAGAGCCAGGTACAAGGATGTCTGGTTCAGATGAGGATCCTGACTCCTGAGGGTCAAATGGAACTTAAAGTCACAGAGAAAATGGTCCACAAAGTCCATGTCCTCACACAGCAACTGCCTCTGTCCATCCCAGATACCAGGGATGTGCACGTCCTGGACCTCTCTGGAGAGCTCCCAGATGCGCTGGGCCAGATCTTTGACAGCCAGCAGGGCTGCGACCTGTTCATCCAGGTGACAGGGCAGGGGCACGGGGACCTGAGCCTCTGTGCCCACACGCTGATCCTGCGTACCAACCCCGAGGCCCAGGCCCTGTGGCAAGTGGTGGGCAGCAGCGTCATCATGAGAGTGGATGCTGAGTGCATGCCTGTCGTCAGAGACTTCCTCAGGTAAGCCAAGTCTCCAGCTCTGGTAGAGCCTGGGCTGCAGCCTCCTCCTTACCTCTACAGCATCCACCATGCCAGGGTGGAGCTGCAAGGTAGCAGGCACACACACGTGCAATGCAGCACCCCCACATATGCACTCGCGTATCACACAGCCACGTGCACACTTCTTCACGCCACACATGTCTGCCCTTGCAGACAAACGGTCTCAAGTTCTCACATCTATCTACAGAATAACATGGACACACATCTGAATGCTTGTTGCATCAGTGTGAACGCATTCACACCCAAATGCTCCCCGCCCTTGCATGGAAGCATGGAACACTTAGACATCTGATTACTCACTACCTTTGCATGCACACACGCATGTGCACACACACACACATGCACACACACCCACTTATGCATCCAAATGCTTCCTACACTTGCATAAACACATGTGCAACCACCTGCTCCTAACGTTTACATGTGCCTATGTGTCTCCTTGTCTTAGTCACTGTTCTATCACTATGAAGTGTCACCCTGACCAAGCCAACTCTTCAAACGAAAACGTTTAATTGAGGGCTTGCTTGAGCTTCAGAGGTTTAGTCCATTGTCATCATGGCAGGGAGCCAGGCAGCTCACACGCAGACATGGAGCAGCAGCTAAGAGCATTGCACCCTGATCCACAGGCAGAGAGAGATGGGGCTTTAGAAACCTCAAAGCCCACCCCCAGTGACACACCCCAGTGACACACCCCCCAATGAGGCCACACCTCCTAATCCTTCTAATCCTTTCAAACAGTTCTACTCCCTGGCGACTAAGCATTCGGATATTTGAGCCTGCAGGGACCATACTTAATCCACCCACTGCTCTGTTCTCACACACACGCATCAAATGCACACTGAAGTGATGTGCATACACACATCCCATGCACACTGAAGTGATGTGCACACACACACACACACACACACACACACGCATCCCATGCACACTGAAGTGATGTGCACACATGCACTGTCAGCCACATCAGTGCATGCAAACACATGCATTTTTCACTATTCAACTCTAAATACCTTCTGCAAATCACCACACGCTGTTGTAAGAAGTTTTTGATTTCCCCAACCCAGAAAAGTATTTTCTTTCACTCTTGTGACACGGAGCTTTATATGATGGAACGTGACATTTATGAGAACAGTACTGGCAATTAAACCCAGATTAAAACCGTCCGCTTCCAGCCTAGTGTGCAAAGCAGGCAGGGATCCTGTGTCCTGCTGGTGAAGTCCATGTCTAAGACACAGTGAGAGGGGGCAGATGCCATCCCTGCCTTCCTACACCTCTGTGCCCTGCCCCCATCTGTGACCTGAGGTCTGGCCTCTGCTCTCTCCCTCCCCTCCTCTCCCCCTCCCCCCTCCCCCCTCTGTCAGCTTCCCTCTGAAGTCATGCACGCATGCACCCTCTAGCTGTCCCTCCAGCCACTTGTTCCTGCTAGCATTGGGCCTTTTCCCCCCCGCTCTGCACAAGTGTTTTTTACTTGAAAAGGCTGGGCAGGGATGCGTACCCGCTCTGATGCCTGAAACTTAAGACTGGGTGAGCAAGGCATGGGGAGGCATGAGGACAGAGAGGCACTTACTGTGAGTGACTCGTTTTAGCCTCCCTTATCCCTTAGAGCATTAGGGACCACTCTGGAGTAGGATGAGGGTCACCTTCTTCCTGGTCCTCCCTCCTTCAGCAGCAGTGGGAGGTCAGTGGCAGCATCCTCCTATCCCATGCCCTGAGGTGATTTCATGAAGGGTCTATTGTCACTTGTGTAGAGTGGGTCAAGCCAGAGGAGATTCTTGTCATCCCAGCCTCCTGGGTGCCATGGCGGGGACCTCAGACCTGTTTGAACACTTGTGCACAAAGAGAGAAGATGTCACTGTGGCCTTGGTAGGTGGTAGGCTCTGACCCACACGTGGCTCAAAGCCACAGGGAAGCAGAAATAAGGTGACTGAGGAGGCATTGTCACCTGACTGGGATGGATGTTGTGGAAGGTATTTGAAAAGATAGCATCTGCCTAGCTGCCAGCTCTAAGTTCTCACACTCATGACAGCACAGGCTGGCCAGTGGTGCCAGCCCGGGACCCATGAGATGTTGGTGTGACTGTTGCCTCTGCTAGTCAGCTCCATGGCCTCCATGGATCTAGGCATGTTCCCTGGGCCAACTCTGCCACCCCCATGGTGCTGGGCTTATCGCCATCCCTGTGATATCTACCGCCATCATCGAGGTAGATATCACAGTTCCCAGTACCCAGTAGAAATAAGACTCTATATGCTTAAGATTAACCAAATAGGTTTATATATCAGCTCAATACACAAGATGCCCACACAATCAGAATTGTTATCCCAACTATCTAACCTTGATATGAATAACTACCTGGGATTGCTAGAGACACGAGGGTAACATCTGCCGCCATCTTGCCTCTCCTCTTCCTCCTTCCTCTCCTTGCCATTTTCCCTCCTCCCAACTCCTAGCTCTGCCTCCCTCTTCCCTGTCCAATGACAGAGCAGGAAATTTCTGCCACAAGTAGATGCTTGGGCAGAGAGGTTACCACAGGAACCCAGCAGGGGACCCATGCCCAGACCTCTGTTGACCAAGGCTCACAGTGACAGCAGAGAAACCAGGAAATGGTGGGAACCCCTCAGATAAGGGTGTTCACACACAAGGAAGAAAGTGGCTGTGGGTGTGTTTGCCAACAATGATTTGCCTGACACCCCAGTTGGTGTGCAACTGAGGATGACCGATGCCCGGGGTGGCAAAAGGCCAGGCACACCCGCTGTGCGGCAGCACTGGCTCCAGATGCCTCGCTTCCCTCCCATCCTCAGGTACTTTTACTCCCGAAGAATCGAGGTCAGCATGTCTTCTGTCAAGTGCTTGCACAAGCTAGCCTCTGCCTATGGGGCCAAAGAGCTTCAGGACTACTGTGGACGGCTTTTTGCCACCCTCCTCCCCCAGGACCCCACTTTCCGTACGCCTTGGACCTTTATGCATATGCGCGGGCCACGGGGGACTCTGTGCTGGAAGATCTGTGTGTGCAGTTCCTGGCCTGGAACTTCGAACCCCTGACACAGGCTGAGGCCTGGTTGGCCGTTCCCACCACCTTGATCCAGGCTCTCCTCCCCAAGAGCGAGCTGGCTGTGTTTAGTGAGCTGGTTTTGCTGAAGGCAGTAGACCAGTGGAGCACAGCGACCCACGTCTCCCATGAGGATGCGGAGAGCCTGGTGGAACAGGTCCGCTTCCCCATGATGCTGCCCCAGGAGCTGTTTGAGCTGCAATTCAACCTGTCCTTGTACCAAGACCACCAGGCTCTGTTCCAGAGGAAGACCATGCAGGCCCTAGAGTTCCACACAGTGCCTGTAGAAGTGCTGGCCAAGTACAGAGGCCTGAACCTCACCGAGGACATCTACATGCCCCGGCTCTATACTTCCCCCACCTGGAGCAGCTTGGTGACGGACCGCACCTGGAGGGCACAGAGATATGGATACAATCAGCGCTACTGGTATGACCATGACTACCAGTCCTTCCGGACCCCACAACACCCCAGCTTCCTCTTCAAGGACAAGCTAATCTCCTGGACAGCCACCTACCTCCCCACCATGCAGAGCTGCTGGAACTATGGCTTCTCGTGTACCTCTGACGAGCTCCCCGTACTGGGCCTCACCACATCCAGCTACTCCGATCCTACTATTGGCTACGAGAACAAAGCACTGATCCTCTGTGGAGGCTACAGTGTGGTGGATGTCACCAGTTTTGAAGGCTCTAAGGCCCCTATTCCTGGTGTCCTGGAGACCAACAGTTCTAAGACTCCCTCTCTCTTTCCCTGTGCCTCAGGGGCCTTCAGCAGCTTCCGCGTGGTCGTCCGCCCCTTCTACCTCACTAACTCCACTGACATGGTGTAGATGGTATATCTCAGTTGGGGGGGGACTCAGTCATTCCCTTTGGTCTCCAGCCTCTTTGTAAGCACCTCCAGCAGCCTGCCTCCAGATTTCCCTTAGCTTCCACTGTCTCTGTGAGCTTTACTAGAAGGTTCCAGCCAGCACTCACTCACTCCAGGGCTGAGAGTCTCAGGGCCCCCATTGCAGGCACAACCAGGTTCCATGAGGTCCTGTGGGATTTCCTATGCCTACTGAAGTAGCCTGTCACGGTCACTAATCTGAAATCATTAAAGTCACATGTGCTTCTCACGATGTTTGTTCGTCTGTGTGTGTGTGGTGGGGTGGGGGGTGTTGCTGGCTCCCTCCAGTGTTTGGAGGGCAGGTGAGCAGGGTTCCAGGGGACAGGGAGTGAGATTGTGTCCATCACGGAGACTGACAGTAACAAGCAAACATCCAGCCCTGGCCCAGGAGCACCATGGAGGAACAGAGTGGGTTGCAACCATGGATATTGAGCTGGTAAGCACAAGCCTGATCCGACTGAGAACAGGCATCTCTGAGAAGGGGCTGCTGGGCTTGGATTCAGAGGTTAAAGAGCAGCAGGAGAGAGTAGAGGGCATGTGTAAGGAGAAGGAAGAGGCATGGTGACCAGCTGTTCCTCAGAAGCCCTTGAACCGGTGTCAGGGCAGAGAGACAAAGACACAGCCCAGCATCTGCAAGAATGGATACATGGTGAGACTCTAGATACATCAGTAGATATTCAGTCACTCACAGCAGAAGACAAGTGAGAATTAGGCAGAAGAGAGATTCTGGGTGCTGGGTGACTCATGGGGCCTGGGAGCAGGCTTAGAGGCTCTGGGGACATCCCTTGCAAGTGTCACCTTTGTGTGTGTGTGTGTTCCCACTCATGTAGGCCAGAGGTTGCCCCCAGGTCTCATTTCTCAAGATCAAGAGGTCATCTACATTGGTTGCAATCTAGAATCATTGAGGAAAGAAGAGTCTCAATGATGGATTGCGTGCATTGGGTTGGCTCATGTGCATATCTGTTAGTTAATTGTTGTGGGAAGACCCAGCCCACTGTGGGCAGCACCATTCCCTAGGCAAAGAGTCCTTGCCAGTAAATAGGAGTGAAACTGATCTGAGCAAGCGAGCATCTGTGCATTCATTTCTCTCTGATGTGACTGGCTGCATGCTTCTGCCTAGGTGCCCCCATGTGATGAACTATAACTTAGAACTAGGAACTAAAATAAACCCTTTCAACCTCTGAATTGTCTTTTTGTCAAGATGTTTTATCATAGCAACAGAAACAGAGCTGGAACAGCTTGTGCAGAATTTGCCAGGCACTCCCTTAGCATCATCTGATGGACATTCTCCTCCCATGAGAGCCATCAATCATGTCTCCACCAGCACTTCATGTTGTCAGCATTTTTAAACTTCAGCCATTCTCTGGGTGCGGGGTACATTCACATCAGCCATCCCTTCAACATTGTGACAGATGCCTTGAGCAAGACACTGAGAGGAGGGAAGGTAGATTTAGCCCACACATTCAGAGGCTTCAGTCCACCCTCACTTGACCCTACTTCCTCATTACAAACTTCTTTGTCTATAATCCCCCTCATTCAACCCCCACCCCCAATATCCCATGGGTTTTATACAATGAAACATTTCTGGTTCCAGAATTCCAAACTAAAGCCCATTAAGAAGCTTAAATTGTTACAATGCTGCCTCTTGATACCAGGAAGCCGAAGACCTTTAGACTGCAGATGGTTAGGTTAGACTTGAGCCCGCCCACTCACTGCCACACACACAGGTGCACTAACCTGGGATGTTGGAGACAGTCGGCTCAGTTCACAGGCTCTTGGTAGGTAGGCTCCTGCTGCAGGGAGAGGCTCATGTGTGAAGGAAAAGTTAAATTCATCGCACAGCCACAAACTCAGAAAAGTCTTGTCACCCCTGTGTGTAAGCCAGGCATGCTGGTGCTTGCCTGGCGTCTTAGCACTCTGAAGGCTGAGGCAGGAAGAGCTCCAGTTTTCAGGTCTTCCCGGGACATTTATTGAAATTACCCGGCCAAACAGTGATTTTCAGACCTTTCTTGAACACGTGTGTTCACGTTTTTCCTGCTGGCTAGTTTTATGTCAACTTGATACAAGCTAGACTCTTTGGAGCAGAGGGAGTCTCAATTGAGAAAATGCTTCCCATAAGATTGACCTGTAAGCAAGCCGGCAGAGCATTTTCCTAATTAGAGATTGATGTGGGAGGGTCCAGCCCGTTGTGGGTGGAGCCATCCCCTAGGATGGTGGTCCAGGGTTCTATAAGAGAGCAAACTGAACAAGCCTCAGAGAGGAAGCTAGAAGCAGCCCCTCCATGGCCCCTGCATCAGCTCCTGCCTGTCCTGACTTCACTCAGTGATGAATTACAATGTGGAAGTATAAGCCTTTTCCTTCCCACGTGACTTTGGCTTGGGTTTTTATCACAGCAATAGAAACCCGGATTAGGACAATGACATAATATAAAGGCGATAAGAAGTTAAAAGAAAACAAGCAAGACTTGAGAGATGGCCCAGTGGGTAAAGGGGCTTGCTGCTAAGCCTGAGGACCTGAGTTCAGTTCACTCCCAGGACCCAAATGGTAGAGGGTAGGCACACACATATGCTAAATAAACAAATGCAATTTAAAAAAAAACATTTTCATTTACTTTGTGATAATTTCATATAATATATGTTCATCATATTTATTCCCCTCCCAAATATATTCCTATCAATCTGCATACATAACTTTGTTCTTCCTTCCCTCCCTCCCTCCCTCCCTCCTTCCTATTAAGTCCAATTTGTGTTTCCCAAATACTCTTTTTTTTTTTTTGGTCTTTTGAGACAGGGTTTCTCTGTGTAGCCGTGGCTGTCCTGGAACTCACTCTGTAGACCAGGCTGGCCTCGAACTCAAAAATCCGCCTGCGTCTGCCCCCAAGTGCTGGGATTAAAGGCATGCGCCACCACTGCCTGGCTCCCAAATACTCTTGTGGAGCCCGTTCTGGATTGTGGTTGGCCTATCTGGAGTCACATCATTAAAGAAAGCTGACTTGTCACGGGTTGTCCCAGCAGCTATCAGATGCTACCAGTCCCTTAGCCACGGGTGGGACATTGCGCCCTCCTCCTCCTCATGCAGGGATTTTGTCTGGCTTGAGCTCACTTAGGTCTTGTGCACCTTGATGCAGACACCCTGCTGAGACCAGAAAATGCTATTCCCTGTAGTCATCCACAGCCTCTGTCTCTCACTCTCCCCCCCCCCCACCCCCTGCCGCCTCTTCCTCCGTGATCCCTGAGCACTGGAGGTGTGATGTTGATGTCCCGCTTAGAACGGAGCGTGTCTGTGCTGGTTTGTAGAGAGCACCGCTTATAAGCAACACCTGTCAATTAAAAAGTCTATGGCCAATGAGCTGAGGCAGGAAATAAAAGGTGGGACACTGGCAGGAAGAGAGAGGATTCTGGGAAATAGTGAGCGGTGCGGGAGCTTGGCCTGGGAAGATGGGAGGAGACAGACACATACCCAAGCACAGTTAACCAGCCAGGTGGCATAGTGTAATTAGAATAAATGTGTTATTTAAAGTTATGAACTAGTCAGAAAAGAGCCTAGCTATATGGCCAAGGTATTTGTAAATATCTCTTGAATCTGAATCTTATTTCTGGGAGCATGGGGCTGGGAGGAAGAACCAGGCCTAACTTCAACAGTGCTTTTAGTGAGAATGCCCCCATCAGCACATATTTTGGAATGCTTGGTCTCCCAAGTTGCTGGAATGGTTTGGGAAGGATTAGGGGGCGTGGCCTTGTTGGAGGAGGCGTGTCACTGGGAGCAGGCTTTGAGGTTCCTGAAGCTCATGCCATTCTTAGTCAGTGTGCTCTCCCTCTGCCTTCTCCTTGTGTCTCAAGATGTAAACTCTCAGGTGCCACTCCAGTTCCATGCCTGCCTGTCCTGCCCTCTGAAACTGTAAGCTCCAAACAGATTTTCCCGTAAGTGGCCATAGTGTTGTTATTCTCCACGTGTTGACCAATGTGAGTCTCTGTGTTATATACCATCTACTGCAATGGAAGCTTGTCTGATGAGTCTTGGGAGAGGCATTAATTTGTGGGTATAAAGATAAGTACACACCTGTAATCCTAGCACTCAGAGGCATAGACAAATAGTTCTCTGTGAGTTCAAGGCCAACCTGGACAGCCAGGGCTACCTAGAGAGACCTTGTCTCAAATTTTTAAAAAAAATACTTATGTCCACTTAGCAGAATAATTACTATTAGGTAGGTTTTCCCCCAGGGCCTGAGATCTATCTAGCCACTGGTTCAAATGCAATTTAAAAAAAAAAAAAAAAAAACCCTTAATCAAATCTTAAAAGACAAAAATGAAAACAAGTAACCTCTGGGACCCTCCTGTCCTGTACATGCACAGGCAACCTCAGTTCCCTCCCAGGACACCCTCCCTTCCCTAGGCAGAGCCCTGCAAAACAGGGATGGAGGACCCCTTTTCTTTGCCATTTGGAAGTCTGGGGTGGAACTGTGCTGACTTCCCTGAGGAAGAGGCTTGAATGGGACCTCCTCCTCTGCCTCCTCTTCCTCCTTGTCCTGTGGATTTTCAAGGCATGGTCTCTGTAGGCATATATTTTTCACAGCCTACTTTAATAAGGGTTCAACCTCCCCTATAGCCCACCACCCACCAGAGGTAATGGAAAAGAAAGGTGATTAGGATATGGTGGAAGTGGACCTATTTAGAAATAGTTCTTTGGGGTGATTCCAGTCTTTGTTGTTCTTAGTCCAGTTCACTAGCAAACACCAAACACGAATTAGCAGCTGCAGTTTGCTCAGCAGACACCACACATGAATAAACAAGGGCGGTTCAATCCAGAAGAAACTGCAAGGTTTGCCAATTAGCCCAAGTCTGAGGAGTCAGCAAGAAGCCACAGGAATCTCAGAGTTCTTTGGTGAGGTTTTCTCTGTGAAGTCACCACAAGCGAAGCTCAGTAATGCAATGTAAGGTGAACCAATGCATGTGTGTCATCAGCAAAGAGTAGCAAGGTGGAGCAAAGTGAGCCAGTGTTCCAGCTGCTACTGTCTGCGGGGTCATATTTATGTATTTTTAAACATCATGCATTCTTTCACCTGTCTGCCCCAGCAAAACATCATTATAACCTAACTGAGTTTCCAAAGAAACCAGAAATGTCCACTTTACGTCTCTCTGTATAGCCCTGGCTATTCTAGAACTCACTTTGTAGACCAGGCTGGCCTCAAACTCACAGAGATCCTCCTGCCTCTGCTTCCCAAGTGCTGGGATTAAAGGCGTGCGCCACCACCGCCCGGCTCATTGGGTAACCTTCTTAAACATGTACTTGCACCTCTTGCTATGAAATATCTCTCTCTCTCTCTCTCTCTCTCTCTCTCTCTCTCTCTCTCTCTCTCTCTTTTTCTCCTTCTATGTTGGGCCTGAAGAGTCAGCTCAGTGGTTGAGAGTGCACATTTGTCTTTCAAAGACCATGGTTCAAATCTCAGCAGCTACATGGTGGCTCATAACATTCTGTAACTCCAGTTCCAGGGGAATTGAATGCCTCTGGCCTCTAAAGGTTTCTGAACACATGTGGTGCACATAAACTTAAACAGTCATTGTCTTAGTCAGGGTTTCTATTGCTGCACAAATATCATGACCAAGAAGCAAGCTGGGGAGGAAAGGGTTTATTCAGCTTACACTTTCACACTGCTGTTCATCACCAAAGGAAGTCAGGACTAGAACTCACACAGGGTAGGAACTTGGAGGCAGGAGCTGATGCAGAGGCCATGGAGGGATGTTACTTACTGGGTTGCTCCCCACAGCTTGCTCAGCCTGCTTTCTTATAGAACCCAGGACTAGCAGCCCAGGGATGGCACCACCCACAATGGGCTGTGCCCTCCCACCCTTAATCACTAATTGAGAAAATACCTTACAGCTGAATCTCATGGAGGTATTTCCTCAAGGGAGGCTTCTTTCTCTGTGATAACTCCAGCTTGTGTCAAATTGACACAAAAAGCCATCCAGTACAGTCTTGTGTCCCTACACATGAAATAAACATTTTTAAAGCCCCCTGCATCTCTTTGCCCTTCACATCGCCTTGCCTCCAGCTTTGGCTGGCTCCTTCCTCTCCTAAGTGGAGGGACAGGAAGGACCTTCCAGACCTCTGAGTTCTGTAGCATTTGCTGTGTCAGCCACAAGTCTGGAAGAAAGCCACTGGAGGGCGCCAGAGCAGAACTGAGCAAGTTGACCACAGGGGAAGCCCTGTGTCTTCACTGAAGCGGCTCTCATTATCACACCCGACCTGTGTGCTCCTCCTCCAGCCGTTCTGAAAAAACCTTTCCAGGGCTGCCTTGGGCAGAGCTGGGATCCTGAAGGAGGGCTACATCTGTCTACAGGGGTTCAGTTGGCACAAGGCTGGCACAGTTAAATCTTCCTCCATGACACCTCTCAAGGCCTTCAGAGTGCCCTGCATAGAAGAGATGGGAGGAGCCTGTTTTGTTTTTCATATTGAAGTCCTTTGGACTTTGCCTGAGCTTATACAAATGAGGGGGCCTCAGTAGCCCCCAGATAGCTTTGGAATGGGACTGTGGTTACTGGCAGAGAGCTGGAACCCCTTCTGTACCCTGACCTCCAGGATGAATCAGTACAACCAGACCAAGACTGAGTCAGCTGTCCCTACGTGACAGGCCCAAAGTGCACAGGCCAGAGGCCAGAGGCTCTGTCCTCTGGAGTCTTCCTGACTTCTCCCCATGTCCTTGTCCCTGTAGCTGTTTATCTGTCACCCTTCACAGTCTGCTTTATGCCAGTAGCCATAGTAACTAACATGTTTTCCCGAATTCCGAGAGAGCATCGCAGACAACCCTACATTTGAGGAAGGCCATGGGATGCTCAGAGTGTTCAGCACCCTGTCGTGTGAGACTGACACCTGATGGGGACTCCTGTGTGTCTGAGCAAACCCCCGGGGACTTTTTATGTGGGCTCTATAGTTGAATCATAGGGTGGCTAGCTGGTGTCAGGAGGACCTGGTGAGTGACTCTGCATGGGGGATCCTGTGGAGTGGGGTAATAGACTTCATTTGAGCCAAACAGGGACCAGACAGAGACGCACACAGCTGACCTGTCCTGAAGCAGAGAGGAGGCACGAGTTGGTTTAAACTGGAGTGTAGGCAGCCGTGGTTATGACCAGCACCTGACAATGTAAGCAGCTGGCTTCCAGAGTGGCCAGCTCAGGAACTGGTAAACTGTAGGCAGCCGTGGTTATGACCAGCACCTGACAATGTAAGCAGCTGGCCAGCAAACAAGTCCTTTGAGCATGCGTCGGCCTCGTGCCCCTTCTGAGTGGGCTTATGCTAATAAGGTGTTGGCAGCTTAACCTATCCTGGGAGGACACATCACCCAGCCCGCCTAGGGCAGTTATATAAGCAGCTCCTTTCTGCTGCTTGGGGTCCAGGCCCTTCCATCTCCTTCCTGGTCCAGGCCCTTCCCTTCCCTTCCTGGTCCAGGTCCCCCGTCTAGTTCCCCATCCCTATGTCAAGAGTCGTTCCTGGAATAAAGCCGACTGAGAAGGATCCTACCGTGTCGCGTCTTACTTGCCGGCCAAGGCGGACGCGACATATGGTGGCCCGCACGGGGAAACTGAGGACTTCACCTTCGTTGGATTCAGAACTCAGCAGCTAGGAACGGCGGCGGTACAGGTATAGTTATTGCCACAGAAAGTGCCCAGTGAGTAGGGCCGTCACAAGGTCCGCGGTAAAGCGGCGTCACAGAAAGTGCCCAGTGAGTAGGGCCGTCACAAGGTCCGCGGTGAAGCGGAGTCACAGAAAGTGCCCAGTGAGTAGGGCCGTCACAAGGTCCGCGGTGAAGCGGAGTCACAGAAAGTGCCCAGTGAGTAGGGCCGTCACAAGGTCCGCGGTAAAGCGGCGTCATAGAAAGTGCCCAGTGAGTAGGGCCGTCACAAGGTCCGCGGTAAAGCGGCGTCACAGAAAGTGCCCAGTGAGTAGGGCCGTCACAAGGTCCGCGGTAAAAGCGGCGTCACAGAAAGTGCCCAGTGAGTAGGGCCGTCACAAGGTCCGCGGTAAAAGCGGCGTCACAGAAAGTGCCCAGTGAGTAGGGCCGTCACAAGGTCCGCGGTAAAGCGGCGTCATAGAAAGTGCCCAGTGAGTAGGGCCGTCACAAGGTCCGCGGTTAAAGCGGCGTCACAGAAAGTGCCCAGTGAGTAGGGCCGTCACAAGGTCCGCGGTAAAGCGGCGTCACAGAAAGTGCCCAGTGAGTAGGGCCATCACAAGGTCCGCGGAAAAGCGGCGTCATAAGGTCCGTGGTCATAGGTCCATGGTAAAGTGGCAATTGAATCACGAGAAACCTTAGAAGTATCATGTTTGTGTTTGTTGTAGACCAGGTGTGGGTCGGTCTGGGTGTCGTAATTATGTTTTTCCTAGTATGTAGTCTTTGTTTCTGTTTAAATTGTCATTGTCCAAGACATAAGTGTAAAAAAGATAAGGGACGAAAAAGGGCCTCCAACATCTATCCTAGCACAAAAGATTTAGAGACAGAGAGTTCCTCCAGCTCCGATAGCTCAGTTGAGGAGGAAGGAGGGAACTTAGGCAAGATGGAGGAGGAAGAAAAGTTAGAAAAGATGGAGGAGGATCAAGAGAACCTATCAGTTGAAAGGGAGTCTGTGACCCTCCCTAGGCGGAGGAAAGGCAAACATGGGGCGGAGAAGCTTAAACCACCTGCTTGGGAGACGCCCACAGCTCCTCCCCTAGGCCCGCCTCCCTATGCGGAGGTTCCTCGGGCCAGTCTGTCCTCAGAGACACAATGTTCATTCTGCCCACAGACTTGGAAGGAAGTGCGTATAGCCTTCCCAGTTTATCTTGACTGGAAATCCATTTACAGTACTGCGTTGGATACCGGGTGATTTTATACCATTGTGTGCCGTCATACGCACCTGGCCAGTGCCTATGCCGGTCCATTCTAACTCCCCGGTCCTCCTTACCTTTTTCCCTACCTACTTCTTGTGCTCAAAATGCACTTCCTGCTGGCTAACCTATATAAACCTATTCAGCTCTCTTGCGTCTCCTCTCTCAGGGGACTGTATATTATTCCTTTGGTATATAACTCTTCTCAGTCTCTCAATCAGAGTCGTCTCCTGTCTGAGTACCTGAAAGGAAACCGGTCGAAAGAAGACGAGTACCTATCCAGGAGGCTCCTATTGCAGATCGCTACCCTGAATGGCACCCGCCTGGATCCCTCTACTTTGGAGGGGCTCACCACTTGGGTCAAGGGTGCCCTCAATTTTCTTTAAAAGAATGAGCGGGAGTATTTATCTGGGGAGCTGTTGTTCTCCTAGGATGTGGTTTCTGCCTTTGGTTTCTGTGTCATTTGTGCCATGACCATGCAGGACATAAGGTTGTTGTTTACCAGGCGCTGACTGCCATGAAGGAAGGCACTCCCCCAGGTATTTGGCTGGCCTCCCTTAGGGAGGCATAGTGGGGAGCCTTCTGGACCCGGTAATGGCCATCCAGGCATAATCCCTAGATCCTGACCATCTTGACCATTGCCAAAGGTGTACACTCATGAGGCTCCTACAGCATCACCTCAATGTTTCTGAAGCGGGGAGTACGAGGAGCGCCTCGACTAGAGATGTTCTCAATCCTGAGATAGATTCTCTGAAAGCATGTCCGAGTGCATAGAGGTTTTGTGCCAAATGTACCTCTCCCTGAAAAAAGGCACGAAGGCGGGTATGGCAGAAATTATAAACTTTCCCATCACAATGCCTTCACTTTGCACAAGGGCTCGGACCTCTGTTTTCCACCGCTGACTTGCTGCGCTAGCGGCGACTCTATAGGTGTGCTTTATCGCCTCACGCCAACCACCTAATGAATGAGTTCAAGCATGCTTGGGTGTGGGATGCCTAAGGTCTGAAGGGTCCAGAGGTAACCTAATTCAAATTTAATAAATAAATAAGGGGGAGATGTAGGCAGCCGTGGTTATGACCAGCACCTGACAATGTAAGCAGCTGGCTTCCAGAGTGGCCAGCTCAGGAACTGGTAAACTGTAGGCAGCCGTGGTTATGACCAGCACCTGACAATGTAAGCAGCTGGCCAGCAAACAAGTCCTTTGAGCATGCGTCGGCCTCGTGCCCCTTCTGAGTGGGCTTATGCTAATAAGGTGTTGGCAGCTTAACCTATCCTGGGAGGACACATCACCCAGCCCGCCTAGGGCAGTTATATAAGCAGCTCCTTTCTGCTGCTTGGGGTCCAGGCCCTTCCATCTCCTTCCTGGTCCAGGCCCTTCCCTTCCCTTCCTGGTCCAGGTCCCCGTCTAGTTCCCCATCCCTATGTCAAGAGTCGTTCCTGGAATAAAGCCGACTGAGAAGGATCCTACCGTGTCGCGTCTTACTTGCCGGCCAAGGCGGACGCGACACTGGAGGAGCATAGTCCCAATTCTGCCAAAGATTACCTCAGGGTGTGCTCGCCAAGATGAGAGGAGGGAAGTGTCCTAAGGTGGTCTGGGTAAACCCAAACATGCTGAGGTGGGGACTGGGGGCTGGAAAGGTCCAGAGGGCAATGCCAAGACCCTAGAGCATCTTCACGCTGTCCAAGTGAGTGAAAGAGCAAAGACCCTGTCCACTGCTCCATCTGTGCAGTGACAGCTGGCAACCTGCTTGCTACCCCTACCCCACCTGAATCTCCAGCTGACTCGGGAGGAGTGGGAATTCAGGTGTGTATTTGAAGCCAACGCTTAGGAAAAACAAAGACCATAAAGTAGGTCATAAAATGACAGGGATACACTTTTTTCATGGCTCCAGAGACCAGAAGGCTGAGATCCGACTGTCTTGAGTTCAGTTCTACCAACAGCCTCTGAGGGACAGCGTTTCCAGAGTCCCCTGACACCCATGATATATGGACATGCCTCTCCCTGCTGCTACTCTCGGACAGCTGATGCGGTAGGTGCGGATGCTAAGGGAGTAGAGTCCTGTTCCTGGGAACCGTCCCATGTGCTATAATGTCAGAGTGACTGGACCTGTAGCACATTCTCCAACAGGGCTGTATCCTCATCCGTACGCTAGCTGCGAATGACCACGGGGTTCTGAAGACTGCCATCTTCCCTGGGCTCCTGTGGCGACCCAGGATCCTTGACAGAACCTAGTTCGTATTTTCAGAGGTACTTGGCCATTTCTGTGATGGTCTTTGTAGGAAGCATCTGGAAGCTGCTGCTTGGACAGCTTAGAAACTGACAGTAGGGTCAGGTGGGGTCAGCAGGTAGAGGCGCTTGCTGCCAAGCCTGACGATCCGAATTGGAGCCCGAGAACACACGTGGTTAAAGGAGAGAACTGACTCTTGCAGGCGGTCTCCTGACTCCCCACATGGGTGCCAAGGCACTGCATACCTCCCAAAAGAAACAAAAATGGGTTTAATTAATTTAGAGCTGTCTGTGTGAGTTTCGGGAGCGGGGGTTGTTGATCATAGCATCATCCAAGAGTCTAAGGGGCCAAAGCAGGGAGACTGAGGAAGAAGAGGAAGACAAGACAGATGAAAAGAAGGAAGAAGATTCTAACGGCTGGAATGGGACAGTGACAGAAACCTGTTGTTTGCTGGGGCTAGTGAGAAGACCTTCCTCTAGTTAGGGGGTGGACAGGCTGGGACTGGGCTCCAAGATCCCCTCCCCCAACCAGGCTCCGCTTCTACAAGCTGGGTCCCCAGACAACACATCTCCTAAGCTCCCACCTGCCTCTCCAGGTGGTGGTGCTGATGATGTAGTGACAGGCCAAGAGATAGTCACATTGCTACCTCAGAGTGTCCAGGTGGCCAAAGTCAGCATATTTGTTTAACAGGTCTGACAGGGGATGCCACATGGAGACTCTGGGCTCCAGGCTAAGCCTTCTAAAGTATGTCTGTTCCTGGGATCTGAGTGGCCATCCCGCCTCCAGAGACAGTCTGGACAGAGCAGGTGATCAGTCAAGCTCAAGCCATCTCAAGCTCTCCGAAGCCATACGCGTAGCCTTGCAAACTCCAGTCGTAGCAAAGAGAGCCCACTCCACTGACTTAGCGAGAAGCAATGCTCTAGACATTTGACTGGTTTGCTGGTCTCCTCCATCCCTGGGTGGCCTCTGGCTCCCCTGGCCTGGCTTCAGCAGGCTCCTTCAGCCAGAGTTCCTCTGGTCCCTCATGTTTCCTCATTCATCCAGTGACCTTGCCTTCTTGCCAGCTGTTGATCTCTTCCCCCACCCCGCCGCCACCCCGCCCACGTTATGTTGGAAGTTGAGCCAGTGAGGGTTCTCTGTTCAGCATAAGGACCCCACTGCAGGGGGACACCCTGCATCTGCTGAAATGATCAAGTAGTTTTCCTGGATTTATTTAGTCTGTGTGACTTCATCTCTAACATGACTATGATGGAGCATGGCTTTCAGCTTATATACAAATGGAGAAACCGGCTGTGACATGAGGAACTGTGTGGGTTACCTTAAAGTGTATGGTCCTGAGGGAGCAGGGTCCTGGTCCCCAGCATTCATCAGCCAGGCTCTAAGCTGTCAATGTGAGTTTGGATGGTGGTGCAGAACTTCCCTGGGAGGAGTGGGGGCCCCTGTTACAGACTGACTGTGTGGCTTAGTGCTAAGTTGTTTGGGAGCTCAGAAAACTGTAGGTTGTCTTTGAGTCAGCTCCCAGCTCTAAATGAGTTGGCTCTTATCTTGGAGACTCCTTAATCTTGACACTAGGGTGAGCTAGACAAAAGATATCCAAGGTGTGACAGCATCTCCTGTGGCGACAACTCCATAAAGAGAAAGCACCATCTGGCTAGGAAGGTACCTGGGAAGTGGGAGGAGCCAGAACCAGCATGGTGTAGCTAGTTCCTCGGTCCCCTGTGGGCCTGGGACATCCTGGACAACTGATCCATGTTAGAGCAGCCCCACCCTCCTCAGCAAGAAGCCTCTAAAAGCAGATGGGAGTCATCACAGGAGGCTCTAGGCCTGTGAAAATGAGTACCACGGGAGTGGTGTTGCCATGGCAACAGACTTGGGGAGGGGTGGCAATTGTAACCGAGTTGGCCTGACCCACCATCCTCTCTGTACTTATATCAATTCCCACTTCTTTCTTGGGGGGTGGGGTAGGGGAACAATACTAAGCCTGCAATGAGACTCATCTTGGGGAGGCCTTGGGCAGCTCTCGCTCCCACCTACAGGATGCAATCCTAAAGGCTATCTGCACCCAAAAGCCAGTGTTGAGTCTTGATGTACCCTGGACCACCCTTTCCCACACCTGTGGATCACTTTGCAACTGCTGCCTGGCCAGCGAGGGACCACTGAGTTCCAATGTATCATCATAAATGGTGCCTTCCATGTGTGCCTTTAAGACCAAATGTCCAGGCTCTGGAGTCCTGCCCCTCAGCAATGTGACATTAGGGAGAGGCTGCTCTCCTCTGAACCTTAGCCTTGAATATGAATGGAGGACTTCCCCCTAGGTGAGTCCTGAACAAAGATGTCTTCGGCTACGATGGATGCTGGCTGGGCAGATCTCAGAACTGTGTTCCTGGGAAATGAGCCTCTAGGGACCAACTCTGAGCTTCCTGGGAGGAGAGTAAATGCCTTCTCAGTCCAGGAAGAAAAGAGGTGGTTCAGTATCTCTCCCTGCTTCTGCCAAGCCGTGGCTCTTGGAACTGAATACTGAGGTTGTTATCCAGCCAGTTGGCCCTGGCTGTGTAGAGACCCTGGGTTTTCCTGAAGTCAGCAGGACTTAGGGCTCCCTGAGAAGATCAGAGAGAAGAGCCCCTAAGGTCAATGAAGAAGGAGGCCTGGTCCCTTAAGAATCTGAGCTGCATGGACGGGCAAGGGCTTTGCTGAACACCTAGAAGCTCGCTGGATGGAGGAGGAGACTGTGATCAGCTTGGGTGGAGACTTCCCTAGAGCACCATATCAGAGGGCAGACACTGCTAGGTACTGTCTTTTCTAGAGCAGTGGAGAGACCGTAAATCTAAGTCTAGACATTTATATTAACCAGGGCCTTTCTGAAATTCTTCTGGGAGTCACCTACCTACCCTCACCCTGCCAGGCAGTGGAGACAACAGGAAAGAGGTCCTGAGCCCATGACGGAGGGAGAGGAAGAAGAGAAATGTGAGGAGGATGGGAACACAGAGATGAGAGGAGGGAGGGAGAGAACAGGCAAGAAAGACTTGAATTCTCATGACCTGATATTGATGTCACAGCCCGTATATGCTTGGCTCAGGGAGTGGCAGGATTAGAAGGTGTGGCTTTGTTGGAATAGGTGTGGCCCTGTTGGAGTAGGTGTGTCACTGTGGGCATGGGCTTTAAGACCCTCATTCTAGCTGCCTGGAATTCAGTATTCTGCTAGCAGCCTTCAGATAAAGTTGTAGAACCCTTAGCCCCTCCTGCACCATGCCTGCTTGGATGCTGCCATGTTCCTGCCTTGATGATAATGGACCAAACCTCTGAACCCATAAGCCAGACCCAATTAAATGTTGCCCTTATAAGAGTTGCCTTGGTCATGGTGTCTGTTCACAGCAGGAAAACCCTAACTAAGACACAGTCCCATTTGCATGCTTTGTTGGGCAAGGTGGTTACAAAGCCCGCCTGATTCAGTGGGTGGGGCTTCAGATCCCATGGTGCGTGGAGGACCTGAAGGAGAGACATGACCAGTGTTCACTCTCTGGTCTCAGGTGCAATGCAACCCCCAAAGCCAAGGTCAGCGGAGGGGACAGGGTCACAGATGGAACCAGGATAGCTCAGCTCATCTGAAGAGTCTGAGTTGTGTGATGAGGTAGATTCCAGACAAGAACCGGAGCCAGGTACAGGGGCGTGCACCTGTGGTCCCAGCTACATGGAAGACCAAGGCAGAAGGATGGCTTGAACCAGACGAGTTCGAGGCCACCCTGGGCAGCAGAGACTGCTTCCCCTGGGTCCTGGGAGGAGCGAGGCATGGCTGCTGGTGGGCTGTGGTGCAGGGTCGGCCAGAGGAGGCCAGATCCAGTGAAACAGCTTTCTTACCAGCTATCTTTTTCATTTGTTTGAAGTTAACTTTCAAAGATACACTCTCCCCACCCACCCTCAACAGAGCACTGGCACCAAACACTTTGCTGAGCAGGACTAAAGAAAACCTCAAAAAATACCAGAGTGTTCTGGAAACATCCCAGGACAGTGGCTGTCTATGCTGCCTGCTGTTGGGAGAGAAGGCTACCCTGGTCACAGCGCTCAAAGCTTGGGTGGGGGACAATACTTCATCTGCCTTTTCTGCCAGCGTAGGGTTCTTGGTCCTCTTGCCTCAGGCTCCTGAGTGCTGGGATCAGCCTCACGGACCACTCAGCACGGCTTGTGTCTGCCCTCTAATTCCAGTCAGAGCTGGCTCCTCGGAATGGGCAATGGGGGTTTTCAAATGGGATGTGGAAATTGCTCCAGATGTGAGAGCTTTAGACACGCAGTCAGCTTTTCCCTGGCCTGTCTCCCCAGTCTAGACAAACAGAACTGGAGACATTGTTGGTAAGAAACGGAAAGTTTAACCTAACCTAGCAGTGGCTGGTTTCTACTTCATACAAATTACTTTTAGGCGGGCATGGCGGCTCAAGCCTTTAATCCCAGCACTTGGGAAGCAGAGGCAGGAGGATTTTTGTGAGTTTGAGGCCAGCCTCGTGTACAGAGTGAGTTCCAAGACAGGACTATACAGGAGACCCTGTCTCAAAAGAAAAAAGGAATTACCTTTGGAAAGGTGACTGGGCAGGTGTCTGGCTCACCGGGCTGTGTGTTTGAGAAGGCTTGCTACATCACACAAGGCCGTGTAAAAGGAGTCCATAGTGCAAGAAGCAGGGAGAGATCCCCTCTAAGCAGGGGCAGCAATGGGGAGGGACCTAAGGGAGGTGATGCCCAGACCCATGATGCTTTTCTTGTTTTCAGAGGCTGTCCCTGGCACGGTTACTACCAAGCTGCAGGAGGCTCTTTTCTTAGAACCCAGGTATTCTGTGTGTGTGAGTGTGTGTGTGTGTGTGTGTGTGTGCATGTGCATACGTGTGGGGGGGCACATGTGTGTGTACGTGTGTACATGTACATACATGTATGTGTGTGGATGCATGCAGTTATGTGCACTTGCAAATACACATATATCTATGAATGCACACAAGTAAATGTACATGGAGGCCTGAGGTCCACATTATTTTGGGGGATAGACTCTCTCACTAGCCTGAAACTTAACCAAATAGGCTAGGCAGGCTGACCAGTGAGCCCCCAGGGACCCATTTGTCTCCACTCACCCAGCCCTGGATTATGGAACATGTCACAATGTCATCTTTGTTCATATGGTTTCTGGGAACCATGCTGTACAGCAGGTGTTTACTGAGTGACAACCCACTTTGCTAGCATGGGACTTGAACCATCTCTGTGTGGAAGCTAGCCTTGAATGGAAAGCAGCCCTTTGTCTCCGGGAAGGACTGGGGTCCTAGGTGCTCCCCTTGGGGATAGTCAGACTTTTCCCCAAGCAGCTGAAGCCAGCAGTAAGGAATGACAGGAGGTCTGTGGGGTCCAACTTCCAGGAGAGAAAGTGGGTCACAGATGCCACATCTATCAAGACAGGTGAGCAGGGTGGGGCTTCTGGCTCTGCCTATGATACTTCTTAGATGTCCTGGGAAGACAACACAGCTGCCCAGTCTTATGCAGTGACAGCAGCTCTGCCCTGGGCCCCTTCCAGGACTCCTTGGTGCTCACTTGCCATAGAGGTCATTGTCTCTGCTTGAGGCTTGCAGCAAACAGTTGGTAAGTAAGTTATCAGGCAGCAGAGAGTAGTTTTCTAAAGCCGTGCAAGCAGCAGCCAACTGCTGTCCCCTCCACAGCTGCAGACTAAAGTGTGGGCTGACAGATGTGCGCATTAGCAGATAGCTGATGCTCCACCTTGGCCTTGAGGCCTGCCTGCCTGCCTTTACAATTCTCCATTCCATCAGTGCCCTGAGCAGGGAGGGAAGAGATAGCCTGCTAGCCCACAGCCCACAAGAATTCTGAGGAGCCCGTGAGGGACCTCTGGCACCCCACTGGAGCAAGGTGGCACATAGCAGCTAATGCAGTTGGGTGGTATCAGCCCATCTGAGCAAATGTCATTCACCCTGTAGGAACACCAACAGCAGAGACAAAGAGGTGACATTTAAGACAGTGATAGCCTCTGAGAGACACTGGCAAAGTGACTCCGTGTTCTCCCAACTTGGCAGAGTCCACAGAACATCTTGGAATGGCTGAGGGACTCTAGCATGTCAATATAGGATCGATTGTACTAAATATCTTACTCTGGAGAGAGGCTAATGGTGACAGGGAACCCACCGGGGAAGGGGACAGTCGGGAACTGTGTACTGTCAGATCAATTTTCTATTTTATAAAAAGTTTCTGCTTGTCAGAAAATGAGTACTTTAAAATGTGCTTTGATCTAGTTTTGGGGAGGCTGAGGCAGGAAGATCAAGTTCCTGAGACCGCTATGGGATACATAGTGAGAAGCCAGCCTGTAAGAGGTGAGACCCTGCCTCAAGAAACCAAGATAAATCCTCTACTTGTGGGACCACAAGAAGGCTCGGCGGTTAAGAAAATTTGCTGCTCTTGCAGCACATGGAATCATAGATACACACGGTTGTGAGCCCACCATGTGAGTGCTGGGAACTGAACCCAGTGACCTCGTATAACTTCCATGAACACCAGGCACGCATGTGGTGCTATACATACATGCAGGCAAAACAAAAACGAAAAGCAAACCCAACTCATACACATAAAGTAAAACTTCTCAGCTGCTCCGTGTGGTGGCGGCATACACGGTAATCCTAGCACGCAGGAGGTAGAGGCAGGAGGATGACGAGTTCCAAGCCAGGCTGTGCTACCTGAGACACAGACAGACAGACAGACCAGACAGACAGACAGACAGAGACAGAAAGAAAGAGAGAGAAAGAGAGAGAGAGAGAGAGAGAGAGAGAGAGAGAGAGAGAAGAGAGAGAGAGAGAAAGAAAGAAAGGTGGTGTGAGCATCTACTGAAATCGTAGCCCTCAGAACTGCTCCCCACCCTGTGCCGCTTTTCTCTTCTGTTTTCTCCTTGCATGGCATCCACAGAGGCTGTCCACTGCCTTCACCTCTGGCCCCAATGTCTCCCAAATCAACTCCTTCAGTCTTTTGCCATTCTCCCGCCGCCCCCTCGACAGCTTTACTACCAACTTTCAGCCTTCCAGCAAATCCTTGCCTTTCTGGGGCTGAGTGCAAGAAGCTGGGGGCGGCAGGGGGCGGGGGAGGTCTGTGTGTTTGTTTGAAGTCTGGACGTCATGTAGCCCAGGCTGGCTATACAGCTCGGGATGACCACAGACTCCTGATCCTCCTGCCTCAACCTCCCAAGCCCTAGAATCATCACCGTAGGACACCACACTGAGACACCGCTCTTACCTCATCCTGACACCTCCCTCCCCAGTGATTCAGTCAGAGAAGAGCCCCCAAGCCCACAACCCACAGCATGGGGGCTGGACTAGTGTAAGGAGCAATGAAGGCTCCTGTGGTTTCTTGTCCCAGGGGAGCTGGCAGCAGTGGTTGGTGTTGGCTGGAAAGCCTGTCCTGTTTCACTCCCTCTTGGTTAGGACACTAAGGATGCTCTGTGTCTGAGGAACTTGCTTAGGAATGAGAAGGACAAGAACTGGATACAAATATCCAGGTGCCAGGACAAGGGCAGGGCTGAGACAGGGGACACACTGGTCTTCTTAGGTAGGGTTCATGATGCTACAGGCAGCTTCCCTGAGAGGCGCTGCATTGAGCCTTTGTCTTTTCCCACATCCGGTTCATAGCTTCTGTGTTGTCTTCCTCCTCTCACCTCAACCCCTGACCAATGCAGCAGCTGCTCCCGCCAGTTCTCTGGCTGGACGAAGCCAGGAAAAGTGGGCGTCTACCCTGTGCACTACCTCTCATGTCCCCTGATACCACCTCCCCTGCCTTCCACCAGTTTCTCAGAAGAGGCCTCTGCCCATCAGCCTGTCCAGCCTGCCCATCCCCCAGAGCCAATCAGCCTGCCCATCCTCCAGTGCCCCACTCCTCCCTAGTTTAGGCAAGCTGTCTGCCATTCTTCCAAGCACAGCTTCTTGTCTCTGGCTTTTAAACAACGCAGCTTTCAAGGCCCAATTTACATTTCTTTCCTACTTATTTCGCCTTGAACTTGTTATGTAGCTAAGGATGGCCTCAGGCTCCTGCTCCTCCTGACTCGTCCTCCTCCTAAGGGCTGGGATAACAAACTTGGACCATGTCCTGCTTATGTAGTGCTCGGGATGGAATCCAGAACTGTGCATGCTAAGTGAGCACTCTGCCAAGTGAGTGGCATCCCCAGACATCTTCCCCCTCCCCTCCCCACCCCTCCCCTCCCCTCCCCACCCCTCCCCTCCCCTCCCCTCCCCTCCCCTCCCCTCCTTCTCCTCTCTTCTTCCCTCCCCTCCTCTTCTCCTTCTTTGTGGTTTTTGTTTGAGACAAGATTTCTCTGTGTAGTCCTGTCTATCCTGGAACTCACTATGTAGACCAGGCTAGTCTCAAACTCAGAGATCTGCCGCCTCTGCCTCCTGAATGACGGGATTAAAGGTGTGCATTACCACACTGCCGGGCCAACCTCTTCTTTTTTAATAGTGATACTGAGATATGATTTACATATGCATAGTAAATCCATTTAAAGTATATAATCCTGTGGGGGTTGGCATTGTTGAGAGGCTTAAAATATTTATTTTTATGTGTATTCGTGTTTTGCCTTCCTGTATGTATGTACACCACATGCATGCAGTGCCCATAAAGGCCACTAGAGGGTGGATTCCCTGTCTTTTACAGATGGTTGCAAGGCACCATGTGGGCGCTGATCACAGAACTGTAGTCCTTTTTTGTACCATTGCTTTTGACCACTGAGCCACCTCTCCAGCCCCTGGTTCTGGGATTTACACATTCACAGAGGCTTGCACTGCAAATCGACTTGAGAATACTTTTGTCATTTATAAAGAAACTATCTACTCTTTAGCTCTCACCCCTGTGTCCCCCACCCCGTCCCTTCCACCCCAGCTCTTCACAGCCACTGTCACAGGAGTGGAATTTAGTGAGTCTTTCTTGTGTGGCATTTCTTCACTCAGCATCATGTTCTTTTCTTCTATGTGTGTGTAGTATCGGGGAGGGAATCCAGAGTCCTGCTAAATAAGCCGAACTGACCTCAACACCATAATCCTCCTGCCTCAGCCTCCTGAGTACTGGAAATATGGGTGTGAACCATCACATCCGCTTTGGCCTACTATTTTTGAAATTCATTCATGAGACACATAAGTACCTCATTCTCATGGCTGAATAATGGTCTCTTGCATGGATACACTCGTCTGTTCACCATTTGATGGCAGTTTTTAAAGATTCATTTATTTTCGTTTTTACCTGTATAGGTGTTTTGCATGCATGCATGTTTAATTACCATGTGCATACAGTGTCAGAAGAGGGTGGATCCTCTGGAACTGGAGTTGTATATAATTTCGAGTCACTGTGTGGTGCAGGGAATAGATGCTGCTGTCAATTAATCCGCTCTAAACTCCATGACAGCAACACTACAAGTTCCTCATAACACCCCAATATTGTGGATTCTCTAATGAAACACACACACACCACACACACACCACAAATACCCACACACACTACACACACACACCACACACACACACATACCACACACACACACACCACACACACACCATAAATACCCACACCCACACACACTACACACACACACCACACACACCACACACACACACCACACACACACACACACCACACACACACCACACACACACACCACACACGCCACACACACCCCACATACACACACTACACACACACACCACACACACATACCCACACACACACATCACACCACACACACACACATACACCACACACACACACACACCACACACACACATACCACACACACCACACACACACACCACACACACACATACCACACACACACCACACACACACACCACACACACATACCACACACACATACCCACACACACACATCACACCACACACACATACCACACACACACACCACACACACACACCACACACACCACACACACACCACACACACATCATACACACATCATACACACACCATACACACACACACACACGGCCTTATATTTAATATGCCTTAATCAGCTCAATGGCTGGACCATCCCTCACTTCCACGTTGCTGACTCCTCCCCTCTGATACTCCTGAGTTATTACTTACTAAAAGATTTCATCTTGGCTACCTTAGACCCATTTGGGGGAGGGGGAACTGGGACGCTCTTCCCTGGCTCTTTCATGATTGTAAGCTTTCTCTTCTGCCGCTTTCAAGGCTCTTATCCCTTTCCTAGTGTGGCAACCCTCCTTTTTCTCCCTCCTTTGTTTTATGCCCAGGAATCCTAAAAGTCCTGCCTCAGTCTCCCTGCCCAGCCATTGGTCACCAGCAACTATACCAATCAAAGCCAACTGGGGGCGGGGCCCTCAGCATCTTACATGCAGATGTCCAAATTCCCATGTAATTTTGGGAACCCAATTAACATAGTACCAGCAATAAACCAAATCTACAACAGGGAACTGAATTCAGGTCCTCTGCAAGAGCAGCGGGTGCTCTCATCCACCCCCCCCATCTCTCCCGCTGAGGAGGACTTTGTGGTTGTTTTTTTGTTTAGAGTTTTTTTTTGAGACAAGGTATCACTATGTAGCCTTCCCTAGCCTCAGACTCAAAGAGGTCCACCTGCCTCTGCCTTCTGATTGCTGACTGGGTTTAATGGTGTGGTCGTGGTGGACATTTTTGATGGGGAAATTTGGGGCTGTGGTGACTCCACCGTCCATGTTTCCACACCTCAGGACTATGCTCACAGTAGCAATTGGCTTTTGTCACGGCCCCTCAGAACAGCAGACAGAGCTCTTGCCACCCTGTGTCCAGAGGAGAGAGAGAATGGTAGGTAAAGCCGGCTGTCTCAGACATGTTTGTCCCTCTGCCAACCAGGCCAAGGGTCACAGTTGCATCCTTGAGTCTGTGAGCCTGGTCCCCCTTCCCCTCCCGCTCTTGTTTTCCTTCTCAGCTCACAGAGAACCTGAAAGCAGTACTTTCCCTGGCAGCTGTCACCAGAGCAGCAGCCAGGACACACCTTCCAGATGACCCTCCAGCCCAGAGCAGCTGCCGGCTGTTTGGATTCTGAACAGCTGATTTCCCTCTCTATCAGGGCGGCCTTGGGAGTGGGACTGCACAAGACCTTCTGGGAACAAACCTCTCTCAAACTTCAGGAACAGGGCCATAGGGTCAGAAAGTGTGGTGCACTCTCCAGGGCCAGGCTTTGAGAGCTTCTTCCATTCTGGAAGATTCCAAGGGGGCTATTGTATCCTAGGCAGTCTGTCATGGCCCAAGAGTCTTCTTTTCCATCTGGGGGCCTCCTGACGGGATGTTGTGATCTTTCTAGAATGCTGTTCTTTTCCTCTCCCATCCGTGCAGACCCATCCCACAGACCCCAAGGCTTTGCACACCTGTTGGAGATGTGGCCACAGCCACGGGGCCAGCTGTGGGACCAGGCATGGGGCAGGCAGCTGGCCTGTCAGATCCTCAGCTACGCTCAGGTGGAGAACAGGCCTTGGAGAGGAATTGTAAGGAAGGATTTGAACTAAGATTGCTGGTGGAGTTGGAGGGACAGTGGTACCAGGGCATGGACATGCACGGAAAGCCCACACAAAAAAACCCAACGCAAGTGGGGCGGAGTCATGCTGGGAAGTGGGAGGAGCCACAGCAGGCAGTGGGAGGAGCCACAGCAGGCAGTGGGAGGAGCCACGCTAGGTAGGTAGTAAGGGGAAGGCAGACATACACTCATACAAATACACATTTTTTTTTTTAAAAAAGGGAACTATGATATCTGGTACTACAAAAGAACTTCCTATTAGGTGGACAGCAGGGGAACCAGACTGGCTGATGACATGCAGTGGTCGTCTTAGAAATGGATCCTCAGTGGTCACGGGTGAGCCATGGTCCCTCAGGTGATGACAGTGAGCTGGGCTTCACCACTGCCCGCTGCCAGCTGAACCCCCACCCAGGTTCAACAGGAACCCTCGGCTCTGAGTAATGAATACGCCTGCCTCTCAGAGGGAACATGTGTTTCCAATCTTTCTGCTCAGCAGTGAGTCACCGCCAACAGCTGCTGCCGGCTCCCTCCACCACGGCTCATCTCAGACCCTGCTGACCGCTGGCTCCACCCCCATCCTGCCTCATAGCCAGCCTGGCTCCTGGGCCCTGGCCTTCCACATCCAGCACAATGGCTCTTCAAGCATGCCTACCCCACGATCTGGAGGAGTCTGCCTGCAACCCCTGAACCATTATTTCTCCCAGGCAGCAGCCTTATCCTCACTTGGGCCCCCACGAGAGTCTGGGCACTGCCATTGCATGGTGCTTGTTATACTCTGTATTCTGTGTGTGTGTGTGTGCGCGCGTGCTCATAAGTCAGAGGTCAACATTGGGGTGTCTTCTTCAATACTCTCCCCTCTTACTTTTTGAGGCAGAGTCTCTCACTTAACCTGGAGCTATTGGTTCAGACAGGCTGGCTGGCCACACAACCCAGCCTGACTCTGCCTCCCCAGTGCAAGGCTTGCAGGCAGGGCCACCGCGTTCTGCTCCTACATGGGATCAAATTCACACACCAAACACTTTACCTACTGAGCCATCTGCTAAGCCCTTGCCTTTTATTTCCGACTGAGCGATGGTTTGTGCCACACAAGAGGAGGAATCCCGTTTATTCCATCTGTAACCCCAGCTTCTAAACAGCCTTGGCACATGGCTTGTGTGCCCAAGAAATATTTTTGAGCAAATGAGCTACAACCTTAAGAGATATTCATTCAGAGGCTGGCCCGGTGGTGCACACTTGTAATCCCAGTACTCTGGAGGCAGCTGGATCTCTGTGAGTTCAAAGTCAGCCTGGTTTGCATAGTGAGTGCTAAACCAGCTAAGGACTCTGTCTCAAGAAGACAAAGTAAAAGAAATATTCAGTGGATTAGGAAGACAGACCTGAGAAGGAGTCAGCTGTAAGACAAGCCATAGCAGTCTAAAATAAGGCCACTTGGTGAAGGTTTTTATCCTTCACCAAGACCACTCTCTGTCACTGTGCTGTCCCAGCTCTGGGACTGGGATAGTCTATCATGTTCAGATGGCCAGGATTCTAGGTGGAGAAGTGGGAGGGAGGAGTGGGCTCCACAGAGAAGGGATGTTTAATGGGGCAGGGTGTGGCCACCAAGAGTGACTAGAGGGACATATCCCAGACATTGCCTGCCTCTCCACAGCACCAGAACTATAGCACAAATGACCAGGTGCTGAGGCAGAGCCCACAGCATCCTCCTGCCTCTGCAGGGAACCCAGCAGGGATCCTGTGCTGGCACCCCTGAGTTTCCCTGACTTTACCTGTGAGCATAATAGCACTGTTCTGTAGCAGAAGACGCAGAGAAGAGAATTGAGGAGGCAGATGACTAGCTACCACCCATGTTCCCGGGTCACAGGACACCAGAACAGAACCAGATGACAGGGTCAGTCACCGGGCCCATTTCTACCCAGGATGTTCCAGGCACAGAGGGATACCACTGTCCCGAGTAGCTCTTCTTGCCTTTGATGTCGAATAGCCCTTTGTAGCTGAGGAAGAGCTGAGCAGGAGAAGCAAAGTGGAGAGGCTGGATCCGAACTTCAGACAGCAGAGGAGATGAAGGACACTGTGCCTCCTTTCCCAAGAAGCCTCGCTCTCCCTCTTCTACCTCATCGCTTTGCTAAGATGAGACCCACCCCAAGCCTGGTCCTTCTGCCTCTGGAAAGAATGGGGCTGGCTTTGCATCTAGAGGTGAAAGCCCCTATGCACTCCTGGCTGAGGGGTGATGTCACAGGGATGCTACCTCACCTCTGGAAAAGAGAAGAAAGGGAGAGGAGGCCAATCAGGAGTACAGAAAGGAGGACCTGGGAGAAGCAAGGGCTGGGTTTTCTACACAGCCTTAGCATGCGATTTACTGCAGCACTCAGAGGCGCTGGCCTGCAGCTTGCCACAGAGCCCAGCCTCCCTTCTGTTTGGATTAGGTAATGACATCATGGCCAAAGGCTGTCACTCCCCAATACCAAAGGAAGCAGAGGATGGTGGCGGTGGCGGGAAACCTGAGCCTCTTGAACCTCCCATCCTGGACTAGCGGGCCAGGGAACCTGAAACCACCACCCCCAAGCAACCCCTGCTGAGCTGGGCAGCAAGCTCTGGGTCCCTCACCCTCCCTGCTAGCTGAAGCTGCTTCCTGGGGAAAGGCGGACCAGAGGGGTGAAGGGTTCTCATCACAACCAGCTCATGAGCGAAAACACATGACCACATGCCCAGGGCCAAGAGGAAATAGCCTGGGCATGAGGAAGCGAGAGCAGCCAGGGGCGTCCACTCTGAGCATCAGCTACATTCCTGAGTGCTTCACTGAACTGATCTAGAGGGTCCCGTAGAGCCCAGTGGGGGCGGGGAGGATGGGGGACAAGAGGAGGGATGGGGGTAGGGGAGAGGGTAGGGGCAGAGGAGGGGGCAGACAGGGCCATGAGGTTGAAGGGGGACCGGAGGAAGGGAAGAGGAAGCCAGAGACATTTTAAGAATCCAGAGTTAAAGCAGCCTGCTCTCCAAGCCCCTCTCTTTTCTTGGAAGAAGTCAGGGATGCCTGGCTTTGCCTCCTTCTTAGGATAAAGCCCCAGGAAGAGAGAGGAGGGACCTGGTCCTAGAGGGTCCTTTCCTGTGACACCAGCCTGCACAGGCTGAAGTTGGGCTGTCACTGTCAAGTCAGCCTTTCTCTGGGATGCTGGCCCATCAAGCATAGTTCAGATGTGGCAATTCTTTGGGGCCAAGCATCACAAGGCTTCCTGTTCCCCACCAGGACACACGTCCTCCCTCCCTCCCTCCCTCCCTCCCTCCCTCCCTCCCTTCCTCCCTCCCTCCCTCTGGCAACTCCTTCCTCCCCCCTCCATCCCTCCTCCCTTCCAGTCTAAAGTCCCTGTACCAACATGGGTGGGGGCAGGATTATCCCTGGAGGCTGTGAAGCTATGCCTTACCCAAGGCTGCCTGCAGGTTGACGATGGAATGCTGTGCTCGCTTGCTCACAGGCCTATGAGATGCATGCCTGGGAAAGGGAAGAAGGGAAGAGTCACGTGTGGAAGACGCCAAGCCCCTCTCTTTAAAGATGGATGGGACAGGACAACAGGAAAGCCGAAATGAAAGGAGCTGTGGACCAAGCAAACGTCACCTAAAAGCGGGTACTTGACAAGCTGTAGCCAAGGTCTTCCCATGGCCACAGACAGAAGAGTTCTGAGGCTGGGAGAGAGGTGTCCTGTCACTGTCAACCTGCACCCTCACCTGACCCCACCCCCCAGCCATAGCTCCTAATACCCGAGAGAGAGCATCTGTTTGGATTAGAGGCACGCAGTGTGACATGAAGAAGTGATCCTACCTTACCACTCTCAGCTCTGTAAGTTCATCATTGTATCTCTCCTCTTCCCTATGTCTCTGACCAGGGTAGATAGTGTGGCACGGGACTCCCACCTGGGCCTCGAGGTCCCTGGTTTGTTCCTATGTGGAGTGTTATTTGCTCCACAAAACAGAAGCCTGCTCTCCAACATTCTCTGTTGCTTGCTTTACTCAGAGCCAAAAAATCTGTAGCCGTTTCTTTCTATGAATCCACTAGTCAATCAGTTGACCGCGTCTGAGTTGCAGCACTGGTGTGAGGCCCAGAGGTTCTCAGCCTCTACCCCATGGAGGCCGAGTCTCTTCTTTCCCATGCTGCTGTGCTGTGTACCCGAAGCCCCCTCATCAACATGCCAAGATTTAGAAGCCAGGCTCCAAATGAGGAGTGTGGATTAAGAAATGAAACTTGTATGGAATGCCTTCTAGTGCGCCCGCCACGGGGCTGTCAAGCTGTAGCAGGGCTGCACCCTGTCTGCAGGTCCAGACTCTGTTAACTCACCATCTTGTCAGCCTTGGAATGTTCTAGTAAACAGCCCCGCCAGAAGGATGGACCCCACCTGCCTGATGCAGCCAAGACTCTGATGCCCTGTTGGGTGGGGAGGCTCATCACGGTGCTGATCGGAATCCCAGGTCACACTAGGATAGTCTCCTCCCAGAGATCCTTAAACCCATGCCCACCTCTCCAGCAAGAGGCTGCTTCCAGCTCCCTTAAGTCCTGCCAAGACCCCTCCCCCACAACTGCTTCTAGAGCTTCCTGTTGTTGGCTCGGGTCTATTTCCTTGGCACGTGTGGCCGGTTTTGATGCCCGTGTCTGAGAAGAACGTCTGACTCTCCAGGAACCTGCCGGAGAGAGTGGGGGGGCTTCCGCTCTGCTCAAGCTGTCGCTGAGGAGAGAACACCACGTGCTGAGGGAGATGGGGCAAGCAGGGTGGGTCCGGAGATGGTAGAGCTTCCCCTAGGCAGACTCATCCTAAGTACCAGGATGCCTGTTCCACCCAAAGACACCCTGCCTCAGTTTACCTGGAAGAAACGTAAGGGAGGTACCCTTGCCACCTCCTCCTGGCCAGGACAGTGTTTACTGGGTCTACCCAGCACATGTTTGCTGAGTGTGCTCAGATGTGGGAGGGATAGGCAGACAGCTCTGCATGGAATCAAGTCAAGTCCCAGCTCTGGGCTGGGAGTCTCTTCCAAGTGTGATAGCTCCAAGTATGTGATCCACTGGCCTGGAAGACCTCTCCACAGACCTCCTGCTTGTTGATGGGGAAGCACTGCCACGTCCCATCTGTCAGGAGAGACACTGTTGAGGTGTGTACCTCATTTGCTAGTGTTTGCCAAGCGTTTACCGTGTTCCAGAGCTGCAGAAATGGGGAGGGGTGGGAGACGCCTGAATCCTGACACTCAGAAAAGGACCAGGACTTCAAGACCATCCCTCTTTCTTCTCTCTACCCACTAGAACCAGAGAGATGGAGGATGCTGTTTGGGGTTGATGGTGGGGAGCGACCAGATCCAGTGCTCTTACCTCACTCCAGCTCTGGCCCCACCCCCCACAGAGGAGAGTCGGGGCCAGGAGTGGCAGCCCTTTCTCCAAGGTTGGTCTGCATTATATGCATGTCTGGTGCCTGCAGAGGTCAGAAGAGGCCATTGGATGCTCTGGGAGTAATGGTACAAATAGTTGTACACCACACCAATATGGGTGCTGGGAACTGAACCCAAGTCTTTTGCAAGAACAACAGAGCTCCTAACTGCTGAGCCAGCTCTTACCTGCTGAGCCAGTTCTCCAGTCCCTGGTTTCCAGGGTTTTGTTGTTTCTTTTTCAGAGACAGGGTCTTACCCTGGAGTTGAAACTCCTCCTGCCTCAGCTTCCTGGACTCTGGGATCACGCATGGGTGCTGCCCCATCCATTTAGGAAAGTGGAGGGTTTTGTTTTGTTTGTTTTGTGGGGGATTAGAACCTTCCAACTTGATATGTAACTGAAATGGCCTTGGTCTTCTGATCTCCCTGCGTCAGTCGGTCCAGTATTGAGGTCACAGCTGTGTACCCACACACCATTTTAGGAAGGGTTTTTTTTTTTTATCATCAACTTGCAGATAAGTCTGGGGAGTCAGCAGCAGGGAAGGCACGTAGAGCAGCTTCTGTTATCAAGTTGCTCTTACTTCACTTGCCTGTCCTTCCAGAAGAAGCATCCTGTTCCTCTCGGAGCACCCCCCCCCCACCTCACTCAGAACACGCTCACCCTCTTACTCCTATCGTCCTCTTCTCTCAGCCCTCTGACCTGGCTCCACCCTCCCTCCCCTCTCCTTCCTCAGTCTCTATGTTACATCACCGGCCCTCAGGAATACGGGCACAGTCCAGCCGCAGAGCCTGGGAGCCACTCTCACAAGTCAAAGTTGTACCGGGGACTCTGTTAGCCCACCTATCCCTGTCAAGAGAAGAGGTGAAGGGCTAGGGGTGCCATTCATTTGAAAAGCTTGTCTACCATTCACCAAGCCCCAGCACTGAGCTAAATGCGGTATGGTGAGATCTCACAGTACTCAAATAAGTGGAAGAAAAAGGAGACACCAAGAGATAAGCTAGACCCAGAGAGAAGGAAGTGTTTGCCCCATAGGCTTCTGCTTGGAGAAGAGAGCTGCAGATAAGAGCATAGACATGGGGTGTTTTCTTGCCCTAGAAATGGATATATGCATGTATTGTACCCATAAGCCCACATGTGAGAAAGCCAGTGTCTTGCTGGGATGGGGCTCAACTGGTAGAGAGAGCACTTGCCGAGCATCTGTGAGGCCCTGAGTTCTAGCCCTAGCACAGCCAAAAAGGACAGAATTGTGTGTGGTGGTGCACACCTTTAATCCCAGCAGGTGAGGTGGAGGAAGAGGTGGAGGTAGGGGTGGAGGTAAAGGCCAAGACAGAGACAGGTAGACCTCTGTGAGTTCAAGACCAGCTTCGTCTATGTAGTGAGTTCCAGAACACACCCAGGGCTATGTAGAGAGATTCAGTATATTCTCAAAAACAAACAAATAAAACTAAGAAGATTTTCAAATTTATTTACTTTTTTAAAAAAATTTTTGTGTGTATAGGTGATTTTATCTGTATGTATGTCTGAGAACCATGTGTATGTCTCATGTTTTCAGAGACCAGAAGAGGGTATCAGATCCCGGGACAGGTGTTAAAGACGTTTGCGAACCACCTTGTGGTTGCTGAGAACTGAAACCACGTCCTCTGCAAGAACAGCTGGTGCTCTTAAACGGTGAGCCATTTCTCCAGCTTCATAAATAAAGTGTTAAAAGCAAGTGAGCACCTTTGCACATGGATGGGATGGGCTCTTGTACATGAATGGGGTGGCTCTTGCTCATGGATGGGGTGGCTCTTGCACATGGATGGGGTGGTAGCTCTTGCACATGGATGGGATGGGCTCTTGTACATGGATGGGATGGGCTCTTGTACATGAATGGGGTGGGCTCTTGCACATGGATGAGTGGCTCTTGCACATGGATGGGGTGGGCTCTTGCACATGGATGAGTGGCTCTTGCACATGGATGGGGTGGGCTCTTGCACATGGATGGGGTGGCTCTTGCACATGGATGGGGATGGCTCTTGCACATGGATGGGATGGGCTCTTGTACATGAATGGGGTGGCTCTTGCACATGGATGGGGTGGCTCTTGCACATGGATGAGTGGCTCTTGCACATGAATGGGGTGGGCTCTTGCACATGGATGGGGTGGCTCTTGCACATGGATGGGTGGCTCTTGCACATGGATGGGGTGGCTCTTGCACATGAATGGGATGGCTCTTGCACATGGATGGGGTGGCTTGTGGGGTGAAAGCGGAGCTGCAGGTGAGTGGGTACAGGTGGGAGGAGCCACTGGGTGCTCCCCTAGTTGTATGTCAGGCCCCGTCTCCTCCCCTGTTCTCCAAGCATTGGCACTGGTCCTCTCTTGTGACATTTTCAATCCCTACATCTGAGGTATTTCCACACTTGATCACTGCATAAGTAGTGCCTGAAACTCTTAAGAGACAGGCGCCTAAGCCCATTTCTCTTGTAAACTCTCCTAGACTCGTAAAACTCAACAGCATTTCATTTAAAAGAACGAAAGAAAGGGGCTCCAGGCAGCTGACATGCAATAACTTTCTGAATCAACTGCGTTCTGTGTTTATGTGTGTGTGTGTGAGTGAGTCTATGTGTGCATGTGAATGTGTGTGTATGTGTCTGTGTATGTGTGTGTGTGTGTCTATATGGGTGTGTCTGTGGTGGGTATGTGTGTGTGTCTGTGTGTGAATATGTGTGTGTATGCATATGTGTCTGTGTGTGTGTCTTACGTGTGTGCATTTAAGTGAATGTCATGTGTTTGTAGGTGGTAGATGAGGTCAGAAAAGGGTGTTGACACCTCTGGAATTGGAGTTATAGGTAGTTGTGAGCTACCTGATATGGATGCTGGGGTCCTCCTGAAAAGGCTCGAGCGTTCTGACCTGTGAATCCACCTGTCAGCCTCATGACCATGTGTTTTTGAAATAGGATCTTACGGAGTTGGCAAACTGAGCAGGTGAGACTGGCTGCTGAGAGCCTCAGGAATTCTCCCGTTTTTACCCCCTGGTGCTGGGATTACAACCCCCCCCCCCCAGGTGAGCTTTTTATTTGGGCTCTGGGGATCGAACTCAGATCCTTGTGCTTATAGAGCGAGCACTGTACTGATTGAGCCGTCTTCCTGGCCCCTCAATCCTACCTTTGAAACGTCAGCCCCAGGCAGCACTTTAGGGATGGCACACTCTATTTTAGGTTAGCAACAGTCAAAAAATGACTTTGGATTTGTCAAGGTGCTAAAAATAACCACCCTGTCTAACATTTGTCTGAATTGTCTGTCTCCGAAGCTAAAAAACTCTACTTTTCCATTCTTCTCCTGTTTCCCAGCATTCCCTGGCTCAGATCCGCACCAAACACTATAGTGGGAAATTATACTTTTTAAATTTTTTAAAGTGTGTGTGTGTGTGTGTGTGTGTGCACGCGCGCGCGCAAGTGCACTTGAGTTCAGATGCCCTTGGAGCCCCAGAAGCATCAATACTGATGAAGCTGGAATTACAGGCGGTTTGTGAGTCACTCAGCCTGGGCGCTGGAATCAAACTCCAGTCCTCTGCAAGAACAGCAAGGGCTCTCAAGTGTGGAGCCATCGTTCCGGCCTCCTTTGTTTTTGTTTTCCTCTTCTTCCTCTTCTTCTTCCTCTTCTTCTTCCTCCTCCTTTTCCTCCTTCATTCCCCTTCTTTCTGTCTCTGTCTCTCTGTCTCTCTGTCTCCCTGTCTCCCTGTCTCTCTCTGTCTCTCTCTCTGTGTCTCTCTGAGGTTCGATACAGTGTCTCCTTATGTAGTCTAGGCTAGCCTAGAATTCAGTACAGCCCAAAGCAACATCAGACTGATTCCAGTTCTCCGTCTCTCCGTCTCAGCCCTCAAGTACTGCCGTGACAGGTATGTGCACATTGCCTGGCTGCCTAGATAGGCGTCACTGTGCCTGGATGCCATGACAAGTGTGTGTCGCTGTGTCTGACTGCCATTACTCTTTGTGTCATTTCCCCCACTTTTTGTTTATCTTGCCGGCCAATATCTGAGGGCAAGGGTTCTCTGGCCAGCAGGTGGTGACTGGCCGTCCATGGCCACAATCCCTTTCACCTCACCTTTCAGCTCCCTGGTCTTTCCAAGAACACAGAAGTGCTTTGGCCTAAGTCTATGGGCAAAGAATGGACACTCTGAGCAAAGGAGGCTCAGTAAGGCTTACTGGCCCCTGACCCATCCTTCTGCTGTTCCAAAATCTGGCCAGTTTTACTCTCTTTTGTCCGCAGTAACTACACCCCACCCTCTCTTTAACAACTAGTCAAAGGCGCTGGAAATTCTAAGGCCTCCAAGCCCTCGCCCCTCTCCCATGGGAGGGGCCCATGGGGAGTGACACTGGCCCAGAGAGTGCTTGGAATTTATCCTGTGGAAAGAAAAGTGAAGAAGACCTTGGGGTTAGGTCGGAGGAAAAAGTTGGGTCGGAGGTCGTGGGGACAGGGGGAGGGGGGAGGCCTGGTGGCCTTTCAGGGACAAGGCCTGAGTTCCACCCAGAGTCGGGGTCTCATCAGGCTTAACGCCTCGCTCAGCTGGCCGTTTCGGGGACCAGATGAGTGTGGGTGCCACCCCAGCGCGCAGTCAGGTACGCAGCGCGCGTGGCCCTGCTGCGCAGAGTGCCAGGTGGTGCGGGAAGCCCGCAGCCTGTGCCAGGCTGGGCACAACAAAAGCCGGGGTTCTGGGGAGGGCTGGGCGGCGCGGCGCGGGAGGAGGGCTGCTGGGAGCGCCCGGCCTGCACTGGCCGCCAGCCACCGAGAGGAGGAGCAGAGGATCCTCGGAGCGCAATAAAACGGCGGCTCGGCCCGAGCCCGCAGCAAACACAGCCATAGAAGGCAGCGGAGGAGCCGAGCCGGGCTGCGCTCGCTCGCCGCCCCCCAGCCTCTTTCTTCTCCGCCCGGTGCCCTGTTCTACGCCGTCCCCTCGCCGCTTCGCCCCTTGACAAAGAGGACAGAAAGTTTGCGCGGGGGAGCGGGCCAGGTGAGGAGGGGCGTGCCCGGCGCCCCAGCCCGCGCCCCAGCAGCCGGACCCAGGCCCCCAGCGCGCCCGCCATGGGCGCCGCGGCCCGCAGCCTCCGGCTGGCGCTCGGCCTCCTGCTGCTGGCCACGCTGCTGCGCCGGCCGACGCCTGCAGCTGCTCCCCGGTGCACCCGCAACAGGCGTTTTGTAATGCAGACGTAGGTAAGAGGCTGTACCGGGGTTCGCCGCGGCCCACCTCCCTGCCTGTGCAGCCGGTTGGGGTTCTCCCTCTGCCATTCTGCAACTGAACTCCCCAAACGCACTTTCTCCCTCCCCGTACCTCCCTCCACCGTTCCTCTCTTCTCTTTCCTCCTCTGAGCTGGAAGATGCTTGGCGACCTCAAAATTCCACCGAAATTCCGCAGCAGCTCCGGCCCTAGGAAAGGGAGCCAGGGAACGCTTGGGTGTTGGCAGGCCGCCTCCCTGGGATGCCAGCGCTGGGGGTGGGGGAGTGGGGGACACGCGGGGGTGCGGTGGGTAAAGGACTGGGAACCCCGGGAAGAAACTTCCACAGGTGAGATGCTGACTGGGTGAGGAGGGCTCCTCTGCAGCCATTTGGGAGTTTTTGCTTAGCAGGGCAGAATGGAAGCCCCCTACGCAGATCCCATGAGCTCAGAGCGACAGAGGAAGGCTGCTGGAGTCTACTTCCCCGCTGCGTGTCCCCTACAAGGCCCCACCAACAGGGCCAGGCAGGGTCCAGGAGCCTGAGTATTTTCTGTTGTTGACTGTTACTATTATGCAGAATGTACACACACAAACGGAGGTGGGGTGGGGGACAAGACGACTTGGTGACTATGGGGTCATGAGAGTGTGTGGCTGTCTAGACTGGCATATATTTTACCCTTAGGACTCCTTAACCCAAAGGGTGGGTACTATTGAGCCAGGTAAGGGGAGCATATATAGTTACGTGGTCCTGGAAAAGCTGGCAGAAGTGGAAGGCTCCACTTGGAGTTGAGCCCCTGAAGGCCTCTCCTCCACTTACTCAGGTATTCAGCAGGTGAGACTGTGGCTCCAGCCCGCCTTCCCTGTGGTCTGGCTTTTTCATCTCTTCTGAGTATCCTGTGCCCCTCTTCCACACAGACAGAAGCCAGAGTTCCTCTGCTTCTCCGGGTGTCAGAAATGTCCTCTTGATGCCCTTTTCCTGAAGCTCCTAGCCCCACCCTGGTTAGCTCTTTGGAGGGTTTTAGCCGATCCTATCTGTGAAGCTACCTAACTCAGCCCACTTGGGCATAGGGTATGGTGCGTGCATGTGGAGAAGTTTGCAAACACAGTCGAGTGTGTGTGTGTGTGTGTGTGTGTGTGTGTGTGTGTGTAAATGAGATCCTTTGTGCAGTTTAGCTCCGTGAAGGTCAGCAAAATTTGAGATTGAGGAAGTGGTCCCCTCCAATGAGGGAATCCTTAGTGGTTTTCCTCCAGGGGCATCCTTTGGGAGTAAAGGCACATTTGGGAGTGTAAGGGCTTAAGACCACGCAAGCACGTCTGACCAGCAAGTTGTGGAGGACTTAGAGAAAAGCAGCATGCAGGCCTCGGGAGCCTGGTGCACAGGGTGGGAAAGAGTTAGCTTGGGATAGCCACACTGCTAGCTGCAGGTTGAGGAGTGCTTAGAAAGACTCTTCTGTCTTTGCCCAGCCAAGGCAGTGCCAGGCTGGGAACTGCACTGGCCTGGTCTGGATCAGAGATCTGAGGCTCTTGTCAATGCCAGAGCCCTTTTCTACTCGTACATTGATCTCCTCTGCCTAGCTTGCCCAGCATTGGTGTCCAAAGCATTGGATCTAAGTCACCACAAAGCCAAGACTTCGAACTCATCCCAGCACAGAGGCAAGAGCAGAGCGTCCCCTGTGACAGAGGTTCACAAATGGGTGCCTCAGAGCAATGGACTGACTGTTTTGTGGTCCCAGGGTTCAGAAGTCTGAAATCCAGATGCTGGCAGGGGCTGGCTTTTTTTGGAGTCTGGCCCAGTTTGGAGCGGGGCACTGCTGGTACGCCTTAGTGTTCTTGGGGGGATGGTGGATGAATGTCTTTCACTTCTTCATACAGCTATACTCAATCCCCTCTTATAAGGACACCAGCCATTGGATTCAGTGTCTGCTTGAACCCATTTTGACTTGATGACATCAGCAGAGATTTCCAAATAGGGTTGTATTCATAGGTTCTGCCTGGTTGTTGATTTGTGGAAAGGGCACCGTTGAACTCAGCACAGCCACGGTGTTCTGTCTTAGCCCCACTCACCCCTTCCAGGATTGACCAGCTCGGGCTAAAAAGGAGCTGAGACCCAGGGTAGGGAACAGCAGTGATCCCGCTATGTCAGCAGCAGCCTCCCCGGGTTCTGCTCTCCTGGAAGTGGTACAGATTTGTGACTTGCTCAGCAGAGAGGGCATCCTGGGGTGGCCAGGACCAGAAATGCTCATTGCTCTCTCTTGGGTTCTCAGGTGAACACAGAAGGCCCAGGCCAGACTTAGGCTGCTGTAGTTTTCCAAGGCACCTCAGACTGTATGTACTCAGAACCATGACCCGGGAGCCCAGAAAGGGTACACATCAGTGTTTAATAAAGGTTGGCGTTCCCTGTGGCTGTGGCCAGTATGCAGCTTTATTGACTGGTGCAGCATCTGCCCAGGAATGGATTCCCGGGAAGGATCTCTCTGCCAATACAGGTCTGGAGCTGTAGTGGATAAAGAGAATGTGACCCTGATAGAAGGGACAAGAGATGGCCTGCCCCACTCTTGGAAGGTCCAAGTCTCTGCATTCTCAGGTTAGGACAGACACAAACGTGTCTGTGTCCTGGCACTGCTCGGGCACGCTGCTGGTCCGATTCTCTCACCTAATGGAGTCTTTCACTGCCTACTGCAAGCCTCGGGCAGTGTCACATGGGAAAGCTGGAGTGACCAAATTTGCTGAGCTACTTGGCACATTCTGGCTACTTTGGTCGCTCTCTGGCATCAGGTTATTCAGTAGAGAGTGGGGAAAAAAACAACAACAAATAAACAAAACCCCACCCCTTCTGCCCAGGAAATGAGACCTGAAGCCACAGTAAAGACCCAAAGGGCCAGGTACTGGACTCCAGGGTGATCAGGGTGAGGGCATACTGGTTTTCTATGGGGGCCTGTTCAAATGTGTGTGTGTGGTGATGGAGACCATAGAGGTAGCAGTGGCCACTCCAGAAGGTGTGCATCACACACTCAGTCTGTCTTTGTTTAGTGTAAAAAGCAAAGCAAGGTACCACCAAGCCCTGTGAGCTTTGCGGGGCTTTGGTGGTCGGTGGCTCTCTGGAGGAAGCATGGCAGCAGGTGCAGGCTCTGCCTGGTTCTCAGGCGTGGAGTTCTCATCCTGGACACGTCCAGTGTGGCTGGCTCTGCCTTACAGGAACGTGAGGGAGAAATGAGCCACTAGGGAGGGGAGACTCCCAACCAGTGTAGGGCACAGTAGAGGTGGGTTTAAAGATGGACGTTCAAGGTTAGGAGGCACACGTAGACCCTTGCCAATTGCTAGCAGATTGCCACTGGGGGTGTAAAGAAAGGCAGACTTTGCCGGGTGGTGGTGGCGCACACCTTTAATCCCAGCACTTGGGAGGCAGAGGCAGGCGGATTTCTGAGTTCGAGGCCAGCCTGGTCTACAGAGTGAGTGCCAGGACAGCCAGGGCTACACAGAGAAACCCTGACTCGAAAAACCAAAAAAAAAAAGAAAGAAAGAAAGAAAGAAAGGCAGACTTTGTGCAGCTCATGAAAAAAAAATGATTAATCTAAATGACAAATATGCCAGATTTAGGGGTAAGCATGTAGCAACCTGGATTTGAAGGTTACAAAGGAAAAGATTCTGTTGTCCATTGAGCAGGAAACCTTTGACTAGTGTTCCGATGGAAAGCCTCCAGGGAGGCTCTGGAATCTGACCCTCCCAGGGTTAAACAGCTCCTAGGGTTGGAGCTAAGGAAGACTGAAATACCAATAAAGCAGCGAGGTGTGGACTCTCTCACCCCACATGCTGAGTTCAGTGCAGGCCTGGGACCTGCTCAGGCTCCTAAATCTCCTGGTGGGGTGGTCAGTTCCCCAGGGAGTTCCCTGGGGCACTGGCCTGGACAACCTTCCTTCACTTCACCTTCAGCTGGATTGGAGCAAGATGGCTCTTCAGATAGAAACCGGGATCTGGTAGGGGACCACTGCTACCTACTGCCTAAGGCTGTGGGTAGGGTAGACCACTTGCAGTGGAATACACTTGAGACACATGTTCCAGGCCCCAGGAATCTGGAGGGATGAGCAAAAAAAAAAAAAAAAAAAAAAAAAAAAAACCAGCAAAGAAACAAAGGGAAGGGAAGGAGGAAGGTTCAGGCGATGGAGGAGGGGTCATGCAGGACCACCTCCCTCCTCAAACTGGGCTCAAATGCTTGCACTGGATGTTCTCTCTGTCGTTAGTGTATGCACACATGTTACTGGCATGTACACACACTACCCTGGGACCAAGCATCCCAAGGCTAGGATGGTATTTCTCCATGGGGTGGAAGGAAGACATAGAGGACAGGCAGTGTAGAGGACACAGACTAGGAAAGAATGCCCCAGACAAGGATAAGTGCACCTTGATGGCATCCAGAAAAAAGTATCATTGATGGATGGGCTGGAGAGAGAAAGAGAGAGAGAGAGAGAGAGAGAGAGAGAGAGAGAGAGAGAGAGCTATAGATGCCCAGTGGCTGAAGGCTCCAGTGCTGGTGTAGATTGGGGTCAAGCATCATCTCTCTGGATCTCTGGACGGTCACATGGCACATTCCATCCCACAGTGGACCACAGCAATCCCCTGATGACACTCATGCTGTAGATTGGTGTAGATACTCAGGAATCATGGAATCATGGACACAGGGAGCCTTGAGATCACTGGGATTTTTAAGGCGGTCCAGGCAATCCTGTAACTGTTTCTACAATGTGGCAACAGCAGAGGTCAGAGATGGTGTGCTGATACAACGTTTTTTTGTTTGTGTGTTTTTGATTTTTCGAGACAGGGTTTCTCTGTATAGCCCTGGCTGCCCTGGCTGTCCTGGAACTCACTCTGTAGACCAGGCTGGCCTCGAACTCAGAAATCCGCCTGCCTCTGCCTCCCAAGTGCTGGGATTAAAGGCGTGCGCCACCACCGCCTGGCATCTGATACAACGTTTAATGGCTACATAGTTGATGAGAGTACCCCACCAGGGTCTTGGTTTGTTTGCTGAATCTGCATAAGATAATGATACAATGTTTAATGGTTGCTGGATCTGCATAAGATGATGCAAATTAAAGGCTACATAGTTGTTCAGAGTGCTCGGCCGGAGTCTTGGTTTGGTTGCTGGGTCCGGGTAAGAACAGTGAAGTAGAACCTATGAGCATCCCCAGGTGTGGCAGAGGGGAATCCAGCAGATGAGATGTTGAAGATTCAGGGAAGAGAGGTGATCATAGGCTAAGGAAAAAAGGTAGACTTCCAGACCAAGCATGACCAAGACTTAGCATGTGAGGAGAGTGTGGTGTAGAGCCGGCACCTGCAGCCTGATGGTCTCTGCCATTGTTCCCATGTACAGGAATGGAGAGGGATAGCCTGGGGACTTCCACACAGTGAGCTGCTTCTTGATGGGCCCTGTCAGATGAGCATGTTAAAGCTTTGGAGTCCCTGACAAGGCAGACTGGGAGAGAACTCTGCCATGCGAATTGAGGGGTAGCTTTTATAAAGAGGGGTTCTGCATATATCTCCGGGAAGGTACCCCTCCTCCGTCAGCTGCAGCTACTTTTCTGCTTGAGTATTGATCAGAGCTGCGTGATACTCCTGGGTATCGAGGGCTTGGTGTGACTGTGTGGCTTAGACACCTGGGGGCCTGATGTGGCTATGCGGCTTAGCTGTCTGTGGGCCCAATGTGGCCCTGACTTCTCTTGTGGTTTAGTCTTCTAAGCATGTACAATTGAAGAGTTGCATGTGGATTGCTGACTGTACACAAGTTCTGTGACAGGTGTTGGGGGAATTTTAAAAGAATGAGTCACCCCCAGCACCTGTCTTGAGGGAAGTGAAAGAGGGGATCTAGCTCCTGGGTGATCTTGTAGATGGCCCGACAGGGCTCTGTTGGATGGAGAGATTAAAATAGAGCCCTGGGCGATCCTGTGGGGTGGAGCTTGTCAGGTCAGATAACCCTGGAGGTCAAGGCACCTGGAAACAGGGACAGAAAGGCCTGGGATGACTAAGGGAGCAAGAAGCCAATGTGGCTGAGGCTTAGCTGGGGAGAGCTTCAGGGCCTAGGGTACTTTGTGGGAGGAATTCAGAGGCAGGAGCCCTATGGAGACAATCTAGCGACCATGGGGCAGCGCCAACACCTGAACTAGGGCAAACTAAGGACAATGGGGCCTTACAACTAAACACCCTCACACTAGAGTGGGCAGGCAGGTGTGCCCTAGCCTGGCCAGCTGGTTAGGCGGGACAGGGCTTTGTGAGTTCTGTTGGGCTGTGGGCCTGGGTGAGGAAGTGCCCAGTCAGCTCTTTAGCAGACTGTGGAAAATGTAGGGGGAAGGGGGCTGTGGAGAGAACAGGAAATAGGGGTGGAGCCAGTAAGGGCGGGGCGCCTACATTTACAGCGAAGTGTGGCCAGAGGCTGGCTCTGCCCAGAGTGATGGCCAGAGACCAGCACAGTGACCTTGAGTTCCCACCTCCAGTCCCATCTGTGAAATGGAGACAATAACTTACTCATGTCCGTCTTAGACTGTGGATGAAGGAGGAAGGACAGAGGCCAATGGCTCAGGAGCAGAGCCTACTGCTTCTTTTGTGCCCGACACTGAGCAGAGCTTGCCTCTCAGTCCTCATTAACCCCCAGCCAACATTATTGAGGGCTGAGGTGCAAGTGTCACATAGTAGGGGGAGCAAAGGAGAAAGAGACTTGATGTGCTCTGCCTCCATGGGGGACCAGGTGACAGCCAGAGTCCTGGGAAGTACCAGCAGCAATTATGGCAGCTGCCCTGAAGCAGCAGGTGCTGGAGGAGCCACACCCTCACTTCCTGCTGCTCATCAACTTCATTTCTTTTGGCTCCTCCATTTTACATATAATAAAGTCTAAGGCCCAGGGCTGGCAAAAGGGCTCTGTGCCACACAAACCTGGCAAACCGAGTTCAAGCCCCAAAGATCGATATGACAGCAGAAGGAGTAAACTGACTGGAAAGTTGGCCTCTGACCTCCATGTGTGTACCACACGCAGACACACACACACACACAGTAATAATAAAGATTTCTTAAAAAACAGCAAAAACATCCCAAGGCCCAGACTGATAAAGGACGACACTCATGACTCTGTGGGTAGGAAGGACATCTTTAAGGGAGAGGAATGTTTCTAGGTTGGTGCCAGGTTGTACTCACATTGACTTGGAGTTGTCCCTGGGAAGCAGGCTGAGGTTCCAGGAGTGACACATGGCACCATGGAGGAGGGACAAAATGCTGGGTGGCAGGTGCATCTGTGAGACTTGCCTGCTGCCTGTCATCAGAGAGGTGAATGAGAACTCCGTTCTTACCCTAAAACAGTAAACCGTTGTTTGCTGTTGGCCAGATTCATGTTGCTGATCCAGAAACAGGTCCAGAGCAGGTCGGTTCCACAAGCCCAGGTGCAGCCTGGATATTGAGCGTGGTTGCTCTCAATTCTTGCCCAGCACATGGCTTTGACATGCACACACTCAAGCATATCCAGTGGACACCCAGGTCAAGAAGCCCAAGAGTACTGCCACGTGGCCTGGGCCAACAGGTTATTCTTTAGTTATTCTTTAGGGTTCTAAGTGGGAGAGCAGGAGATGAGAAGATAAACACAGCAAGCTGGAGTCTGGAGGTCTTGCACAAGCTATGCTTTTTGCCAAGCAAATTTATTATGAAGCACAGCATCTTAGAATGGGACAGCGTCATTGGAAAGCTATCATGCAACGACACAGTTAATCAAACAGTGTTGCACAAGGGGAGCACAGAACGTTATCAACGAGTACAAGGCGACCTTGGAACTCATAAGTCCAGTCTCAGGGTGGGAAGAATTGGGTTCTTAGGATCCAAAGCGCAACTTTTCCAAGGCCCTGGCCACAGGCCCTTGCTTGCTCTGCCAGGCATAATCCTGGTTTTAGACTATGTTCCTTCTCCATACAGCAGGACCTCATGGAAAGCCTTGAACCAGCCCAGCCCTCCACAGCCACCACCAAACATGAGAGTGGGACCCCGTTAGATATGTGAGCAGTTGGTTTCTATCCTGGTTTTCAGAGGCAGCCACTGTCGTGTTAAATTTGCTGAGTCTCCTGGCTTTTGTTCTTAAATGTGTGCATGCATGCACGTACATGCACTACATTCAGATGCGTGTGTGCATGTGTGTACATGCACTACATTCAGATGTGTGTGTGCATGCATGTATATGCACTACATTCAGATGTGTGTGTGCATGCACGTACATGTACTATGTTCAGAAGACAGCTTTCAAGAGGCGTGTCCCTCCTCCTGCCATGGGTTGGGTTCTAGGCATTGCCTTGGGACTATTGTATTGTGACAAGGGCTCTGCTTGTCAGAATATTATGACTCATGTACCGTCCAGATCACCCCATAAAATGCATGGGAGCTGGAGAGATGGCTCAGGAGTTTAGGGCACATACTGGTTCTGCAGAGGACCTCAGTTTTATTCACAGCACTCATGTCAGGTGACTCACACCTGTCTGTAACTCTAGCTCCAGGGGATCGTATGTCCTCCCCTGGCCTCTGCAGGCACTCTACTCACACACACATAGGTGTGCACAGACATACCCATCGGGTTTAAAGCGTGTGACTTAGTGTTTTATAGTGGACCACAAGACCTTTCCAAGACGACCTGTTTAGTTCACAGCACCCAGAGCATGGGTGAGGTTGTGCCTTTTCCCAGAGGAACCGGTCCCTTCCTGTGTATGCCAGGCACGCTGCACCAGGACATGTGTGCCATCTCATTGTGTGACTTCACCCCACAGAAGGCAGCTGACATCCCGATATTTTCCTGGCCTCTTTCCACGGTTGGCAAATTTACTCTCATTGCTGGACAGATGGCCCATTGTAAATAAAGTTTTATTGAGATTGGGCATCGTCTGTTGGCTATATTATACTACAACAGTGGGGGTTGAATGAATACGGCAGAGACTATTTAGACCCTCAAGGCGTGGTCCCTCAACAGTTCATCCCTTGTAGAAAAGTCTTCTCTGTCCTTGGCCTCGGTGCACAGCTGTAGGCTTCTGGTTTGTGTTTGGTATGGTAGCTTTCATCTGGTTACCTACTCTGTAATTTCTAGAAGCAAGCAGGGTGACTTGAGAAAGGATTCCCATGGAGCCATTCTCCAAGCTGACCCTGAAGCTACAGTCAGTCCTCTCCAAATTGCCCTGGGATCCTCGAGGAGAGCGAGGTGCTTCCTGGCCAGAGAGTGGTTCTTTGTGCAGATTTCCCCATGGGTATAGAGCCTCAGAAGTCTTGTGAGTGTCTTCAAGGTCAGCATGTGGTTTGGACGTTTTTGTCCCTTTCCAACCTGTGTCGCAGGAGCCTCTGGCTCTCTTGGCACCCTGTCGGAGTTCAGACACTTTCTGGAGACACTGCAGAGCTTGCAGTGGCAGCCCAGCCTTTGCCAGACATCTCTGCTTATGACAGAGACTTGGTTAGGACACTGGCCAGCTGGCTCTTAGCCAAGGAAGGGGAGAGCTGTCTGGAGAGGAGCCTGGGCTTCAGAGCCTCGGGGGGCTGATTGAGACCCTGCTTTGTGCCTTTCTGGCTATTTCTTCTCTCTAGCAACAGGCTAGTGCCTGTCTAATAGACTCTGTAATGTAGTAGAGAAGCTATTGATGAGTGAAGTTCTCATCACAAGATAAGATGTTCTGAAAAGCTGCACAGGTGACAGTCCCATTATCTCCTTCTAGAAGTCTAGGCTCCTGGAAAGTCTGTGACATATGCCCAGGAGCTACAGGGACAAAAGCCCAGGGTTGCCAGAAGAGACTATCTCCACATGTCTCATTATACTTCGATGCCATGGATGGAAAGGGGGTACCCTTTCCTCCAAGGATATATCAACCCAGCTCGGCTTCTCTCTACTCCTCCCTCAGGAGACAGATCAGGAAGGTGGGAAGGTCTGTGACTTGCCTAAGGTCACTAGTACAGTGGTAGCATCTGGAGTCCCTGGAGACTCAAACAGGAACAGGCTTCCTGGCTTCAGAGGGTGCTTGTTCCTTGGAGCAGGAGGTTGGGCGTCCCTGTGGAGGCTCGGTGACAAAGATGTTGTATGTGTGTCAACGTATGCCTTCTGGAGTCTCCCAGGGACATGCAGGCAGAAGCAATCAGGATTATAAAAATAAGCCTGTATCCAGGAATTTTTTTTTTTCCTGAGAGAATTGGTAACAGACACCAGTAAGTATTTGGTCACACATTTATTCAGTCTTGCTTTACTTTCTGGGGGTGGGCTAGGGGGGAGGCTAGAAGTAGCTGCAGACAGTGCCTGGGGTCATAAGTGAATACTGTCAGGTGCCTGAAGGTATGAGGTCATTTGTTCACTCCTGGGGGGTGGGATGAACTCAGGACCTCCTATATCATAGCATTCCGACACTGAACATCCATCCGCCAGCCTGGCTTGGATATTTCAAATTAAAATGTAAAAATGAGGGCACATGAGGGAATCAGACTCCTGTTTGCAAGTGCATCCTCTTTTTCTCATTTTTCCTAAAATGGACTTGAATTATACATGTAATTTTTAAGTTTGTACTTGCTAGGATTGTCTAATAACCAGCCTAGTCCCCTCTAGACTTGGCTAGTCTCGGCCAGTGAGGCCTGTGCTGTCTAACACAGTGGATGTTTGGGTGGTTTGTTTGTTTGTTTTGCTTTGTTGTTTGAGACAGGGTCTTGTGTAGCCCAGGCTGGCCTTGATTCTCCCGAGTGCTGGGATTTCAGGCATGTACACCTACTGTGGCAATGTGGATGGTTTTTATATGTGTGCATGTTTGCACGGGTGCACATACATGTGTGTGCCAATGTGCATATGTAGAGAAGCCAGCAATTAATCTATAGTATCATGCCCTAGGATTCCTACATCTTGTTTTTTGAGACAGTGTCTTTCACTGGGCTGAACTTTAAGGAATAGGCTAGTCTGTCTGGCCATCGAATCCCCTGGGAATCCCCAGTCTCCTTCTACCCAGTGCCGGGATTATAAGAGCTTTCCACTATTCCTAGCTACCTCGCCCCTCTCTCGCTCTTTCTCCCTCCCTCCTCCGTGACCCCATGGAATTCACTTCTTGTCGGAACCTCCTCAGCACAGAGATTACAAACACGCACCTCCAACCCACCCCCAACCCACCCGTTTGATGCTGGAGCTCAAACTTAGGTCCTCACACCAACCCAGCAGGCTCTTTCTCAAACTGAGCCAGCATCTCCCCAGCTTGCAGGCTGGATTACAGAGCTTGGGACTCTAGGAACAACCAGAGAGGTATCAGGAGAGCCAAGTGGGACAGGGACAGGTGTGGCGACATCACCTTCATTCCAGAACAGATCCAGAGAGAACAGTAATAGAACAGAGCAGTGAAGCCGGGCAGTGGTGGCGCACGCCTTTAATCCCAGCACTTGGGAGGCAGAGGCAGGCAGACTTCTGAGTTCAAGGCCAGCCTGGTCTACAGAGTGAGTTCCAGGACAGCCAGGACTATACAGAGAAACCCTGACTCGAAAAACAAAAAAACAAACAAACAAAAAAAAAAGAACAGAGCAGAGCAGTGAGCCTACTGGGGCAGGCTGAAAGAGCCGCCTGTCTGAAGTGCCAGCATATTCTAGAAACCTCTCTCCAGGAATGATTCTCTTGCTTAAAGATTGATGTAAGACCAGGAAGAAGGAGAAAGAGACAGAAAGATCAATCCCAGGGCTCTGTTTGTGAGTTCTCCAGAGAAACACAGTCAACAGAGAGAAGGCCCAGGGTTTGGAGTGGGAGTGGAGGCTCCCACAGGCAGAAAGAGTGGTGTGATTCCATCTGTGAGCAGATGGATAGTGTCTAGAGTGGAAAGGACAGGGGACTAGGAGCCCTGGTGGCTGCAGACAACAGATGTCCACACCCAAGCAGAGAAAAGATATTTACATCTGCCATGTTCTCAAGCTTGGACACCACAGCCCAAGAAGTAGGAATTCAAAGGTAATCCCATGCAGACACAGCTCCAAATTAACCAGCTCGCTGGGTGTCCCTTACTTCATTAACTAGCTGGGTATTCCTTAGTTCAGTCAAGTTGACATAAGAAAATAAACCATCACAAGAGTGTGAGAAAAGGACCAGAAAGACAGAGGTGGCTCTGGTGGAGAAAGTTCCTCCTGTGGGAACAACTCATATGCTGACCCAAGTCAGTGTAGGGGCCTTTCCAGGGCTCATTCCATTCAGCCAAAGCCTTGGTTCCAGCTCAGCTCTCCTCACCGTGCGTTCTCCACAGCTCACCCTGCCCTGCCTTCACTTTTCCTAGGAGAAACTTTAAGCTCTGATTCTTTACAAGTCACCTTCTCCAAACTAAGCTCTCAGTGGTCTTATGTTCAGAGGATGCTCCAGCACCACAAACGAAGTCGAGGATCTGGCTTTGAGGTCTAAGTAGGTTTATGAGTGAAAGAGGAACCAGAACTAGGATTCTTCCTTCTGCCTCCATCAGATCCTCAGAGCTGTTGGAAGTAGCCTATACCCCGCCCGAGTCCAGCCAGCTGCTGTCTCCACAGGAGAAGGGATGGGAAGCGCCTGTCCTTGAGACAGTTAAGTATGTCCTCTCAACGTTCTGACAGCTGGGGCGGCAGAGCATTGCCTGAGGAGGTCACGATGCTGCCAGGCTGAGGGGAGGGAGGACTGTCCTCCAGGCCGTGGCTGTGAACTGAGGGTTTCTATATCCCTGGCCTCGTCTCATCAGCACCTCTTCAAACAGGCAACCTTCAAAGAGCTCACGATCTCTGCCACTTGAGACAAATCTCTGATTGCTTTTCTCACCTGGAAGCTTGTCCTCTGGCTGGCCTGTCTCTGTCTCTGACCTCACCCCTGAAGTGATGTCACAGCACCACAGCTCTGCTGTTCCCATGGAAACAGCCTCCCATGGTTAACCAGCCAGGGCAGACACAGGGCTGCTGGCAGAGGTGGGGAGTGGTGATTCCACCTAACCTGGGTCAGTGACCCCTGAAACCCCACGTGGACCACCTTAGGACAAGATTGCGGTGTCTGCCCCTTCTCTGGGAGGGGGGTTCTTTTTGTGCCCGGCTGCTGAGGGAGAACGTGTGACCAGGCCACGTGACCTGATGCAGATTTAAAAGTCCGTCTTACCAGCAAGAATAGGTGCTGACAGTGGGGGCTGGGGGTGGGAAGACGAGGTGCTCTGAGGAGTGGGAGGTGTCACGACAGGAAGAAAGGCAGCTGGGTGCCCCTGAGCTGGCTAGGGACTTGAAAAGCAGGTGGCGAACACTACCCCTATATTTAGTAAGGCACCAGCTGGATCAGCCACAAGTCCCCTCTTGGTTGGTGGATGCCTGGACCCTGAGGTCAGAGGTCATTTCTTCGGGGATTCTGAGCTTGTACCTCACCCCCTCAACTGGCTGCTCTGCTGTCTTAGCCTGGTAGAGCCCACCCTGTCCTGATAGAGCATGGAGAGATGATCAAATGTCAGTGTGTAGCCCCCACCCCCAGGATCTGGGTGAAAACTGGCTTGGCCAGGACATATACTTTCCCACCCCTTCCCCAGGAGAGAGTCTCCAAAACCCAGCCCAGCACCGTTAGGAAAGATCCCTCTCTGGAACTTAGCTGAGGGAGGAGGGGCCAGAAACGGGGTGTGAGGCAGCATACTGTGTGTCATAACAGTAGAGAAATGGGGTTAAAAACATTTCTGACGTTTATTTCACCTGGCTTGGCTTGGATGCCTCCAGTGATGGGCATCTCACTGCCTACCCAATGATTTCAAGACAGCTCCATAGAAGGTGCTTCCTTTCACCCGGCCAACCCTTGCCTCCCTGTAATGTGTCCTCACTGGCCTGGCTCAGTCATCTGGAGACACACACAGTAAGTACCACCCTCTCCCCACATAATTGGCCAAGCATCTGGGTGGCCCTCACAGCGATGGGACAGGCTGATGTCACCCATTTCACAGATGAGGGATGGAGATAGCATTGTTCACCACCTTCCTCTGGGCATACAGTATACTACCTGCACTCCTCCAGGGTCCCCCAGCCCTGCAGAGGTCTCTGGCTTTTGTCACTATCCTTCTGAGATCCTTGCTGGCATCCCTCCTCCTTCCCTGACCTCTTCTCTCCTTTCTCAGAACCATCTGGGAAGAAACTCTTTGCATGTCTGGTTCTCCCTTGCTCTTCTGACATGTAGTCTGCCTGTGGTTACTCAACCTGTACATTTCTCATTATCCAGTATATTCCTAGCCATTTCAACACTTAAATTGTGCTCTCCCCCAGCCCCCTGAAAGGGTTTCTCTGTGTAGTCCTGGCTGTCCTGGAACTCACTCTGTAGACCAGGCTGTCCTCGAACTCAGAACTCTCACTGCCTCTGCCTCCCGAGTGCTGGGACTAAAGGTGTGTGCCACCGGGTCTGGGTCTCATGCTTTTGATTTGTTTGTTGGGTTTTGTGACACCAGAGGCCCACATCAGATCTCTTCCTCATTTGCTTTCTACCATATTTATTGAGACAGGATCTCTCACTGAACCTGGGGCTCACCAACTTGGATACGCTGCCAGTAAGCACCAGAGGTCCCCAGTCTCTGCCTGCCCTGCTGAGCCCAGGTATTTCCCATGGGAGAGCTGCACTCAGTCCTCTTGCTTACACAGTAAGAGCTTTACTGACTGAGCCACCTCCTCAGCCCCTCATTGTGCCTCGAAAATGATTATCTTGTGACCTTGTCACAGACACTTCTCATCCCTTTGACATCACAGACCCCAGTCTGTCCATCAGCTTCTTGGGCCTTAATGTTGTCTTTACCTTCAATGTTGGCTGAGCTCTCCTTCAAGCTAGGGGGTGTTCTTGGTGACAGACGCCATCTCATCTGCTGCTGACACATCCTGGCTGCAGAGACAGGGTGCAGCAGCTGCATCACCGAAATGCCCCTCTTTCTGTCTGAGCCCAGGATGTCTGGGCTGTCCAGCAGAGGTTTAGATCCTTCTCTGACTGCAGATAGAAATCACCCTGGTGCTTTGGGTGGCCGTGGGGCTCCCAGCCACAAACAGTGCTTGAGTCTCCCAAGCCCCCACGCGCTGACTGATGGAATCGGTGAGATTTGGGTGCATTCCTGTGGCGTTTTGTCCTGTCAGATTTGACCAGGGGGTACAAGCTGTTGAAAACGACCTGATGGCACAAGGCCTGTAATCCTAGCACTAAAGAGACTGAGGGAGGAGGATCACAAGTCATAGGCTAGCCTATAGTGAGACCCAATATCAACAAAAACCACACAAGAAAGGTGCAAGCTGGGAACTTGTAGCTGATTTTCTGTCTGCCTTGTGGGTCACCAGTGCCCTATGGGTGTTGTGTTTTAGGATGAGCAAACTTGAAGTCAAAAGCTTCGGGTCCCTGACACCGGCCAGGCCCACTGCCTCCTGTACTCTTGTTCACTTTTCCGTCAGATCTGATTGCTGGATGTTTGTTCTTGTGGTGCCATACCACAGCAGTTAGAGGGACAGGTTGCTATCAGAGAAAGGGGACAGTTCTAGCCAGCAGAGGGGATGCAGGCGGCTACATAAAGTTGACTTAGTAAGCCCACATTAGATTTGGGGGTTACTTTAAGAAAACCCTGCCCTGAATATCTTAAGAGCCCTTGAGGATTCCCTATGTTGTCCCAAAGAACTAAAGAAAACCCAGAGTAGCATTGTGTAATGGGTGAACTGTGTAATCTATGTGCCAGCCACTCTCAGGAGATACAGCAGGGTCAGGCTGCTCGACTGAGACTGCAAGGCCGAGCTGGGTAGAAATGTTCCCACCCCACGCCCCCAGCTGATGTCACTCATCTATAAGTATCTCTGTATGTTCCAAAAACAAATGCCGGCATCTGAGTCCTGAGTGTGCAGGCTCCTATTGTGGAATGTCCCACCCAGGGAGGGGAGTTGGGAGAGCCTGCAGATAGATGGAGGAAGCGCTCCACCTCATGAAGAATCCACACTGGCATTTCAGATGCTGGGCAGCAATGGGCACTGACACGGAGCTGGCGGCACAGTGTGACCTGACCCTGCTGCTGCCCCATGGGCTGGGGTGGGATCCCACTAGGGTGGAGCCTTGGAACTGGCTAGAGGTTCAAGGGTGTGGCGCTGTTGCCTGTGGGTGGTATTAGGATGAGAGGGGGCCACTGTAGGTTGGCTCGGTGTACTGTAGTGGGGGGAGGGTGCAGGCACAGAGGTGGGTGAGTGGGAGACAAGAGGGCTTGTAAAAAACCCTCGGGATCAGCTGCTGCTGCGGGAGGGAGAGAGAGCTAACTGTGAGGTGGACTCAGAGGCACTGATGTGTCCTGGGTAAATACCCAGGAAGCACACAAGCTCACCTCAGGCCTCAGGAGTAACCAGAGGACAAATACAGCCTGATCAAAGCTGAAGTGCATCTTGAAGTAGCTTCCAGCTCTGACTCCCTCTCTGCTGCTTAGGAGCTTGGATCAGCATCCGTCTGCTGAGATTTGAGACCTCAGTGCATGCTGGGTAGGGGCTGGATGGCTTTAGGCAGGCTACTAAACCTCTGAGTCTCTGGCTACCCCCATGGAGCATGTGCAGAGAGATTGGGGGATGTGTGAGAAGCCTGGGAGCGATAGAAAGTCACCCTACTCTGTGGCCAGCCTGGCTTTGTGGTTACAGATGCTGAGTCCACCCAGCTAGCTCCACTGAGCCCTGTCTTCACAAGTATCCCCTGACTTGGCTAAGCATCTATAAAAGAACACATGCTCCCAAGTCCCCGTGGCCTCCCTAGAGGTAGTAATACTTGATATTGTTCTCCTGTGTCTGGGGAAGGTGGTAGCATCTGCTGTATTTGTTATTTGGTGAATGATCTCGTCTCATCAATAGTTAACTACAATGGTGGGTTTATCCCTGTGGACACTATGTACCTGGTGATAGGATGGTGTGGCACACAGTTACAACAAAACCAGTAAGTAGAGGGCCTGATTGCCGCTGCTTTAGCTGTGTGACTGTCCTCATGGACATCTACGTGATGTGGGTACTAGCATGACTCTTCTGCACTGGAGAGACAGAACTTACACAGGTCAGCTCCAGGACCCCATGTGCTTTTGGGACCCAGCCTGGCTGGTGGAACCCATTCTCTGGCTCCTCATGTGGCTTCTGATTATATTACTCTGGTTCCTGATTTCTCTGGGGGCAAGGCACTGGACGTTTCCTCTACCCAAATGCCCAAAGGCAGTGGGATCAGCTTTGAGGTGGGGGGCAGCCTCAGGTCTTCTATGCAGCCTGATGCTGACCCCCTTTGGCTCAGGTGTGTGTGTTACTGGTGGCTGTGGATGGCGTTTGGGACTTGCTGATGAGGACACCAGGTGAGTAGGTGCTTCTCCTTAGCAATCTCAGACTCAGCAAGGATCCTCCCTGAGTCCCAAGTGGAACACTGTCCTCTGGTCACAAGAAAGGTGGGGGAAGGGAACAGGAAAGAGAGAAAAGGCAATTCTCATGGAGACATGGATTCCTGAACTACAGAATTAGCTATCATTCTCCCAACTTTATCCCAAAGATTTCTCCGTGAGGGTAAGGGTCACTGACTGAGATGGGGCCACATCTGGGTGGCAGAGACATGGCAGGTCTCAGGGATTGTCACCTGCTAGAAAGGATGGAAGCCACTGGCTCCAGGCTCAGAAATAGACTTTACACCTTAGGTGGTACTGGTGCCATCAGAGACAAAGTCACAGCAACACAGAACCTGCCCACCCGTGGCAACACTGATGTGGCTATTCCTTGTGTGGGTAGAGCCCAGGGCTTCAGTGTGAGGCATACGTTCACACCCAGGTGATCTGGGATCTGAATCACTGGGTCTCTCTCACTGGGTCTCTCTGAGCTTCCATTTCTCCTGGCGACAGACTTAGATGTGGTAATTCCAGGCCACTCAGTCAACGGCCTACTGTTAGGGAAACTGCCAGACTGTTGACGAAGCGCCTTGCCCCATTTTAAACGCCCACCACAGGATGCAGGTTCCAGTTTCCCTAGCTCTTCCTGATTGTAGAGGGCGTGAGACAGTCACACTGCAGCTTCAGTCTGCCTTTCTCTAGTGACTGTGGCTCTTCCTGTACTATCTCTTAGCCATGCATCTGTCTTCTTGGTGAAGCCTCTGTCTGTATCTTTGTGTCTTTTCCTTTAAAAAAAAAAAAAAAAAAGATTTATTTTTAATTATGTTGTGGTGGGAGTGGGGCGGGGTTGAGGGGTGAGAAGGGGGAGTGAGGTTCAGGGGATGGGTGTCGGGGCACGATGGTGGTATGTGCACATGAGTGTGGTGCCCAGGAAGGCCAGAGGTGTCATCTCCCTTGGAACTAGAGTTACAGACTATTGTGAGCCCCACCCCCGCCATGCATGCTGGGAATTGAACCCAGATCCTCTGGAAGAGCAGTGCTAAGCCATCTCGCCAGTTCTATTTGTATCTTTTAGAAACCATCTATTACATTATTTTTTGTGTGCGCTTGAACAGGTGCCTGCGTGTACCCCAGCACACGTGTAAAGGCGAAAGGGCAACTTTCAGCTGTTGATTCTCCTTCACGGGATCCTGGGCTTGAACTCAGAATAACAAGCTTGTGTAGCAAGGTCTTTTACCTGCTGAGCCATCCTGCTGGCCTTCGGTTTTATCTTTTACATGGAGCAGTTCAAATATTATAGACTGGAGCCTCTTCCTGGATCTGCAGTCTGAAAACCTTGGCGTTTGCAGAAGGCACACAGGCTCAGCTTCTGATGCCAGTCACTTGTCAATCTCCGCTCTAACTGCTTGGTTTTTCCTGTTACATCTAAGAAATCTTTGCCTAAGCCAGGGCCATGAATGTGTCTGTGTATGTATGTATTCATATGTGTATATGTGTGTGTGTGTGTGTGTATTTGTTTTCTTCTAAGTGTTTATAATTTTTTACCTGACATTAGGTCCATATAGGTTTTACTGTGAGTTGATTTTTGCGTATGATGTGAGGTAGGGTCTGGGTTCCTCTTCTTTGAGCGTGGGCACCCTCCTGTCTCAAAACCATTTATTTAAACAAATGCAAGAAAAAAAAAAGATGATTCTTTTCTACACTTTGAAAGAACATCTGAGTCCCTGAGTCGAGGGCCTCATCTTCTAGTTTTTTTCTTTTGGCTGCCGTGGTGGTCGGCAGGCTGGTGGGTGTAATATCAGCTGTTGTTTTTAAGAACATGCTTCTAATTGCCTGGTCTGGAGCAAGGAGCTATCACAAGGACCTACATGTCCATGTCAGTGTAGTGTGACTGGCCTTGGCTGGTCAAAGGCCCTATGGTCTACCTAGTCAGAGAGGGCCCCTTGACCTTTTCTAGGATGTGATCTGGCTCCAGTGTCCCCTGGCTGCCTGCTTCAACGTCTCCATCTGTGAACCTCAGGTGGTAATAGGGCTTTATGTCTCAGGGTTGCTAGACAAAAGTGATCTGGGCAGTGTGTGGTAGCGCGTGCCTATAGGCTCAGCTGCTATGTGTGTGTCAGTGCGTGCCTATAGGCTCAGCTGCTATGTGTGTGTCAGTGCATGCCTATAGGCTCAGCAGCTATGTGTGTGTCAGTGCGTGCCTATAGGCTCAGCTGCTATGTGTGTGTCAGTGCGTGCCTATAGGCTCAGCTGCTGTGTGGCAGTGCGTGCCTATAGGCTCAGCTGCTGTGTGGCAGTGCGTGCCTATAGGCTCAGCTGCTATGTGTAACCGAGGGTGCCTATAAACTCAGCACTTCGAGGGTTGAGACAGGAAGATTACAAGTTCCGAGCCAACCTGGGTTATATAGGGAGATCTCCATCTCTAAAAGGAAAACCTGCATGATGGCTGCCTAGTGCAGAGAGGAGCCTGAACAGTAATGGACATGCAGTGCTGCTTTCTGATGGCTGTGATTGACACTGGCTTAAGCGGTCAACCTGCTCCTATAGGGACTGAAAGAAAGGGCAGTTAGGGGCTCTTCATGTGACCAATGTGATCAAGTGACGCTGTCCCCTTGAGAAGCACAGCTTCTCTAGGAAGGTCTGGCAAAGCATGGGCCCTTCTGGTACCATAGGGACACACAGAAATCCCCTGATGACTTCTTAGTGCCAAGCCGAGCATCGAGACATAATGTGCATGTCTTCTCCTCTGTCTGGTTTGTAATAGATCCATGAAGCAAGCATGTGCTCTCTCACACACATGCCTGCATATGCACCCCTGTTCTCTTGTAGACATGCACACAGATACGTGTGTCTGCATCTCTCTTTCTTTCTGGGATCCAAGTAGCAAGCATCTGTGTACACACGTACTCCTTCATGCACACCCACCCTGCTCTTGTGCAGACAGGTGTGTAATTTAGGTGTATGAGCACACGTCCATACACACAGGCCACCCCCCACCCCATATATCCACAGCCTGATAGCAGCTCTCTGGCTCTCCATTTCATCTCTTTAACTGTTTCAACTCTCTCACCACAGGCCAGGCTACATTGTTGCTTTTTGAACCTCTCCCTTCCGGGTTTGTTCTCGGCTCTTCCTTTCTGCCACCTCCCCTACACCTGAGTCTTAAGCTTGCCTTCCAGGGCGGAGGGCTCTCAGTCTCCACCTTGCTATTGTTCTTTGTTCTGGGGCCACCCTGTGCATTTCAGGATGTTTAGTGACATCCCTGGATTGTCCCCAGCTGCAGATGGGTAGCATCTCTTCCATTCAGTTGTGATGACAAAAATTATATCCAGACATTACCAGATGCCCTCTGCAACCATGCTCTGTGAAACATGCATACTCCCACACACAGACCCCCATACACATACCTACAATATCCAAGGTATTCAGGACAGAAACCAAGAGTCAGGCAGTGGGTGCCAGTGGGCAGAGGCTGGGGAGCGATCTGCTGATCATGTTTTTGAATGTATCCTGTACTGAGAGCCCCATGTACACTTGTCTCCAGGGCCTTGCACACTTTCCTCCAGCTGTCTGGAGTGGCCTGTGCCCTCCTGGCCTTGTAGGTTTGCTGTGACTCTCTTGTCGTTTCTGCGGGTGCCACAGGCACCCGCACCTGCAACCTCTGCCTCTGGCTACAGCCGCCTTTGCTTACAAGTGTGTCTGCAAAACTCATAGAAATGCAGAAAGACACGGAGCGAGCAGCCCAGCTGAGCCCCTCTTCTGAAGATGAAGCCTTAGTTTTGAGGCAGAAGCCTTCACTGTTGCAAGCCCGAGAGGAGGACAGTGTCAGTCTGAAGCAGTGGAAAGCAAGGCAGCTGCAGCGCCTGGCTGAGGAGTTGAAGGCTGAGTGGCAGGAGGCCCGGCTGCAGCAGGTCAAACAAGCCGAACACCTCTACTTAGCTAAGCTGCTGGACGAGGCAGCTGATCGGGCTGTGGGAAACGACCCCAGCGTGGATGAACAGAACCAGAGAGGAACAACAAAACACACAAGGGCTAAAGAGAGAAACCGAGCGGCCTTCAGAGAGGAGAAGGGCCGCAGGGAGGAGCATCCCAGACAGCACCCCAAGTCCCGGAAAAAGGCACCATGCTCAGAGAGACGTAGTTCTGCCAAAGCCCGGGGCCCAACCTCTGGTGAGAAAGGTAAAGGGAGACGGGTGTCTTCAAGTAAGAGCCATGGTGGCTACCAGGGCCCTCGAGTGACCAGAAGGGTAGACGTGGTGAAGCTTAACCCATTCTTTGATAGTACACGTGAGTGCATGGAGGAAGTCCAGAAGGAATTCCTCCGGGAGGGGAGGCGGCCCTCTGCAAAGGGGACTCGACTTGCTCACAACCTCAGGGACCAGAGTCTGCAGGGCAAAACAACAGCCCTAGAGCAGCCCTCACCCTCAGCCTCACCTTCAAACAAGGGGCTGCAGCCCAGGGACCCCCAAACAAGTACAGCAACAAGAATCAGTGGCACAAAGAGATTGAATCTACCTTCGAAGAGTTGTTTAACACCAACAGGAAGCTGAAGAGACATCTGAATTTGCACCTCGAACAGAGGCTCAAGGCAGACCAGAATCCAGAGGAACAGCAGAGCTACTCGGAGAATCGGAGTGAGAACTTTGGCACCCTGAGAGAGGAGGGTACGGAGGAGCTAGAAACCGTCGAGGAGCCTGGGAGCCCAACGGAGGCAGAGACCCCTGAGATGTGGTCCAAAGCCAATCTGAAACAGATGCTGAGTGACACGGAGTACCCCAGGTACCAACAAATGGCAAAGTACCCATTAAAGAGTGAAAGCCTAGTGCCTGTCAAGGCAGGAACATCTAGAGAACGGGATGACTTGTTCTCACTAAGCCCAGAGTCAGGACAGGAGCCACCCAAGTCACCTGTGGTGGAGGATGACAGTCTCAAGCCTTACCTACAGAAACAGGCAGACTCTGTAGCAAGCTGGATGGCTTTGAGACAAAAGCAGAAAGCAGAGTTGGAGCAGAGAAGGCAGAAGACACTTTTGGAGCTGACAGAACACCCTAACATGAGCTTGGAGATCCATTACAAGGCCGAGCTGGAGGAGGAACGCAGGGAACGTAGACGGATGCGCTTGGCTCTCCTCAAATCTTATCCCACTGGGATCCAGCCCTCGGCCCTGGCCCCGGCCCCGGCCCCGGCCCCGGCCCCGGCCCCGGCCCCGGCCCCGGCCCCGGCCCCGGCCCCGGCCCCGGTCCCTGACGGAAACATTTCCCTGGACAACGGCCTTCTGGATGAGGACAAACAGAACCAGATGATTCGTGACCTTCAGCAGCAGATCTTAGAGCAAAACAGGTTACACCAGGAGTTTTTGGAAAAAGCCAGGAAACGCTTGCAAGAGTTTCAAAAATCGTTTTAAAAGCAGACCCACCCACGATAAATACATCCCTGACGGCTGCTTTGTCTGCACCATGGCTGTGTCTCTTAAGTCTCTTTGTTTCCCATCCCAGCAAATGGCTTCTTGCAGAAGCAGGATCCTCGTGGGGTCCAGAGAGTGCGTCTAGCTGGTGTTCTACAGTCTATTTTGATGGGCTGTGGGGGCTCGTGGAAAGTCCAGGTAAAATAGATTCTTCAGATGGTTTAGCCAATCACTGGGCTTTCTGGGGACATTCAGGGTTAGATGGGCACAGTTTCAAAAGATACATCTTGGTTGCTTGGCCTCTGGCTGAGACAATGTCAGAGTCATTGACTAAAATCTCTCTCCTTTAGGAGACGGGACCGGGGTTGAGGGGTGGGGGAGACAAAACCAACGGTGTTTCACAATATAATCACTCTTAGAACCTTATGGGTAGGGGACCAGCAAGCCCAGCTCAGCTGGGTGACCCACCTGGGGCCAGTGCTGACTGTGGGGTGGTGGTGGTGTCAGAGGGGAGACCCGGATGTTTAGGTTCCTGCTCCTTAGCTTTTCAGACTCTGAACCAGCAGCTATCTGGCTGTGGGGGGCACATGCTGGGTAGATGGGGACCGACAGAGTTTCTCTGCAGAGCCCAGAGGGTGACTACCCTCCCTCTGCCAGCCAGCATCTGGCCACTGCTCAGCTCGATTTTTTGCAGCCCCAAAGAAGCTGTGGAAGGGCTGGGCTGCAGCTTAGAGGAGTGTAAACTGCTCCCTAAGCTGCATGAGGCCCTAGGTTCAGTCCCCAACACTACAATGGCAGTTGGAGTTAGCTGGTGGGGTGAGCGTAGCCATAGTGGGCGGGGCCAAGTACAGTGGGACCTGACTGACTTAGAAGGTGGCTGCTGGCTATGGCTCCTCCTTAGTTCCTGGGCCTTCTCTCGTTCTTCCCCTCCCCTCCCCGTATCTTCCTCTCACCGACTTCTAGATAGCTTGATCATGGTGCGTTAGTAATATCAGTCTATAAATGGCCATATTTATCTCTTATATGTGTTTTGTAGACCATCTAATGGATGACTGTAAGTATGCCAGCCATATCCATAACCTAGGGGATGTTCTCTGACATGTATCGATTTTATCTTAACCCCCTGCTTCCTCGGACATGCACCTGCTGAGCCCTTCAGCACATACACATGGACTGAACATGGCGGGTCGTGGGTGGTTTTCTTTCCTTGGGGTTGAAGTTCCTCTTCCCTGCCGCGGTCTCCACCTCACTCCTGACTCCCAGCCATGAATGTAGAACCTTCACACGTTCACTTCGGCATGATATCTCCCTCTGTGGGGCTTTCGGAGCCCGCCTCCCAGGATCTCAGCTGTGTTTGTGCCTCTTTCTGAGAAGAGCGCTATGCAGCCAGCGCCTTTGGATCAGGAGGCCTGGTGCCGAGAAGTGCTTTCAGAGTCTAACCCCAGCTTTGGCACCGGCTCTTGTTTAAAAACGCTTTTGGAAGCTGCCAACGAAAGCGTGCAGCTGGGGCGTAGGTGGGAGGGCTCCGTTTACCGCCCCTTGGTTTCCCGCTTGCACCATTTCTGCTGAAAGAGCTTCCCCTGCTTCCCTGATAGTTTTCCTTTACACTGAGTGCCAAACCCTGTCCCTGACCCTATCCTCAAACCTGCCCCAGCAGGTAAGCAGTGAGCAGCCTATGAGGGCCGTACAACTTGTGCATAGCAGAAGACAAGCAATGAGTAGCCCTTGTGACCAGTGTTGCCCAGGGGTTAGGCCTACAGCATGATGTGAGATCCTGGGCCTGGTGTGTGTGTAGTTCTCAATAGCCTGAGCTCGAGGCCCCCTACCACCACGCTCCTCATCTGGCTGACCCCAATAGCATCCCACAGGGGTTTGAAATTTGCTTTTGTTTCTCAGTCATCAGACCTCGTTCCTGCCTGACAGGGCCCACTGCAGCACCACCCCCATCCAGAGGAGTTGAGTGGGTGTTGCGGCGTCCCTCCCTTGGCTTGAAGCTGCGGTCACAACTGGACCTCACGTTGCGTAACTGAGCCTCCCGACTTAGTTGGAAGCCGCAGCCCGTGAGCAGACCCGTCTTCCCGGAGCACATTGTTTTTGTTTCCATTTGCAAAGATGATATTTGCGGCCCGGGTTCTGAGTAAGGAATGGCTCCTCCTCGGATATACTGAGCTAAAAGTAGGTGTAGGGATGGGCGCTGAGACATGATGAAGGATGAGTCACCTCTGCCTGGACAGTAACACCTACACTGTCCCTTGGCAGTGAGCATGAGGAGAAACCCTGCCCTCTTCCACCTGCCTTAAAAGGGGGGATGGGCTAGCCTTGGCTCCGGCCAGTGGTGTAGGCTGTAAATCCAACCCCCAGGATCTCCTCCCGCTAAAACAATGACTTCCAGCGATTCCCTAAGGAGATGGCATGGCTGCCTTCCCATCTCATCCCCAGAGGGTCAGAAGCTGGTGTGGACCCCATTTCACCCTTTTAGTTACACTGAGACATCTGAGTGACATCACAAAGTCCTCAGAGGTAACCTGGAGCCTCTGCAGAAACCCCCACTCTCTTCACCCATCAGCCTCATACCATAGAGACAAGAGTAAAGACTCTGCCACTCAGGGGTCAGGCAAGGGGTCAACACGCTGACACCCCCCCCCCAGTCTTGACAGTCCATCTCCTCCCTCATGCCCAACTTCAGCCATCTCTGTCACCGGCATCTGCATTCTTGATGGGTATTTGGGAGGAGGACACTTTTGGTTCCTGCTTGACACCACTCAAATCCTGAGGCATTGGTTCGCCTAGGTGGTGATGCTGACTAGGGTTGGGGCAGTCCATATTCACACACCAGGCCTAGCCTCCAGTTAACTGAAACAGGGTCCTAAGGGCTAGCATGCAGCTTCTGGGTTTGTACAGAGCTCTGTCAGGCTGCAGGAGAGCCCAGGCAGGGAGGCTGCCTTTATCCTCCACCTCCTGAAGCACTCGGGTTCTTGCCCTGCACTTCGTCAGAGCACTGTGTATGCCAGAGCTGCTCCCCGGCTTTTTGTCTCTGTACCACGAGGGGTAGGGGCAGAACCTTTATTCCAGGTACATGCTGCGTTTATCAGAATCCTTTCCATCAAGCTCCTCCCTTGTGTCTCTGCCCCATGCATTTCCTCCAAAGTACATGTACTCAGAAAAGTCTCCGGGCTGGCCAAGTGTTGCCCAAGAGGTTTGCAGGACAACAGCAATGTCACTGTCCACAGGTTGGGGTGTGCCCAGAATGTCCACCAGGTGAGAGATATAGGTTCCTGCCCTGCTCACTGCCACACTGGCTGCACCAGTCAGTCATGACTGGGATGATCCATTGAGGTGCTGAAGGGCTCTCTCTCACCTGCCTTATACAAGGCTAAAGGGGGATGGACTAGCCTTGGCTCAGGCCAGTGGTGTAGGCTATAAATCCAACCCCTAGGATCAGTCACCTCTCCACACCTAACCACCCGCATGGCTAGCACATATGCACACGCTAACAGCAGCACCCAGGACTCCATGCCAGTGAGAGGATGGGTTCAGGGAGGGGTATGAGTTTGGGAATAGAGCAGAGACCCTCTCTAACCTGGGTTGTCCCCCAACAAGTAGATAATGGCAAGATGTCAGTTTAGACTTCAAGACCGGACAGCGTCCAGCCTCCAGCCAATCTTCAGAGAATCCAGACTGGAAAGTTGCTGGCCCTGGACTGTCAGGCTGGACACTCGAGGGCTCTCCTGAATGTCCTTCCATACTGATGAGGGGCTGGGGAATGGGAACCTGCATTCTGCTGTGTCCCTTCAGACATGACGTGTGGGCTCTGCTCACAGCCCCGTGCCTTAGTGTCCCATTCATAGGCCCAGGATGATCAGTGCTGAGCACTAAAGCAGAACTCCAAAGGTCTGGTCATCCTAGGTCTGCTTCTGGGAAGGAGCGAATGAAGAAAGACGACTGCTGTCCATCTGTCCATCTGTCCATCTACAGCCACCGAGTGAAGATCCCGATCTGCCTCTGCTGTCGGTGCTGTGGGAAGACTGACGGCTTACAGGGGTCGGCAGAGTACCCTCAGGGATCTCTCCAGGCTTTCTCTGCCCTGCTCTGTATGGCTTGCCCGGCTTGCCCGGCTTCGGGATTTACAGGGCTGAGCTTGGCTCCCGTGAGGCCCTTGTCTTCTTGGCGTAGAAACTGCCGAGCAGCAGCCTCCTCCACAAAGCCACACTGTTTTCAGCAAACCCTCCCAGGAGTGGGATGAATTTTTTTCAAGTGATTCAGCGGCACGTGAAAGGGAAGGGCCGCACTTAAGGACTTGGCATAAGATCCTGCTGGCCCGCAGCTGGAAAGGAAGGGTTTCAGGGTGTGGGCTTGGTTCCACCAGGCCTAGAAGGATAGAGCCGGGGTCCTGGGCGGCACAAGGCAGCTGGAGCCATGAATGCTTGCTGCTTGCTTCTGCTCACTCATTTAGATGTGCCATCGCCCTCCCTTAGAAGAGCCAGAGGAATGGGCAGGAAATGGAGATGGGAAAGCTGGTCTCCATGGAGACGGGCATCTAGCGGACAGCCACCCTCCTGTGCGTGCGAGCGTGCTAGAATCTGAGCGGTGGGCAGGGAGCCTGCTGCTAGGCAGACCTGGCACGTTCCCAGGCACCAGTTCATGGGTGTTGTGGCCCAGAGCTGAGTGTCCTGCAGTCCCTTGGTCAGAGCCTTGGAATCCCATTTCCCTCCTCCCTCACCCTCAGCCACACCCATTGGCTCGCCTTGGCCTGAGTTGTAGATGAACAGGTCTTGACCTCATCCTGAGTAGGCTCAGCCCTACCCCAAGGCTGAAGCCCTGTTTGGTTTCACACTTCCCAAAAAGCCCAGTTGCTGCCTATGAAGGGACAGATGATCAGATTTGGGAGTTTCTGTGGGAGGGGCTGACTGGTCTCAGCTGCTGATGCAGGGAGGCAGTGTGGAATCCTCACCAGCCCAGGACTGTTTTTAATTACTGAATGACAGTCCCCCTTTTCCTTTTTAGGGAAATGAGAGAAACAGGATTTGGGGAAGGTCTTTTTTTTTTCCTTCCACCAACCAGAGTTTCTGGGTGTGGAGCAGATGAGGCAGGGTAGAGTTCAGAGGTCACCATGAGGTCACGGCAGTCACCATGGTCACCAAGGGTGGTCACCATGAGGCCGGAGACAGCAGGTAGAGCTGGAATCCTTGGTACCTGAGGACTTCTGAGCATCAAACCTGCCTTTCATCCTTTGGGACACCTGGCTGCTCATCTGTACCTCCACATGCTGAGTGAGGTGCAGCCTCGAGACCTGGGAGACAGAGCAGGTCTTAGGGCCCCAGCACAGAGCCCCTCTATTGTCCACTATTCCCCATCCCCAGTGGTTCCTCCAGCCAGTGAAGTCAGTCCATTCTAAGGAAGGGAGGTCCATCCAAGTGGTCTTCCCGATGCCCTCCACAACCCCACTCAGGTCCCATAGCAGTTCAAGGACAGCATCCTGAACACTGTAACCATCTGATGGCAGTTGTCATAGGACAAACCCAGGACTGTGTGGCTGGTCTTATGATCCCAACTGACGGTGTAGAATCGGGGCACTGCCCAGTTCTTCTCCAGACTGACTTTCAGGGTTTGAGACAATCTAGAATCAATGGTTAGGCAGCCCAGCTGACCAGCTACGGGTATTGTGATGCCCTCTCTAAATGGACAAGAAACTGATCCCAAGGGACAGCCTCAGAGTCTAGTTATGGGTAGAGTTGGCACTTTGCTAGCTGAATGGAGGATGTAAAGTACAAGACCATGACCCACTGTTTTCTGGGGAGCCTAATAAGGAGACCTTATAGCCACCCCACCTACCCACCCACCCATGAACAGACTGGAGAAAGCCACCAGGGCCTCACAGGGTTTTGTTTACTCTGGGAGAAAAAGATGTTTCTTTTATGTTTTTTATTATTTATTTTTTTTGTTTTGTTTTTTTGAGACAGGGTTTCTCTGTATAGCCCGGGCTGTCCTGGTACTCACTCTGTAGACCAGGCTGGCCCCGAACTCAGAAATTCGCCTGCCTCTGCCTTCCAAGTGCTGGGATTAAGGGCATGCGCCACCACTGCCGGGCTAGATGTTTAATAATGCGGCAGAGCTGACTGGTAAGAACTCTCTGAAGAAACAAAGTAGAATGGCTGAGCTTACTAGAACATCTACAGCTGGGCCTAAAGTTATCACATTTGTATCCATTTGTATCGATGGATGAGGGATGTCTTTCTGTGAGGGATTCTCCCAGCCTTAATGCCAGTAGCTTTAAAAACAGTGTATTGCGGTCTTCTGTTGACCCCAATCTAGTTGTAACATCAGGGAGTCCCGCAAGCCCTGGTGATTTGGTGATCCGGGCTGGCAGCGTCTTGGCGGCAGAAACGAAGCTTGGCAAGGCTGTCATTCCATCTCCTATCTCCAAGAAGGAGGAATCACCCCGAATTAAACTGACAGGTTTTCTCTAGGACCTCGCAGGCCCCATGTCACAGCAGAACCCTGAAGGTTGGGGTGGCCTGGTTGTGGCCCCCTGGTGAGCCTGAGTAAGTCTTTTCAGCCTCAGAAGACAGGTGTTGATAGCTACAGTTCATTTGTGCTCAAAGTGGGAAGCCCACACCCCAGGGAGGGAGCTAAATAGAAGCTGTCTATAGGACTTAAATATTCATGCAGCATATGGGATTATCCCAAGAGTAGGTGGGCCTACAACAGGGTAACAGACTCTAACAAGGAAGACTTGCAGGCAGCTCTCCTTCAGGCTATGACCCTTCAATGGACTATGGGCATGGTGTGTCTTTAGATTCTCAAGGGACTTCCACGATGATGTTACTATGGACACTATCAAAATCTAAAGTTGCTGACAAACTGGATATGGTGGCGCATGCTTTTAATCCCTGTACTTGGGAGGCAGAAGCAGGTAGATCTCTGTGAGTTCAAGGCTAGTCTAGTTTACATAGTGAATTCCAGGCTAGCCAAAGCTACATAGTGAGATCATGTATATGTATATGTGTTTGTGTATGTGTATACGTACATACACATACACTTATTTATTGGATTTATGAATGTATCTTCAGGGCTCCGTGGGCCATGTGTTGGTGACCCAGGAGAGAGACAGGAACACCTCTGGAAGGAGAATCATAGCTCTTTTGCCACAGTTGGTATCTGTGGAGTATGTCGAATCCTCCAGTTGCCTTTAGCCATGACCGTGTACCTCCAGGGTTTCTAGCAACTTCCCTCCTAGAGAGGATAGCAGGACAGCCTGACCTCTGTTGCTGTCCCTGGGCAGTTGTGATTGTCAAAACGCAAACGCAGCCCATCATCTTTGGCTCATCGCCAGTGACCTCAACTCCACCCACCTAGGTCTTTTCCACCCCCTTCTGCTGGGTACACTGGGATTGTTTTTGCAGGCTCCTCGAGGGGGAAGTGACATCATGCAGTATCCTCAGCCAGAGGGATGGGGGTAGGGGCTCTGCGGTTGTGTGTGCTTTGAATTAAGTCAGCCCTTGTACATTCCAGTAGCCAGCATCTGGCAGCGAATCCATCAGCCAGTGTAACCCTCTCTATGGCAAACCCAGATGTTGGCTTAGCAGAAGGAAAAGAGGAGAAAGCACATTCTGATCTGCGCGGGGATGGGGGGGGTAGGGGAGGTGGGGGGGTGCGGCACAAGCACTTAACCCCGGGTCTCCTGCTGCTATATCAGCTCCATTGGTAGGTAGTGGGACAGGGCTGGATATGGCTGGTCCCACTCTGGTGTCTGCCCCCAGCCTAGCACGTTAAGTGTCCAGTCAACAGTCACCCATGCCTTGCTTCTGGTTCATCCCGAATTCTCTGAGTTTCTGCACTTTCCTGACCTTCAGATGGCAGGGGAATCAAGAAGGCTGCCCATTCTGTGATGTGGTTACCCCCTTCTCTATAGCCCTGGAAGTCATCCCAGAGGTCACAGTGATGACTACTGCTGGGGGGCATAGGGGGGCTATGCTTCTAGAGAACTGTCTGTTTTTTCTCCTTTCCTGTCCATCTGTCTGTCCACTGCCTAGACCAGAGGGATCTAAGGCTTTTACTGGGAAGATCTCCCCAATCTCCTCCTCCATCCAGTGTTCTCCCAGGTTAAGAGCTAAGACCGTGTCTGCTGCAGTTAATAGCGATGGCCCTGTCTCATTCGCAACAGGACCATGAAGTAGGAGAGGAATGTTCACTCAGGTTTAACCCAGACCTGTGGTCCCATGGCTAGCCAGAAGCAGGCTAGTTGTCAATGGAAATTCTGTCTCATCTGCCCCTCCCCCACTTCCTATAAACACTCCAGAACTTTCCCCCTAGTTAACTTTCTAGCCTGAAAACCCCATTTCTACCCCAGACTCTCAGTTCATCCATCTCTTCTCATCTAAAATTTTCAAAATAGAAAGTAGATGGCCCCCAGCCCTGAGGCAAAGTGAGCACACAGTTGCATACAGTCCTGGCTTAGGAGCCCATCTGGCTGTCACGGGACCAGGGCCTGCAGTCCAGGTCTTTGTCTTGTAGGAGTAGAGAAATTTTCCCTGTTCTCTCTGCCATGATGTGTCCCTAGCACTCTGTGCCCTGCCCCGGGCCTCACTAACCCTCACCATCACCATATGACACAAGATGGTGACATCTGTGTTACCTGCACTGTCAAATGGTGTCTGAAGATCACAGAGGTCAGAGGTCATCTCTGCAGCGCCTCTCACACACATGGGCACACCTGATCGCCTCTCAGCCTTTTGGTTTAGATCATGTCGAGGGTGTGTGGGAAGTTGGAGGCTTCCATAAGACAGTGGTATTGAATCCTAGGTGCCATGGGAGAGAAGGAGAGCTTTCAGCTGTCTGGAAGTCACTGAGTTTATTTTCTGATTGCCAAGTGGGTGGTGCCTTTATTGAATTTTTATTGTTTGTCTTGTGTTGAGACATGGTCTCAAATAACTCAGGCTAGCTTCAAAACTCTATAGTTCGAGGGAATGCTAAGATTCCAAGCATGTGCCATGTCCTGTTGTATGTGGTGGGACTTGAGCTAAAGGCTTTGTGGATAGCCACATAGGCCCTCCACCAACTGAACTACAGCCCCAGCCCTTAGTGAACGCTTTGAAGCATTAAGCATTGTACAGTGTAGTCGCCATTACTAAGAAGCAAGTCTAGGAAGGCAGACAGGTAGAGGGAGGTGAGTCACACCTTTGGAACCCTTGCCTTCTCGTTTCCAGCCTGATGATGGTGCTGTACAAGAGCAAACACTGAGCAGTATTTGCCGGAGGTGCTCAGGCATTTGCATAAGCTCGGTGACGGTTGTACAAGTTACAGAGTGAGGACCAAGGACCAGCCACACCTGTGCTGCCATCCCGAGGCTGCAAGGTCAGCCCAGCTCCATCTGTTAGATGTTCTCCGAGCCCCAGCTGTTCCATAGCATTGACTCTACCTGTTAGGATCTCTTGGCAGGCAGGCGCACAGGCATTTACAGTAGGTAGTCTGGGAGGTGAGCAATACACCAGCCACTGCAGGGAGAAGCCAGGAAGGGACTGCTTCTCAGGCAGAGTGGAAGTTCTCTGGGCAGAGAGCTGGAGGTGGCCTTTTGGGTAGAAGAGCCTTTCTGTTCTGAGGCGGGGCATATCTGGGTATCCGAGCATGTGGGGGCCAGGGAGCAGGATGAATTAGGAAAGAGCAAGGGGCAAGTGAGGTTGCAGAAGGTATAGCTCTGACTGTCCTGGAATTAGCTATGTAGACCAGGCTTGCCTCAAACTCGGAGATCTGCTTGCTTCTGCCTTCCCAGTGCTGGGATTAAAGGCGAGTGTCATCTGGCTCAAATGCTAAGTGAAGGTGTTTTGCAGGAATGTTTATGGAGAAGGCACAGTACTAAGAGAGGGCCCTTTGTTCTGGGGTGGCCTGCCAGGTGGCTTTTACCAGCTTGTGGCTGTTTGAACTGAGGCTTGCTTAGGCTGGGAAACAGGAACCTGTGGCCAGGCCAGTGGTTACTCAGCTGCACAGAAGGACCAAAGCACCAATGTTAATAGGCCTTGGAGCTGGGTGGGGCCTGGGCTGTGGTGTGAGACTCACAGGGAGGGATCCAGAGTGCACAGGGGTCTGAGGAGCAGGTGGCACTCCCACGTGCCTGGACCTCCCTGCCTCTGTGGAAAACAGTCCTGGCTATAAGTTTCTAAGACTCAAACTGACCGCTGGAGACTCTAAGCCGGCGCTGTCCACTCCTTGTCTTGGTCTAGCTCATGTGCCCAGTGACAAAACACTGGCCCAGAGTGACCTTACACCACTGCCATTTGAAGGGCAAGGCTTTTTTTTTTTGTTTTGTTTTTGTTTTTTCGAGACAGGGTTTCTCTGTGTAGCCTGGGCTGTCCTGGAGCTCACTCTGTAGACCAGGCTGACCTCGAACTCAGAAATCCGCCTGCCTCTACCTCCCAAGTGCTGGGATTAAAGGCGTGCGCCACCACCGCCCGGCTCATGGGCAAGGCTTTTAAAGCCATTAAAATAGGTCCTGGTCCAAGTGAAAGAAAGGTGGCCCTACCTGTCACAGAGCACAGCATCTCAGTGGTAGGTTTCCAGGGAGGGAGCAGGGGCTTAATTCCTGATAGAAAAGTCCTGTTAGGCATGACCAGGCTCCAAAACACTCTGGAACTGTCCTGGTCTGTGTCTTCCCACTACTTCTTAAGGCTGTTGCCCGGGATACAGTTCCCACAGGACCTGCTTCCTTACCACCGATGGCTAAGGTTTACGAGCCACACTCGCATCACTAACCGTAGCCTGCATAATATGCTTTCCCATCCGATGTCTGCCTTACTTCTCATAATCCCAGTACGGGGAAGGAAAAGACAGGATGGACCCAGAGGCTTGCTGACCAGAGGCCTACTTAGTGAGCTCCGGGCCAGTGAGAAACCCTGTCTCAAAAACCCAGGTGGAGAGCCAGTGAGGACCCAGTGTGTAAGCTCACACAGAAGAGAGAATTGACTCTCACAAGTTGCCCTCTGACTTTGATATATTGGCTGCAGCATGCAAACCTTGCCCACCTCCAATAAATAATAATAAAAAAAAATGTTAAAAGAAAATCAACTCCTCTCCTCCAAACAGCAAGGCAGTCGGCATCTGAGAAATGAAGGTGTCCTCTGACCTTCACATGCCTGGCCCATAGGAAGTTTTCCATGGAAACCTCTTCCTTCTGAACTGCTAGGGAGGGAACTTAGGCCCTCCTGCATGCTAGGCACATAGTCTTCTGTGAGCTGTACTCCAGCACCCCCAGTGGAGTCCCCAGATCTGAGTAAATCAGGCTCCTTTGAGGTGGATGGCTGCCCCTCTGCACTAGCCCTCAAAGCCTGTTTGAGAATGAGGTGCTGGAATGTCAAAGCCACCTCACTAGCTGTCCATCAGCCCTACCTGCAGGAGCAGGATTGCATGACAGGCCCTTCGTTTCTCTAGCAACCAATAAGCAGAAAGAACCAGACCCAGGGTACAGCCTGCTGTTCCCAGCCACCTGGTCAGGAGCTCCCAGCTTCTGCCTTTGCCCTTGTCAGCAAAGGAATCATTTGGGGATTTGTTGGTTTGTTTTGTTTGAGACAGGGTTTGACTTTGTAGCCCTTGCTGACCTGGAACTTACTATGTAGACCAGGCTGACCTTGAACTCACAGAGATCTCTCTACCTGTCTCTGCCTCCTCACCCCTGACCCCAAGTGCTGGAGTCAAGAGCATGTATCACCACACCCAACTTTTTGGTTTTCAATTTTTGTCTTTTGAGACAGGCTTTCATTATCCCAGGATGGGCCTTGACATTCTGACCCTCCTGATACTACCTTCCAAGGACTGATAAGGTGTTTGCCACTGTGCCCAGTTTTATTTGGTGCTCGGTACTAGAGATTGAACACAGGCCTTGGTGCAGGCTAGGCAAGCACTGTACCAACTGAGCCATGTCCCAACCACAGGACTCTCGCTGATAACCCCGGCATGACAAACCACAGAGCCTCCTCTCCTTGTTTATGACAAGCCCGGAGTCCTCTGACCCCTCAGGTTACAGCAGGTGGGCAATAGGGCTCACCTCACCCAACACCTCCCATAGGGGGCACATCTTACTCCCGTGGGCGGAGCCATGATCCTGGTCACAGGGCTTTTCTAACATCCCTGTCTCTGTGCTTTGCAGTGATCAGGGCCAAAGCAGTGAGCGAGAAGGAGGTGGATTCCGGGAATGACATCTACGGCAACCCCATCAAGAGGATTCAATATGAGATCAAGCAAATAAAGGTACATTGACTGCACTGAGGGATGGGGGAGCAGGGGCAGGGGCAGATCCCGAGACTCACCCAGCCACCCCTAGGCCAGAGAGCCGAGTTGTCAATTCACAAGAACATTAAAGCCAGGCACAAACATGTTTTCAACTGTCTCAGTCACCGTCCTACGCTGCGAAGAGACACCAGGGCCAAGGCAACGCTTGTAAAAGAACACGTTTAATGGAGTCTTTCTTAGCATTTCAGAGTTCAGTCCATGATCATCGTGGTGGAAAGCAGACAAGAGCGTGGTACTGGAGAAGTAACTGAGAGCTTTACATCCCGATCCAAAGGCAACAGGCAGAGAGAGAGACACGGGCCTAGCGTGGGCATTCAAAACCTCAAAGCTCACCCCTAGTGACACGCCTCTTCCAACAAGACCACACCCTTAATCCTTACCATACAGTTCCACCAGCTGGGGACCAAGCATTTAAACACCCAAGCCTGTGAGGCCATTTTCATTCAGACCACCACATCTGTCTAGTTCCAGAAACATGCTATCCTGACTTTGTTGGATGCTACACTGGTGTGTAGCATGTTGTAAAAGGATGAGTCTGGCAGGTGGCTGTGCTCAGGGGTAGCTTTCCTCCCTGTGCTGGGCTACTTACTGAGAAGGTATCCCATCGGGTGGACAGGACTGTGGTCAGAGAGACTGCGCATGGCAGCCATAGCGACTGTGGTGGTGTCTGCTAGTGTCTTCCATGTTGGGAACAAATAGGAAGAAACCCACATTTGAGAGAGGGAAGGAGAGGGAGAGGCTGGGGTTGTGGCTCAATTGGTAGAGTGCTTGCCTAGCATACCTGAAGTTCCAAGTCTGATCCCCAGCATGGCAAATGAGATGTGCTGGTGCCTGCTGATGGCATTTACTACCTTGAAGTTCAAAGGGAGACAGCTGGCTCCTCCAGTGTTAGGGACAGCTTTGCCACACCATAGTAGTTGTGTCACCTCAAGGGGATGACTAGCCACTCGATACCAGAGCCTCTTTATGAGGCAGAGAAGCAGGTAGCCTTTCATAACATCCTCATTGCTTAATGTCAAGGAAGTGACTCTGACCTTTTGGAGTGGCGTCATTTGAGATGACTGAGGAGACCTTGCAGCCTTCCTTCCCGCAGGGTTCTCTAGGAGAGGGACTGGAGACTAGGGTCTCAGCATTACGAGCTTGCTACTCTTTCAGAGTCCAGCTCCCAGCACCTGTCCTGCAGGTCACAACCACCCACACATCCAGCTTGAGGAGATCCAGCGCCCTCTTCTGGCTTCTGAGGGCATCGTGCACATGGCAGCAGACACATAGACAAACACACCATGTAAATAGAAATAAATAAAGTTTAAACCTTTAAAACTCAAAGGAAGGAAGAAGAAAGGGAGGAAGAAACAAAAAGAAAAGCCTCTCTCTGGGGTGTTAGGAAGGACAGGAGTAAAGTGGGAAAAGTGGAGACACCACACACACATGTACACCACACACATATACCACACACACCACAACATACACACCATACACACCACACACATCACACACATACACACCACATACACGCACCACACACCATACAGACTTACACCATACACACACCACACAGAGACACACACACATATACCACACACATACCACACACATACACCACACCCATACCACACCACACACACACACACATACACACAACGCACCACACACACACCACACACACACTACAATGACCTCATGTGCAGAAATGTCCATAGAGAGTCTCCCACAGATAACAGGACTGTGCTCACCTACTAAGCTCTCCCCACTGCCCTCAGCAGATAACTCTGAACACCTTCACAAAACAGTGGTGGCTTGTGAGTTCATGGAGAAGCCTGTTTACCCCTTGGTACATCCTGGGTCTGGAGTGGGGGCTGCCTGGGTGCAGCCATGTGTGCCTGTTGCCATCCTGCTCTGCTTGGGAGCCACATCTCTGTTATATCTGCCCTCCCGTGTTTTGCAGATGTTCAAAGGACCTGACAAAGACATCGAGTTTATCTACACGGCCCCCTCCTCAGCAGTGTGCGGGGTCTCGCTGGACGTTGGAGGAAAGAAGGAATATCTAATTGCAGGTGTGTGGGAGTTCACCCTTCCCCATTGAGTGCTGAATTGTGGTGCAGAGAATTCCCGAGTCCTGGTCCCTAAGGAACAAACTTCCCACACTGCCCTCTAGAGGCGAAAGAGCAGAATTGCACTGGGCCAGGAAAGGCTGATAGCCCATATCCGGGAGACCATGGCCTTTGCCTTGCCAGCGCCTTTTGCCAGAGGCACCCACTAGGTCCTTACCTATACAGAAGCTGTGTGTATTGGCAGCCCCTCCAGCAGACCACATTCCTGGGAAGGCCAGAAGCAATTCCTTCCCTGGCTGAGAGGTAGGGGCCTTCCCACTTCTCTACAGAGATTGCACAGGTCCTCCACTTCATGTTATAAAGGTGTTGCCATGATCCCCCAGTGAAGAAGAGGGGTTGGCTCGGGCATAGTGATTAGCCTGGGATCTGCTTGCAACACCTGCCAAGATCCAATGGATATGTTTCCTATGAGTTGATCGAGACCATATTAGCAGTGTAAAAACAGGCAGAGTTGGGGCGTTTCTGGCCCAGAAATCATCAGCTACTGCAGAGAGAGCCTTTTCCTCCTAGGAGAAATGTAGATAGAAGTTCTTCAGCGTAGTCCTGGAGCACCCCAGCTGGCTCTACCCAGTCCCTATTAAAAAAAAAAAAAGATTTATTTTTATGTATCTGAATGTTTTGCCTCCTTCACTACCCACCGGGATTCTCTGCAGCCTGTGACTCGCCAGATGCCCAGGCTGTATCCAGTCCAAGTCAAGGAGAAGAATCTAGGGTTTGAGCATCTCCTCTGGAGAATACATGTGTGTTCATGGCTATGAGTTAGTTTCTAACTAGAACCTTCCATGACAAAGGCCAGGAGTTGCCGATAGCTGGTTAGTGCATACTGGGTGGGGTTTACCTCAGGAGCCAGGCATGTCATCTCCCATGTACATGAACACTAGAACTATTTTTTACCTCCTGGGGCCAGACCTGTCAGTCAGAGCTGCTTATCACTTGGATATCCCCAACATGGGCGCTGCTTTCTGTTCCATGAGATAGAAACCAGCCCACTGGACATTTAAGGAACTTCAAATAGGCAGGCAGCCTACAAATAGGTAAGCCATGCCTTTCTATCAGGAGCCCTGACTTGTGCCTCGTCCCTCGTGCCTCGATGGCATGAGGAAGCCGCAGGACGCCTGAGCAGAGTGGTGCACGGGAAGAGAGTCTTGCAGGGCAGCAGTTTCATGGTCATTGCTGGGGCTCCTCTGTTTTGTAGACTTGGGCACACATTAAGGCACTCTCCATGCCTCTTCCCACTTCTGCAAGAACCAGGCTCTGAGTCCACACAGGAGGCCAGATAATTCCAGTGACTGTGTGTGAGGATGGTACCGTTTCTGTCATGCCATATCCCTATTGTCCATGTTGACCATCAGAGGATTCCCACATGTGTTTTCTCCTGTCCATATGACACCCATGCTTGCCTGTGCCTCTCTCCCTGTCTTAGAAGAATGCCACACAGATAGCATAACACAAGTCTAGGCCTGCTAAGACCCAACTGCACTGCAGCTCCAGGCATAATGCAGACTAAAGGTACCTGAAGTCACTCAGGTACCATGTGCCTGGCTTCTCAGACCATATCACACTTGCCACTCTGGACACACAGCACATTTTAGTTTCCTGACAAGCCACAGAGCATAATGTCAGTAAACGACACATTTAAATAACCGCATGCTGTTTTAAAAGCTGCACTAGTGTAATTGGGTGTGGTGGCCCAAGCCTTTAGTCCTGACCCTTGGGAGGGAGGAGCAGGCAGATCTCTGTGAGCTCAAGGTCGGCCAGGCCCTGTGTATGCAGTGAGACCTTGTTTAAACAACAGCAGCAGCAGCAACAACAAAACCACAAAACTCAGTCTCTAGGCCAGTTAGTCAGTGGGTGAAGGCGCTGGCCAGTAAGCCCGAGTTTGATCCCCAGGACCTACATGGCAGAATAAGAAATGTTAAGTTTTCTTCTGATCTACACACATGCAGGAGCATGCACACACACATTCACACATACTCACTCACCCATATACACACACATGCACACATATACACATGCACATACACGTGCACACACATACTCACTCACCCATACACACAAAATATGTGAAAGTAACAAGAACTACAGAAACATGTAAAATGGAGTGTGCCTCTATAACTGTGCCTGAGCAGAGGACTCGGTGGTGCTAAATATACCCCACAAGAGTTTGTAGCTATCACTGTCTGTTCCAGGACTGTGTCATCTTCCCAAACTACATCTCTGTCCCACTGACCAAGAGCATCTCATTCCTTGTCTTGCCCCAGGGCCTGAGGCCTGGTCCCTACTGTCTACTTTCAGTTTCTGTGAGCCTGCCTATTCTAGGCAGCTTGCAGCTCTAGCAGGGTTGGATCCTCTTGTGGAAGCTTCTTTTACTGAGCGTGATGCCAGGTTCTGTTCATGTTTATAGCAGGTGTATGACTTGCCTTCCTTTTTATATGTATGTGTATATGCATATATATACACACACATAATACATATACAAATGCATGCATACACATTCATATATGAATACATACACACAAATACTATACACATATAAACACATATAGTCACACACATACATACACGCTAATACATGCCTATATACACATACATATATACATATATATGAACACACATATACACACCCATATATATATACACATACATACATACACACAAACACATGTATGGACACATACATCCACATGCATACCCATATACACATACATCCACATGCATCCACACATACATACATATATACACTCATATACATTCACATACCTACACACTTATATACCATATATACATACATACACACTCACATACATTCACATGTATATACCATATACCATACATACATACACACACATGTATTTTGTGGTGCTGGGGATGGAATCCAAAGCCTTACACACGCATGCTATGCCAGGGGCTCTAGTGTTCTTTGGATGTGTAAAGCTTTTTGTGATTTTTTTTTCCATTGAATTTGACTAGTGATTTCCTATTTTTTTTTTAAGAATTATTTATTTTATGTATATGAGTACACTGTAGCTGTCTTCAGACACACCAGAAGAGTGCATCGGGTCCCATTACAGATGGCTGTGAGTCACCACGTGATTGCTGGGAATTGAACTCAGATTTCTGAAAGAGAAGCCATCAGTGCTCTTAATTGCTTGAGCCATCTCTCCAGCCCGTGATTTCCTATTTTTGATGTTTCCATTAGCTTTCCAACCCAGACATTAAATCACATTGAATGCACTTGAAGGCATCCATGGTGAAGGGGAATTAATTACACATCTACTTATTTCATGTATACATGTGCAGATGCACAAATATGATGTCACCTGAGTGGAAGTCAGAGGACATCTTGAGGAGTCAGCACTTTCCTACAAAGCAGGTCCCAGGGATTGAATTCAGATCGACAAGTATGGCAGCAAGTGCCCTTATACACCGAGCCCCTTCATTGGCCCAGTGGAGGATTGAAGATGCCAAGAAGGCTCTGTGTTTTATACACAGAGAACAAACTAGTAGAGTGGAAAAATGGCAAGTAGGACAAGTGCCAGGTGCACACACTGAAAACACACCTGACATGTGCCAGGTGCACACTGAAAACACACTTGACATGTGCCAGCTGCACACTCTGAAAACACACCTGCTTGGGTTTGAACTGGTGACCAACACCTGACTTGGCCCAATTGTCAGTGCCCCCCCCCCGAGACTAGTGGTAGGGCAGTTGTCATACGGAAGTAAGAAATGGCAGAGATGCTGGATACCTTTAACAGGACCTAATCCACATTCATAAATAATTGTGTTTCATAAATAAATGCAAGGTTGCAGGCACCTATGTGTGTCACTCTGAATGAAAGTCAGTGAGTTAGTTATGTGGCAGCTGGGTTATGAGCAGGTTAGCCTCAAAGCAGAACAAGAGAGAAGTGTCTGCAGAAGACCTCAGTAGAAAGCCCCCAGGACAGGCAGTGGTGGCGCATGTCTTTAATCCCAGCACTTGGGAGGCAGAGGCAGGTGGATCTCTGAGTCTGAGGCCAGCCTGGTCTACAGAGTGAGTTCCAGGACAGCCAGGGCTACACAGAGAAACCTTGTCTCAGAAAAAAAAAAAAAAAGCCACTCTGAGGGGGACTGGGGAGATGTATCCACTGGGAAAGTGCTTAAGTTCAATCCCCGGAAACCTCTTGAAAGCTGGGCATGACAACACATATAACTCTAGAGACAGGAGGGTCCCTGGAGCTCACTGTCTGCCAGTCTAGCTGAATTGGTAAACTAAGTTCTGTGAGAGACCCTGTCCCAGAAAATGAGGTGGTGAGTGATTGTGAAACATATCTAATATCCATCCTACACACAAACACACACACACCCCACACATGCACAAACACATATAAACATGTACACACGCATAAAACACACACATGCACACATGCATATACCATGCACATAAACACATATGAACATGTACACATACACACACTACATACACATGCATATTCCCCATACAAAACACATATGAACACGTGTACATATGCATATAAATACACATGCATGCACACATGCATAAGCCACATACACAAACACATATGAACATGTACACATGTATGTACACACGTGTATACCACACACATGCGCACACACATGCACACACACATGGAGGGCCACCCCTTAGAATATTTACGGACAGCCATATGCTGATTAGGACAGACAGAGATGTTTTCCTCTGTGCCTCTTTTGGTCTCTCCCCATGAAGACCATTCTTTGGACAACTCAGTCTCATTTTCCTCTTGTGAGGGGGACCAGGCCTGAGGCACACTGTGCAAAAAACAAAACAAAACAAAACAAAACAAAACCTTCTCTGATCTTTCTTTAGCTCTTGGGGCTTGGTCAGGAAACTCCTGATTGGACGTGCCTTTATTTTCCAAAGCACAGACTGTTTCCCGTTCTTTAGAGTCAGGATAGGCCCTTCAGCCAGGGGCTATCCAGAAATCCCATGGCTCAGCAAACTGCCCAGCCAGCTGGCTGTGGATGCCTCTTCCTCCCAGGCTGGTGATTCAGCATCACATGTGGACTTGTATAGATTTCTCTCTGTAATTTTCTTTTAAGTTTCTCTCTCCTGAAAGGAAAAGTAAACACATAACCATAAACATACCCAAGACTCGTTCCAAGTTAGAATGTTGCAACGGACGATTATGCCATGTGAGCCCAACCAACTGTGGTTATTCTAAAGGGGCTTTTTATTTTTTTATTCATGTTCACTAATTATACAAATAATAGCAGGCCTTCAAGATGGCTCAGCCGGTAAGGGTGCTTGCCAAAGAAGCCTAATAAGGGGAGTTCAACCCCCAAAGGAAGAAGGAAAAATAAGACAGTACAAAGTTGTTCACTGTCTTCCACATGTGTGCTGTGATGTGTAGGAGTGTTCACATACACATAAGCATCATACAAACAATGAATATTTAGATCAGAGTCATTGTGACATTTTCATACATGTGTATAGTGCACTTTGATCTGGGGCTGGAGTGATGGCTCAGCGGTTCAGAGTGACTGCTGCACAACCATGAGGACCTGAGTTCAAATCCCAGCACCCATGTAAAAATCGAGGTGTGGTCTCACATGGAGGAATGTGATAGCTGTAAATAAAGGACTGGGGAGCCCCAGCCCTTCATTGTTTGACTCCTAAATTTTCTCATTGAGCATTATTTTAGTTTCGTTTCTGTCATTGTGATAAAATACCCTAACAAAAAAGCAACCTAGAGGAAGAAGAGTTAACTCACAGCTACAGGTTATAGTTCCTCAGTATGAGCAAGTCAAGGCAGGAACTTGAAGCGACTAGTCGAGAGCAGAGAGGGAAACAATACGTCCATGCTCACCTGCTTGATTGCTTGTATTCAGTTCAGCTTCACTCTTAGGTAGTTCAAGACCTCTGCCTAGGGGTTGGTGCCACCCACAGTGGGCTGAGTCTTTACACTTAGATTAAGACAGTTTCCCACAGACATATCCACTTGCCAACCCAATGCAGATGATTCTTCATTGAGACTGTCTTCCCATGTGACTCTAGGTTATGTCGGGTTGCAATTAAAGCTAGCTATCCTAAACATCCATCCCCCTCCTTTGGTTCTTCTCAGATAGAGAAGAACCAAACTTAAACTGGCCTTAAACTCACCATATGGTCAAGGTTAGCCTTCAGTTCATGATTCTCCTGCTTGCACCTCTTTGTACCCTACTACACTAGACTCAAACATGCATTTAAAAAAAAAAAAAAGGTGCACACCCTTAATCCTAGCACTTGGGAGTCAGAGGCAGGTGGATCGCTGTGAGTTCAAGGCCAACCTGATTTATAAAATATTTCCCAGTACATCTAGGGCTGTTACACAGAGAGACACTGTCTCAAAACATGGAGGGAGCTGTATTTTTGTTTTATTTTACATTCATGTAAAAGACAGAAAGAGAAAAAGAGGAGGGAAGAAGGGAGAGAGAGAATAAGAGAGAGAGAGAGAGAGAGAGAGAGAGAGAGAGAGAGAGAGAGAGAGAACAAGAGAGAGAACAAGAGAGAGAATATGCTGGGGGAGATGCAATGCATACAGAAAAGACTAGACAAGGTTGTCATATCTCCTGGAGCTGGAGTTACAGCCAGTTGTAACCTGCCTCACATGGGTGTTGGGAACTGAACTCTGGTCCTCTGGAAGAAAAGCAAACACTCTTAACCACTTGCCATCTCTCTAGCCCTAACATGAGTTGTTTTAAAACTCAAGAGTAGCTAGGTGGTGGTGATTCAGGCCTTTAATCCCAGCACTCAGGAGACAGAGGCAGGCAAATCTCTGAGTTCAAGTCCAGCCAGTAAGTTCCAGGACATCCAAGACTACAGAGAAAAACCCTGTCTCAAAAAACCAAAACCAACCAAGCAACAAACCCTCTCAGAGTAGTCTGACCATGGTATTATTAGAGCCCACTCTCAACACACAGAGCTGTACCCAGATGCAGGAGGACCACAGAAGGGGAAGTCTTGTTGCTCACATTGATCTGGTGACTCTCCCCACAGGAAAGGCAGAAGGAGATGGCAAGATGCACATTACCCTCTGTGACTTTATTGTGCCCTGGGACACACTTAGCATCACCCAGAAGAAGAGCCTGAACCACAGGTACCAGATGGGCTGCGAGTGCAAGGTGAGCAAGAGCTGTATCATTGCCCCTCCAAGCATCCTCACCCTCACCCCTCCCTGAATCCTCACCCCTCCCTGGTTTGTCCATCACAAGGTCTCCAAGTAGAATGGGGATGAGTCCTTGGCTTCCCAGCCCCTCAGAATAGTGAGTCCTGGTTTTGGAATGAACTCTGGGAAGATATGGGAGTGAGGCAGTCTAGAGACAAAGCCTTTGGTCCCGGGTCTCCAGAGAACCTTGAATTTTGTCCCCAACAAGGAATATTTGGAAGATAAGGGGATGTGGGATGGGACAAAGCATATAAATCAACCCACGTGACTGGCAGCTCCTAAGAAGAAAAGCTCTAGGGAAAGGAGATTATTTGGGGTGGAGGGGGCAGAGTTCAGTCCTGGAAATAGTTTCCTACCATGTACAGGCATCAACATTGTGTGTCCAAGAGTACAGGTATGTTCCCAACATTCTAGACTTCCATGAGTGAGTCTCTGTAAATGTGGTATTGAGAATTCTGCATTTGCCTGTCATCTCAGAATATGCTCAGAGGTGGCACTCAACAGCACTGTAGATGCACACATGCTTAGATGTGACCAAAATAAGGGTGGGAGTTATTCCCAAATTTGGGGGTTGTGTCAACTGCAGGGAACCACTGTGTCCAGGGTCCAGATGCTTTTTACCTCACCTGTGCAGGATGCATCACTGGATAGCCAGCATCTCTCCCTGTTACCAGGAGTGAGTCTGGGACTGGGAGTTGGTGTCCTCTGGACCTGTGCCAGTTGACAGTTTCTGGTGCCTCCTCCCCTTCTGGCTGGTGTTTCCCATTACTTGGTTATTGAAGGTGTGATTACAAGCCCAGATGGCCAGCCAAATACAAGCTGAGCATGACTCCACTGAGCCTGGCACCTCAAAAGCAAACACTAGTTGGGTGTGATTATACACCACATTTGGGAGGCTGAGACAGAAGGATTGCTGAGTTTGAAATCAACCTGAATTCTAGAGTGAGTTCCTTACCAGACTGGGCTACAGAGTGAAATCCTTTCTTAGAAAACAGAAAAAAACAGACTGGAAAGTAGCTCCATTGATAGAGTGCTTTCTAGCACACATGAAGCCCTGGGTTGTCTCTAGCGCCACATAAACCAACTGTGGTGGCACATTTCTTAACTTCAACTTTTGGGAGGTGAGAGCAGGTGACCTCAGATTATCCTTGTCTACATAGCAACTTCTAAGCCAGTCTGGGATATAAAAGACTGTGTCTCAAGAACAAACAAGCAAAAACCCAAGCTTCTTTCTGCATCTCTGTGTGGCTAGAAGTGGACACTCTTGAAGCTCCATAATCTTCTGTTGAAAAGCTAGTGACCCATTGACCCAAGCAGGTGCTTTAGAACAAGTAAGGGCATTATTTGGTCCTAATCTGTCTCTAGTATAAGCCCCTTGTGGTAGCTGTAGTCAGGAGAGCCTAAACTGAAACCATCCCTTTAAAAAGGTAGACCAGATGGCCCAAAGCAGAGGTGCATCTGTCACACTAGAATTACATAAGTAGATAGGTACGCTGGTTTCCCCTAGGTCTGTCCTCAGACATAGTACAGGGACATGGGACTCAGCAGGAAGTCTCACAACTTAGTAGGTTGTGTTCTGGAGGTACCCTAAGTGCCCTTGGCCCCACCTGTTCCTAGTTCCAAACTAAACCTTCCTGCATGTGTCCCCTCAGATCACACGCTGCCCCATGATCCCATGCTACATCTCTTCCCCGGATGAGTGCCTCTGGATGGACTGGGTCACAGAGAAGAGCATCAATGGGCACCAGGCCAAGTTCTTTGCCTGCATCAAGAGAAGTGATGGTTCTTGCGCGTGGTACCGCGGGGCGGCACCCCCCAAGCAGGAGTTTCTTGACATTGAGGACCCGTAAGCAGGCTGACAGAGCCCCTGCGGCCAATTGAAAAGCCTCTGAGGGTTTAGACTGGTCCAGCTTTGACATCCCTTCCTGGAAACAGCATGAATAAAACATCAATCATCCAAGTGGGTTCACGCTAGTGTGATTCTGCCTCCCCCCATTTTCCCTAAACATGGTAGTGGGTCTGGAGGGACAGGCGGGCCAGGGTCCCTGCTATACCCCTTCCCTCTGCCGGCCTGAGCACTGTGTGTCTCAGTCTTTGATCCTTGTACAGGCAGGAGTGGAGCACAGACTTTTTACCAGGCCTCTCTGGCACTGTCACATGCAGCAGACAGGCAGCATTAAGGGTCCCCTAGCACTGTTAGGGCAGAGCCTGGGAATGTGCATTTTGCAGAAACTCTTGAAGGTTGTTGTAAGACTGTGTAGCCGGCCTACCAGGTCCTTTTCATCCTGAGAGGGATATGTCCCTCATTTTCTGCAGTGGCCACCCCTCTGGCCCAAGGTCTCTGGTCCTTGCAATTGCTCCCCGTCTCTCCCGCACCTGGTATGGACTTCCAGCACCTGGTCTCCCTCAGGTCTAAGAACAGCTCTCCAACCAGTGGTTCATTTGTGTAGGAGTCCCAGTCAGCCCCATGAACCCACAGACTTCGGTGAATGGAAGCCCTTCCTGAGCCGTGTTTCTGACTTCAGCCAAGCCTCTCTCCCATCTCTACACACGCCCTCAGCGGGGATCTGTGAGGTCTCATGCTGGGGGCAGGAATCTGTGGTGAGGGGTGCTTGGCTGTCCTTGTAGCCACTCTCAAGCTATTCTTAACCCCTTTCCAAGCTTCAGGCATCCAGGTTGAGCAGCACAGCTCGGCTCTGTCGCATCAGGCCCTGCCGCTGTTGGCACGCTACCAGCACTCCCACTTTTGCACAAACTGAAGATGTAAACGGCCAGTCCTGAGCCCCTAGAAACATTCTAGTGAACTGTCCCTGGTAGAGCGGCAGTCATTACAACGTGCGGATTTCTGTAAGCATCACTAAGCACACAGCAGGGGAGACTTTGAAGCAGGTAGCTCCTCTTACCAAGCCCCCAAAGATGCTGTGGCTTGTTCTCAAAGTTATCCCATTTTCCTAAAGGAGAATTCTCATGCATGGCTGAGAGGCATGTGTATATGGCTCTGCTTCTGTGTCTTCATGTCATTAAGACCCTTATAGGGAACTGGGGCATCTACTTGCTCCCTAAAACAGTGGTTTTTTCTGATGCCAATAGGATGGGGGGTTAAGACGGGCAGAGCTTTATCACTAACAATATAGACTCTTCCTTCTGCCTGTATCTTAAAAAATAAAGTTTGTCCCAAGGACACAAATGTATATTATCCAAACATGCACGCGTATGCTCACACACAGACACAGACTCTGAAGTCTGGCAGCCTATGAATGGTCCTTTTGTAAAATGCTTCCAAAAGCCTCTTTGCTCCAACCCTGTCCTAACCATCAGAAACCCCAAAGAAACTGTTAAGGACTCCCCGTCAGACTCTCCCTACCCACGCCCCCCACACCAGGACCTGGCTATCCCTTTTAAGACAGACTGGGAGGACACCCAGGAGTCAGCCTGCCCGCCTGAGGGCATTTGCCTGTTGTGCAGTGATGCTGTCCTGGACCAGCCCACGAGACCCTGCAGTCTATCCCACCCTGCCTGTTTGCTTCCTGTGCGGTGGTATCATATGTAACAGTGCCGGTTTCTGCTGACTTCTTGACATGTTCTGGTTTGTTTCTGTTGTTCGCCATGAGCGTTCTTGTGCTGTGTTGATGCCTTTCGTAGCATTAGACTTTGCACTTTAAAAAACAAAAAACAAAAAACAAAAATGTTGACGCATCGAGGAGGCATTGGACCCAGAGTGTAAAGCACGGTATAGTAGCTGGCCTGGGACCGAGGGACCCTTTCTAATCTTTCTTTGAGTTCTTTGGATATCTGCTTTTCCAGCCTCCTGTCTTTTGTGTCTGGTTCAAATTATTATGAAGGAGAGAATCTGAGTATATCGATTCTAAAAGACGGCCTTTCTATTTTCCACTCATGCTGGGTTTTCTAGCCATACCAGGCAGACGAGAGGAAATCGAGTGAGCAAACAAACCTTTGGGACAAAGTGCCAGATGTCAGCTGAGCAACAGCCACTCAGATGCCTTTGCAGCAGACCAATTGCAGTATATAGTTTAAGGTGGCGTCTCACTTCTGTTATATTCTAAGCCCTGGGCTCCTCTCCCTTCCTCCCATCACGCCGGCAACTCCAACGATTTCAGATGACGTTTACATGATAGTTATTTCCAAACCGCTGCTTGATGCGTATTAAGACATATCTGTGGGCTTGCTGCATAATTTAAAGCTTTGTTGATTTTTTTGTTTCTGTTTGAACTCTTGGTTACTGGGGGGAGGGGCGGAACACCATGTTCGTGTTGGGATATGAAGTCTGAGATGTACCCCCACCCCCGCCCCACGCTGGTGAATACATGAGAGTTGTTGAAAGTCAACAAGCTGAGCGCCTGATGCTCTGTATCCGTCTTCACTTTTTACTTTTATGAGTTTGCTCTGTCAATGGACAATAAACCATATTATCAAAGAGAAGGTTGACTCCATGGCTGTTTTTGCAGTGTTTTTAGCTGAAGGATGGGGTTAGCAAGTCTCTACCAGCTAGAGGGGAGGGGAGTCAAAAGCTGAAGGTATACCTCGGTTGGCAAAATGCTTGCCCTGCAGGTGTGAAGCCCTGGACTGGATCTTTAGTACTAAATACACTGGGTGGGCGTGGTGGTATGTGACTATAATCCTGGCATTCCAGAAGCATAAGGATCGGGAGTTCGGAGCCATCCTCAGCTGCATAGTGATAGCCTGGGCTATCAGTTCTCTTCGACCTGGCAGTCTCCTTTGATGAGCTAATGAGCTTACTGGGGTTATTTACAGATTGTGGGTGATTCAAAGGCAGCTGCATCACTAGAAAGGGTGTCCTACCCTAACTGATGCTACACCCTTAGAAATCCCTGCTTGGCTTGAAGGCAGGACTGTCAGATTCTCCTCTCCCCAGCCATTGCTTACTTCTTATATAACCCGGAAGGAAGGGTCTTGTGAATCTTGTGACTGAAGCTTTCGAGCCTCCTCCTAGCCCTAGGAGGGAATATGTCTGCTCAGAGCAAATACCTGTACGGACTCAGTGGGTTACTCTTAATGGCCTAGCAAGGAGCTCTTAAGTACAGCCCCCTCCCCCTGCAAAACCCTGGCAGGTAATACATCTATCTCCCAGAAAATGTGCTGTCCAGTGTTTACAGCAAGTATTTCCTACTTTCTAAATTCGGGTTAGAAGCTCATCTTGAAGTTATCTTCAGAAAATAAACCCACTGGGTTATGGTGGTTTAATCCTCTGCTTTAATTCCAGCACTCAGAGGCAGGTGAGTTTCTGAGTTTGAGACCAGCCTGGCTTGTGTAATGAGTTCCAGATGAGTCAAGACTACACAGTGGAATCCTTCCTCAAAATCAGAAAACAAACAAAACTCAGAGTCAAGAGTGGCTCAGTGGTTGAAAGGACTTACTCTATAACCATAAGGACATGAGTTCAAGTCCCAGCACTCGTTATGCAATCGCTGGGGTCTTACGTGTAGCAGAGTGCTCTCTGTGGCTTGCTGGCTGCCAGTCTAGCAGAAGACTCTAGCTCCAGATTCAGAAGAGGCCTTATCTCAAATAAATGAGGTGCATGTGGGAGCTAGAGAGAGGTTCAGTAGTTAAGAGCCCTCACTGCTCTTCCAGGGGACCTGGGCTCAGTCTCCAGCACAGACATGGTGGCTCATGACCAGCTCCAGGGGGTTGGACAACTTCTGGTCTCCATGGATACCTGAGTGTACATCACATACACTTACAAAGATACACACATGTAAGTAAAATAAGCAATAAAAATGAAGTATTTTTTAAAGAAAGAAGGCGGAGAGTGATGGAGGGGATCCCTGATTCGGGTGTGAGCATTTTTTTTTTTTTGGTTTTTCGAGACAGGGTTTCTCTGTATAGCCCTGGCTGTTCTGGAACTCACTCGGTAGACCAGGCTGGCCTCGAACTCAGAAATCCTCCTGCCTCTGCCTCCCAAGTGCTGGGATTAAAGGCGTGCGCCACCACCGCCCGGCTGGGTGTGAGCATTTATACACACCTGGCACATACATTACATACACATATATGACACCTGAATCAGATTGAAAAATTATGAATCATGACTATCTTGCATACACATTTGTGAAGGATTCTGGAAATCTCAAGCAAGCTGTGGAGACACACCTACCTTAGCTGCTTGATATCCAGATGGCCTTTTCTTTGAGTTCTGGAAAGAGCTAGCCCCTCCTGTTCTGGACCCTGGGCCCCCCTCTAGAGTCCTCTTTCCTATTCTCCTACTCCTGACCCTTGCTTTTCACATTTCTGACTCAGATTCTTAAGGTAAGTGTGTCACACTTGCAGAAGGTGACTGAGGTGTGGCTGTCACTTATAAGCCTCATTATGAGCCCTGAATCCTCCCATGTTGCTAGAATACATTTAAGTCCTGTGGGGGAGGGTGAAGGGGTGACCAGGCATGGAATGTGGAAAATAAGAAATATGCTTAGTGTCGTGGGTGGGGCCATTGGAATGGGTGTGGCTTAGTGCCATGGGTGGGGCCACTGGAATGGGTGTGACGGTGCTGTGGGCGGGACCATTGGAATGGGTGTGGCTTAGTGTCATGGGTGGGGCCATTGAAAGAGGTGTGGCTTAGTGCCCTGGGTGAGGCCATTGGGGGGGTGTGACAGTGCCGTGGGTGGGGCCATTAGGAAGAGGTGTGACCTCAGGACATTGGGAAACTATGTCAAAAGGCTTGGGATCTTCTGAGGAAGGGAAGAGGCTCCTGAGCTCTGGGTTAGGGTTCTCTCAACAAGTTTTCCATAGCATCTGTAGGTCCTACTGAGGATGAATATTGGGGTGCAGGGAAGAGGTGTATAAGAGTAAAATAGTGCAAAATAGCACAAGGCTCGAGTCAGGACTGTAACCCTACCTATTTGAGAGGCTGAGGCAAAAAGATAAAAAAAAAAAAAAATCAAAACTGGTCCGTGCAACTTAGCAAGACCCTGTCTCAAAGAGTGAAACAACCCCCTTCGCCCAGCCCCCAACATCCTCACCCTCACCGGTTGAGGCAAAAAGATACTTTGTTGGTGGTGTTGGTCTATCAGTCAGAGGCAGAACAGACGGCAGTGCTGTGTTCATCCTAGCTTGCTGGTGGCTAAAGCTGTTGTACACCTAGGACTCATAAAAATCAAATCAAATCCAGGCAGCACAGCACAGGAGGAGAAGACAGAGACCTGGTTTCTGCCATGCCACAAGGTTCAGGCAAGGAAAATCACCCACAGACCTGCCCTCCACCCCACAGCATGGGTGGGCCATAGAATTCACAGGGCCCTGCTTACCACCGTGCAGCCCAAGGAGAGAGGAAGACAGACACCTGCCTCCAGTACGTGCCACGGGAAGGCTACAGACACCTGCTTGCTGGAGGATGTCACCCAGGGTCAGCCAGTAGTGTGGCCAGTGGACAGATGAGGGGGAGAGAGAGAGAGAGAGAGAGAGAGAGAGAGAGAGAGAGAGAGAAGTGAAACAGCCGGAGAAGTATGAAAAAAGATGGAACTGAAGGCTGGAGAGGAGGAGCCTGTTGTAAGTGGCTAGCCCTGCCACCTGGGGTCATGGCGATGTCTCAGCCTGAGCTGCCCCTGAGCGCCATGTCTGAATCCAGGGCTATGCAATGACAGGTGTCAATGTTGATGTCCATGGCTTATATTAGCACTATAGAACATGGGGATGTCCCTGGTTGGGGCAACCTCTGGGTACCATACGGATGTCCAGGAGCTGTGCAGGACTGTCCCCGCCCCTCACTGGCACTCTGGAGAGCTGTCCCCAACTCTCACGGGCAGCAACACTCAGGAGAGCAAAAAATTGTGCCTTGAGTCTCCCCTAGGCAGCACAGTGGAGCTGACTCTGGTAGCAGGGTGTTGGTGAGCTGGCCCCCAGGGCATGGATATGAGAGCTGATCCCCCACTCATCTGTCATGGGGTGGCATGTGTGCAGAAATGAAGCCCCTGTGCCACTCCCTGCTCCATATCATCCTAGGCAGTTGGGAAAGCTGCCCACAGGGTCGTGAGTAGGAGAGAGTTACACCTCCCTCACCAGCTGTAGAGGTGTAGGGAGAGCTGGCCCTACTCCTCACCTGCACAGCAGAGCTGACCCTCGTGGTGGGGCACAGGTGAACCTGCCTGAGGGTGGAAGCATGGGAGAGCTGGTCAGGTCTGCTGTGAGGTGGCATGGGTGTGGGGGTTGGGACCCTCCTCTTGCCACTTGTGGTAGTTGGGGCAGCTGGCCCCGAGGGCATGAGAGCCGGAGAGCTAGTCCCGCCCCCTCACTGGCTGTAGCAGGCCCCGAACCCTGCCTAGGCAACACAGTGGAGCTGGCCCTGATGGCTAAGCCGCAGATGAACCAGCCCTGAGATTTTGAGGTTATAAAGGGTTTGAGAGCAGGAGAGCTGGCCCAGCCCCTCCCAGGCAGCAGCACCTGGGAGAGTGGGCCACACATCTTGACTGGGCAGCACAGTGGAGCTGGCTCTGGAAGCATGGGTATGGATGAGCAGGAGAGCTAACCCTGCCTCCTTCTAATGGTGACTTTGGGTGGCCTAGCCAGAGCAGTGCTGGAGACCTTGCCATGGTGCTGCAGATTAGGGAGAGCTGGCAAACTGACCAGCTCAGCTACCACCCAGGCCCAGATCCAGGGCTCTGAACTGGCCCACCCCAAAATCTTTATCATCTGCAAATGGTTGGGAAGCATGAGAAAGCCAGTCCTGCCGATTCAAAGCTGCAGGGTCTCCATGACGCAGGGCAACAACGGGACAACCAGAGGAGGACTCATGAGCATCCAGTATCGATGGTGTCACAGGAGCCAGAGCTCTCGAACCAGACCAATGACTCATTGCAATGAACATTTGCAAGTGAAGGTATGTGGACAGAGGGATACACTGTGGGACATCCTGTGACACATTACAGCTTCCACAATGAGATGTCTTTTATGCTGTGTGTGTGTGTTATTTTGGGAGGAGGTTGCAGGGATGGAGGGTAAATATGAGGGAATGGGGAGATGAATGGGACTGGAGTGTATGATGTGAAACTCACAAAGAACCAATAAAAAGTTTAAAAAGAAAAAAAAAGAATGAAACAAAAATGTTGGGAGAGGAGCTCGGGGGCGGAGCTCGGGGGCGGAGCTCAGGATCACTGCCCTGTGAGAAGTGGGCATCCGTGATGGGAAGGGTTGCTGATCCCGTGAGAGACGAAGTGTTGTGAGTGTGTGAGTGGACATGGGTGTGTGTGAGCGTGGACTGGAGAGAAACGAGTGTGTGGAACACGTGGCCGTGAAGACTGGATGTGTGGTATGTATTAAAGACGTCTGATGGGAAGTGTGCATGTGTAGGTCTGGGCAGCAGCAATCCCTGGGGTCAACATAGTTACAGAGAAAGTGGATCCTACCAACCTGGGCACAAGCTGGCCAGGGGCCCGGGGTAGTCTCAGGGACAAAAATGTAAGGACCTAGTAGTAGCCCAGGAGGTTCCTGTCTAATGAACTGGCAGCTTGAACCCTCATTAAGCCCTAGGGGTAGACTGATGTATCTCAAAGGAGCCCCAGATGACTGAAGCTCGGATTCCTACCCACTACGGTGGGAGGCCATTAAATAAATACACATCGATAGCACGAAACAAAATGTAAAACTACCGACACCTTTGTCCTGGCTGTGCGGAAGAGGCCCACAGCAGTCTTTGAGCTTGCTGAGGTCCTCAGGGTCCCGTCCTGGCCTCTGCCCGCCTTGCTGAGAAACACTACCATGTAGGAAAGTTGGTTTACTGCATTGTGTTGTTGTTGTTGTTGGTGGTGGTTATTGTTGTTACAAGATTGCCGAATGCCTGGGTGAGGTATCCACTTCAGGTCTCAATCAGTAACAGTAGCATAAGAAACATTTTCCTGGAATGATTGAAGCTAGCAGTATGGGCTTTTATTTGCCTTAGACAGGTCTCCAGAACAACAGTACTAATGGGCAATGACCACTCTGAACCTGTTCCCGTCTGCATAGGTCGGGAGGATGGCATGTACCACTGTTGTCCCTAAGGACCTGGGGCCCTGATTCTGTCTGCATGGGTAGGGAAGATGGCATGTACCACTGTTGTCCCTAAGGACCTGGGGCTCTAAGGACTGTTCAAACAAAGTGAGGTTGCTCTAGGTCAGAGGTCAGGGGCCAAGGCTGTCAGTGCATGCCACACCCTCTGATGCATGGGTGCAACAGGGAAAGGCTCTGGGCTGTAAACCCCATCTGAATGGGGATGGGGCTTGGGTGGCACTCCAGGATGGAGCACAGGCATGGGCAAAGTGAGTTCCACCCTCAGCACAGAACACATTTTGCCTGGTTGGTACCATTGCCCATGAATGACAACTTCAAGGCAGTGGTAGGTCACATGGATGATTCTGCTTATGGGAAAAGTCAGTTGCTATGGCAACTCAGGGACAAGGTGACCCCTTAGCTTGCTAGGGCTGTAGGGAGCCTACAGCTAAGCTGGCAGAGTTAATGCAATTTGGCATAGCCATCTTACATGCAGAGATACCAGCAGTGTTTAGGATGGAGGGAAGGTCTTAGTTACTTTTCTATTGCCATGAAGAGACACCACAATCAAGGCAACTTATAAAAGCATTTAATTTGGGAACTCACGGTTCTTGGGGGTTAGTGTCCATTACTGTGTATGGCTACAAGGCAAGCAGACATGGTGCTTGGGCAGTAGCTGAAAGCTTGTCTCTGATCCAGAAGCAGGAGGCAGGAGAGCACTAACCAGGTACGGCATGGGCTTCTGAGGTCTCCAGCACAAAGCCACACCTCCCAATCCTTCCCAAAGAGTTTCACCAACTGAGTGGAGACATGGCATTCAGTATGTGAGCCCATGGGGTCATTCCCATTCAAACTACCACAGGTAGTGTTAGGTTTTGCATTTTTAATTTGTTTTGGTGTTGTGTGGAGTGATGCGGTGTGTGTATGTGTATTTGTGTGTATAGTTGTGTGTGTATGTGTGTGGTCAGTGTGGTGTGGTGTATGTGTGCATGTGCTTGTGTGGTGTGTGTGTGTGTCATTTGCGTGTGTGGTCTCTGTGTGGGGTGTGTGTGTGTGTAGTCTCTCTGTGTGTGTGTAGTCTGTGTGGTGTGTGTGGTCTGTGTGGTGTGTGTGTAGTTGTGTGTGTGATCTGTGTGGGGTGTGTGTGTGTGTGTGTGTGTGTGCATGTGCATGTGGTGTGTATGTGTGGTCTGTGTGGGGTGTGTGTGTGTGCTTGTGCATGTGGTGTGTGTGTGGTCTGTGTGGGGTGTGTGTGTGTGTGTAGACTCTCTCTCTGTGTGTAGTCTGTGTGGTGTGTGTGTGTTCTCTCTCTCTCTCTCTCTCTCTCTCTCTCTCTCTCTCTCTGTGTGTGTGTGTGTGTGTGTGTGTGTGTGTGCACTCACCTGTGAAGGCCAGAGGCTGACATCAGAGTGTCTTCCTCAGTTGTTTATCTTACATTTCGAGACCAGGACTCTCTGAACCTGGGGCTTGCATTTCGGTTAGGCTGGCTTACACTGGGAACACCTGGGCTCTTAGCCCCTCCCCAGTGCTGGGGTTACAGACGTGTTCCACAGAATCTAGCTTTTATATGGGTGTTTGGGGATCTACAATCAGGTTCTCATGCTAACCCAACAGGACTTTACCCATTGAGTCATTGCCCAATGCCTGTCTTGATGTTTGAAGACATCTTCCGACATCCAGGGGCCATGATTTGGGGAGAGGAAGGAAGTCCACTTCACCCTGACCTTCAAGGCAGGGAGCAGACCAAGTAACTTTTGGGCAACATTACTACTCTACCAATGCATCTTGTTTCCCCAAGTTAAATCTAATTACATAAATTTAGAGTATAGCTTTAAAACAAATGTGTCCCTCTGGGGATGGTGGCTCACATCTTTAATCCCAGCAGGCAGATCTCTGTGAGTTCGAGGCCAGCCTGATCTGCAGAGTAAGTTCTAGGACATCCAGGACCACACAGTGAGAAAAACGACCATGAAACTTGTTCCTTCCTTTACAGCATCTCTCCTGTTCTCTCTTTTATGATTCAGAGATTGTTCAGTTGTCTCATCTAAAAATATCTTGCTTTCAGTTTTGTCTCTTCCAAAACATTTATCCACAGTGTTCCTGGAACACGCTAGTTCCAGAGACACGGTGGTCTCTGGCTCTTGCAAGTCATGATAAGGACAAATGAGATGTCCACAGAATATTCCAAATGAATGGCAGGGAAGTAAGGAACCCAGAGAGACTTCTAGAAATGTGCAGTGCCTGAGCCGAGGATTGAGAGGCAAGTGGGAAAGGGAATTCCTGGCCAAACACCAGCTGGAACAGGGATGTCTGATTGGGCAGAGATGGGGAGTTTGGGTTTAGCTGTGAAGAATCCAGAATTCAGTGTCTCGAGGCTGAGGTCAACCTGAAAGGCAGGAGGCAGATGAGAGTCTCTCAGCTTTTCAGTCAGCACCAGGGGCAGGGAGCAGTTTCTGTCTGGGGGGCCATGCAGTCAAGGGTGAGCTATGAATGTTATTATTATCATAGACTGGGTCTCATGTAGACCAGGCTGGCCTTGAATTAGCTATATAGTTGAGAACGACCCTGACTGAGTACCTGATTCCTGATCCTCCTGCCTCGACCTGAATGTGGGAATTAAGACATCTGCAGCCACCACACACCTGTTTAAGTATGGCAGTTGAACAATGTTTTTGGCAGTACTACCAATATTGGTGAAGATGGTGAGGGACTTTTTATTTTTATTTCATGTGTATGGGTACTTTGCCTGCATGTATGCCTGTGTATCGGTAAGCATCGTTGATGTTGCAGAGGCCAGAAGGATGCCCTGGAACTGGGATTACAGTTCTTAGCTGCTATGTGACGGTGCTTGAGGTTAAACCCGGGTCTTCTGCAAGAGCCATCTCTCCAGTCCCACACAAGGAATCCTTAAGCAACTGGATGGAAGTAATGTATGTTTTGATAAATATTTGAATGGTAAAATTAGTAAACTTGGTAAGTTTGTTTTTGAGCTAGGATCTTATATATCCTGAGGCTGTGTACTAGCCTTTCACTACATACTTAACAATGACCCTGAACTTCTGATCCTCTTTGTGTTACAGGTGTGTACTGCCACACCCAGTTTATGAAGTGCAATGGACCAAACCTGTGGTGGTTTAAATAGGTTTGGCCTCCACAGACTTATGTCTATGAATGGTTGGCCCTTAGGAAGTGGCATTATTAAGAGGTGTGGCCCTTGTTGTAGGAAGCCTGTCACTGTGGGGGCAGCCTTTGAGGTCTCCTAAACTCAAGCTAAGCCTAGTGTGATAGTCTTCTCCTGACTGCCTTCAGATCAAGTTGTAGAACTCTCGGTCCCTCCAGCACCATGTCTGCCTGATGCTGCCATGTTTCCCACCATGACAGTAATGAATTAAGCCTTTCAAAGTGTAAGCCAGCCACAATGAAATACTTTCCTTTACAAGAGTTGCCATGTTTCTTCACAGCAATGGAAACCCTAACTAAGACAAAATACAAGACTTTATGGTTGCTAGGCAAGCACGCTACCCACTGAGCTATCCCACACTGGGCTGGTTATTTACTTGAGAGAGAAGGCCCAGGATATGGGCCTACAGTAGGTATAGGGTTATAACTGTAAGGGTCCAACTAAAATAACCAGAACATCTCTGTGATCAGCCTTCAAAACATAATCAATGCAGGAACTGATCATGTCCTCATCTAAGAACGCCAGAGATGCCAGCCAGGAACAGTGGGCAACCCAGAAACTAGCAACAGCAGGGAATCAGCACCATCCTGATTAGAGGGAGAGGATGGAGGCAGATGGTGTCAGAGTCTAAGGAGAAGATCCACAGGTGGCCACAGCCACTGCTAGACCCCAGAGGGGAAGGGGAGGACAACAGACGTCCTGCCTCACCCACCTGAAGACCAGCTGAAGGACCCTGGCAAATTTCACCTGTGACTGGAGTCTTAGTGTTGTCCCACCAGTTTAAATGAGCAACTGGGCAGAATGGCCTCTTCAGAGAGGGTGGAGATGTGTCTATTTCAGGACATGGTAAGTTTGAGCTGGTCAGGGGGGCATTCAAGGGGAGCTACCCAGCTCGGCAGTTACTGGTCCTAGTTTCAAAACTGAGGTGTGGTGGAAAGAGCAGAACTACTTCAACAGATTTCGAACTCAGGCCTCAGTCTGGTGCCTTGATCCACTAAGCCATCCACCAACCCCAGTGCTGGACTCCTCCTCAGCTTTCTCATATGTAAAATGGGAACAACTGTTTTGTTTTTGTAGGTTGTTCTGGGTATTTGCTACTTTAAGTTCAGCAACTGTAACAAGTGTTGGTATTTGTGTAGGTGTGGATGTAGGTGAATGTGGAGGCCAGAAAACAACCTCAGGTGCCTTCCCCAGAAGTGCCACAAAAAGAAAAAGAGAAAAAAAAAAAAAAAGAGAGAAGGTCTTCCAATAGCCTGAACCTGCATCATAGGTTGGTTAAGCTGGCTGGACAGCCAGTCACAGGAATACACCTTGTCCTTGCTACTCCAATGCTGGATTACTGTTGGTGGCAGGTGGGCCATCTGTTTTAATTTATTTTAATCCTGATTGACAGTGAAGTGGCTTCCATTTGTACCCTTGGCTGTCCGCCTACACCATTCTCGAAGGAAGGCAGGACGGAAGCACAGTGACTGGAGGTCTTGCCTGCCTCATTACAAGTGCACACTACACTTGTAGAAGAAACATCAAGTAGTCAAATTGATGTCATAGAGGATTTACTGATAGATTCGCTCAGGATACATTAAATCACACAAAGTAGAACCTAGCCTGTGCTGCCTCCAAAACACTCCGAAGATAAGTCATGTGTAACCAGGCTTACAGAGAAATAAGTAAAACCTACTAGGCCAGGATATAAATGTTACCGGGATTGAGCAGTGACCACACTCATACCCAAAGAACATGCTTTTGTCAGGAAGCTGAAGGGGGCAGTGCAGGGTCACAGCTAACACTAAGACATAGTCTGTCACTAAGTTCCCTGAGTTCGTATTAAGAAATGCACAATTCTGCCAGGTGGGCAAGATGAATTGGGTAACAACTATTTGAAAAGACAACAGCGATGTACTTATCAAATAATCCTAACCAGGTACTATTGGTACATGACTTTAATCTCAGCACTCGGGAGACTAAGGCAGGTGGATCTCGGAGTTCTAGGCCAGCTTGGGCTACAGGGTGAGTTCCAAACAGCCAAGCCTACCTAGAAAAACCCTGTCTCAAAAAAAAAAAAAAATCTAAAACAAAAGAAAGGAAGGAAGAAAGGAAGGAAGGAGGGAAGGAAGGAAGAAAGAATGAATCCTGACAATATCTTTGTTGAGTGATTTTCCTACCTGCCCAAATGATCAGACCTAAGTTTTCCATCTCTATTTAAATTAGTTAATATGTAATCTGGGATCTGGACCTAAAAGAGATTTAAGGATGACAAGGTGTGCACACTGCACAATCCTACCGTGTCTATAAGTTAATAAGACTTTCTTCTGTTTGAGGCTGGCTCTTCCATTGGCTGTATCCAGTTGCGTGTAAAAGTATTTTCTTTACTGATCTCTAAGTGTGTAGAGCGATTTCTCACTGGGAAGGCATTAAATTTCTACAATACAACAACTGTGCCGGGGGTTGCAGGGGTTAGTCTGAGGATTGTATTTATTTATTTTAAACTTTTTTTTTTTTTTTTTTGAGACAGGGTTTCTCTGAGTAGCCCTGGCTGTCCTGGAGCTCACTCTGTAGACCAGGCTGGCCTCGAACTCAGAAATCTGCCTCTGCCTCCCAAGTGCTGGGATTAAAGGAGTGCACCACCACTGCCGGGCTATTTTAAAATTCTTATTTTCAAGATTTATTTATTCACCATTGCTCTCTTCAGACACACCAGAAGAGGGCATCAGACCCCATTGCAGATGGTTGTGAGTCACCATGTGGTTGCTGGAAATTGAACTCAGGACCTCTGGAAGAGCAGCCAGTGCTCTTAACCACTGAGCCATATCTCCAGCCTGAATTTATTTATTTTTAATTATTTTATTTTTTGAGATAGGGCTTCTCTGTGTAGCCTTGGCTATCTGGAACTCACTCTGTAGACCAGGCTGGCCTTGAATTTAGAGATCTGTCTGCCTCTGCCTCCTGAGTGCTGGGATTAAAGGTGTGAGCCACTACCGCCCAGCCTGGGGACTGAATTTATTACCTGCCAACTGAGCTACTATCTCTGACTCTTAAGTGATTTTCTTCTCCTTACAGATGAGAAATCAAGCCTCTGGGTAAGAGAAATATCCAAAGTAGCAGGCTAATTAGGACAATATCTGGATAAAAACTTAGGTCTTAAGCCAGGCACCAGCTCCCACACAGGAAGCATGGTGAAACAGTGAATTCCCCAGGGATAGCAAAAGCAGCAATTCATTGTATCCAGCCTAGAACAGTGAGTTTATAGAGCCAGCTCCAGGCAGGAAACAAAGAGTGGTCAAAGAACAAAGAAATCAGTCTAAATATAGGGAGGATTCTGGGACTGGAAAGATGGCTCAATAGTTAATAACCCCTATTTCTCTTACAGAGTGCCAGAGTTTGGTGACCAACTCTCACACTGGGAGATCACAAAGTAGAGCTGCCTGTAATTCCAGTTCTAAGAGGGGATGGGACATCCATCAGTGGCCTCCATACATATGTAATTTAAAATCTTTTAAAAATTAAGGGAACTTTTTTCCTTTAATTTACATTTTATGTGTCTGTCACGTGTGCGTGGAGATTGTGAACCACCACTGCGTGAGTGCCTGAGAAGTCCTTGGCAAGAACGACAAGCCGTTTTGGCCTCTGAGCCATCTCTCAAGCTCTAAAAGGGACATTTGTATAGGTAGACATTGGTATAGGCTAACAGGACTTGGTCTTTGCCATCACTGCCCCAACATCCCCTCCCAGGCCCCCCCCCCCTTTTTTAAAAGATAAGGTTCTGCTATGTGGCCTAGAATAAGTCGTTCTCCATGATCCTCCAGCCTCGGCCACTTAAATTAGGCGGTGGAGTGGCTTTTGCTTTATTTATCTATAGACAGAATCTCAAGTATCCCAGGGATGACGTTTAAGTTCTTTCTGATCATCCCCTCCCTAAGAGTTGCAGGAACTGCTTTCTTGTGCCACCGCGCCTGGTGATGGATGGAACCCACGGCCTCACTCCAAGCCCCGCTTGCTAGTTTTTTCAAAAGGACGCCTGCAAGCAAGAAATTAAGGAATGGTGAAATAGCCGGGCGGTGGTGGCGCACGCCTTTAATCCCAGCACTTAGGAGGCAGAGACAGGCGGATTTCTGAGTTCGAGGCCAGCCTGGTCTACAGAGTGAGTTCCAGGACAGCCCGGGCTACACAGAGAAACCCTGTCTCTAAAAACCAAAAAAAAAAAAAAAAAGGAATGGTGAAATCTTAAAAGCCTCGGTGGCTTGCAAGGAGCATGAACCCAGAGCTCCTCGCCGCAGCACACTGAGCCTGCGCACTCGCAAAGTCAAGCACGCAGGCGGAAGTGACGCCGTTCGCGGGAACCACGCCAGGCCGCTGCAGAGTCTTTGGACTCCGGGATGCTTCCGGAGCTTTTAGCTCTACGCACTTGCGTCATCGCGTAACTAGCATAGCTGCTGGGCGGAGAGGTGACGTGTGCGTCGCGAATAGCAGAGAAGGGCGGGTCCGGGGAGACGAGTGGGCATTAGCTCCGCCTCTTAAAGCGACGGCGACCTCTACGCGGACTTCGGGAGCACCCTGCAGTGCAGCTCCTTTAAACGTCGTGGTGACACGTGTGTGAGGCTCTGGAGGCCCGGATGGTGCGCATGCTGGCCCGACCCGGAGCGGACGCTGATGCTGCGCGGGCCTTCCGCGGGTTCCCGAGAGGCCTAGGAGGTCGAGGTCGGGAGCGGCAGAGCGCAGGAGCTTCCGCGGGTTTGAGACAAGGAGGGTGCGCGCTCCTGATCTGGGGATCTGGGGTTCTGGGGATTCCAGCGAAGGCTGACAGGTGCGTGGCCAGCGAGGGCACCGGGGAACGCGGAGAGAACATCGGACGCGAGGGACGGGGATCCCCGGGGAGGACAGGGCGTAGAAGGGGCGTAGGGAACACTGAAGAAGGTTGGGGTCCGGGGTTCTTGGAGGAACATGGGATGCCAGGGCCTCCGAGGAAGGGACAGGTGATGTGAGGGGCGCCTGCGAATCCTAGCGTGGCCAGGGAATTGCATCAGTCTCTTCATCCCGAGGAGCTTCTGGAACGTGGGGTCGCTGGGATCTGAGAGCCCCACGGTTGTCTCTCAGAGCGGGTGTTCCTTTGAAAGTTCCGGGGGCTGCAGATCTTAGGGTAGAGGTAGACCTGTAGTCTGTCCTATAGATTAGGGCACGGTCAGATCCTTAGCGCGGATCCACACCGAAACGTAATAGCAGGACAGCATTCTAACCAAAATGCCTTATTACTTAAGGTGTGTGAGTGTGTGTGTGTGCGCGCGCGCGCGCGCGCGCGAGCCTGCCTGCGTCTGTGGCGTGACCCTTGGTGATGGAGATGGTAGAATAGCATCCTAAAATAGGGATGGATGTACCCGGCCACCTTGCTTAGCTGTGGATGCCTGCGGATGCCAAAGAACATGTAGTTCAACTGTTCCCGGCTCGTAATGCTCTGCGGTGGGATGCCTTGGAGGCCCCAGCTCTGTCTGTCTTGGTCAGCATGTAAGTGACCCTGAGAATCTTAAATGTTTCTTGGAAAACAGTTTAAAGAAATGAGAGAAATGCTTTGTTTAAATGATATATGTCAGAAGGAGCCAGGCTTGAGTTTGGAATTAGATATGTAAATTGGGGGCACCGAGTATCCTAGTCCTTAAGAGACCTGGGTAGAGCATCCTCTCGGCCTGAGAGTCACACGTGCTGCGTGTGCATGTCACAGGGCTTGCTGGGAATTACAAGAACACTTTTCCCACTCCTATATCACATAGCAGTATCTTTCATGTAGAATTATAGACACTTTGATGCTATAACTTCAAAAATAATCTTGACTGAGTGAGCCTGCCCTTAGTGTAAGACCTTTAATGGCCAATGACTCTGGATTAATGCTCCATTCGCCCATCCTTGAACCACTTTAGGCCAGGACAGAGTTCTCACCTCCCCGTAGGAAAGTATGTGTGAGTTTTGAAAATGATGTCTGTGTGGTGGGGGTTTTCAGAAGCCAGGCCGCCTCCCGTCTGCATTCTGTTGGGGGCTGGGGGTGTTGGTTAGATGGAGTTCTGAGGCATTCTGCAAGGGAACCTGAGAGTGGAGAGGTGAACCAGGATGGGTCAGGCAGTTGTCTAAGCCGTCAGTGGTGGCATTGTGCTGACTGGGCCACCCTTTGCATCTGTGTGCGTTTGAATAGATGGGAAAACTCTCTTTATGGGACCGAGTTGACTGTAGTGGGAATTGAAGAAAAGGTTTATAGTTAGAAAATTAGAATTTAATAAAAAAAAAAAAAAAAAAAAAAAGCCGGGCGGTGGTGGCACACGCCTTTAATCCCAGCACTTGGGAGGCAGAGGCAGGCAGATTTCTGAGTTCCGAGGACAGCCTGGTCTACAGAGTGAGTTCTAGGACAGCCAGGGCTGTACAGAGAAACCCTGTCTCGAAAAACCAAAAAAAAAAAAAAAAAAGAAAATTAGAATTTCTTGTATTAAACAAAACCCACCTTTCTGCCTAATGAAGGGGAAAAAAAAGTTTGAGGTTTTTACCTGTTCTTCTCCCCTTGTAACTTTGGACATGTTATTCAGACTGGAGTTCTCCCCCCCCTCGTTTGTGTGTGTGTGTGTGTGTGTGTGTATAGGTAGGTAGGTAGTGTGAGGGCCGTGATATAGAGCAGAGGGTAGTGTGGTCACGTCATAACTACAGTGATCTGTTAGCACAGTGTCCTCTGGACTCATTGTGAATTCAGCATAGAGAGAGGGTTGGGTTTTTGTTGTTGTTGTTGTTGTTTTTAGACAAAGTCTCATCTCACTACATAGCCCGGGCTGGCCTTGAATGCTTGATCCTCCTGCCTCAGCTTCCTAGAGGCAAGCATCTCTGTGCCTTGCTTCCTTTAACCTTGATGATACTGTTTTCCTGGTGGAAGGTCACAGTTCACACAAGAAGGCCACTAAAGAGAGCAGGAGAAGCCACCCACGTGTGGCAGTCTTTCTGCTCACCCTCCAGATGCTGGCCTATTCTGGACTCTAGGCTTGGCAGTGTTGGTGACTGAGCAGGCTGAAGTCCAGGGGAGCGCCTGCCAGGTCAGTTCTGTCCCTCCCCTGAGAACCTGGTTCCCTTACCTGCTGCAGGGAGAAGCAGCAGCCAGGCTCAGGTGGCCCAGGCAAACCCAGAGGGTTCCTTGTCACTTTATTTCTTTAGTGTAGCTGATTCTTGGATAGTCAGGGTCATAGGTATCATTTGTCCGATGTAAGCAAGCAGTTTCAGGAATTTTTTTTTTTTTGGTTTTTTGAGACAGGGTTTCTCTGTGTAGCCCTGGCTGTCCTGGAACTCACTCTGTAGACCAGGCTGGCCTCGAACTCAGAAATCCGCCTGCCTCTGCCTCCCAAGTGCTGGGATTAAAGGCGTCCACCACCACTGCCTGGCAGGAAATGTAATTTTTTTAAACTGTGATTCAGACAGCTAATGGTAGCCAGATGAGTTGAGAGTTAGGAAGTGAGCAGGATGGGGGTCCAGGTGTAGCTGTTAGGTGATGAGGGGGCTTCTCTTTGTTACAGTCTGTGCTGTTGTCCTGGTGGACTGTACTTCTGTCAGGGACTGCTGTGCAGCGGGCATCCTGACTGATTGACACCCAGGCCTACTACTCTTGGAGCCTAAGTCCCTACTGCTCACTTAGCTTTTCTTCTGAAGATCTTCACTGAGGTTTAGAGTGAGTGTGTGTTTATGTCTGTGTGTGTGTGTGTGTGTGTCTGTGTGTGTGTGTGTCTGTTTGTGTGTGTGTGTCTGTCTGTCTGTCTGTGTGTCTAGGTCTGTGTGTGTCTTTTGTGTATGTTTGAATGAGACATGGTTATATTCTGTAGCCCAAGCTGGCCTCGAATTTGCAGCAGTCCTCCTGCCTCAGCCTCTCAGGTGCTGGGAGTAAGGCAGCCTTGAGTAGCCATGCCCACAGCTGAGAGAGACAACCTGGGTGTGCACTGCCTAGTAGAAACTGAGTGGCCAATGCAAGGTCAGTGTTCGCAGCAGCTACATGAGAAAAATAAAAAGGTAAAATTGATTTTCATAACATTTTATTTGAACCAGTCTAGGTAAGATGTCGTCATCTCCATATGTGCCATTTGAGAAGCTGGGGTGCTTTGTGTTGTCTTCTTAAAGTAGCCATGGAATCCTGATGCTGACTCTTCTTTACAGCTCAAGACCTGGCCTAGGTGTGTCCACATGCTCAGTACTGAGTGTGGTCCCTGGGCTCGGTAGGAGAGCGCAGAGAGATGGATATGCTTGCCCATCTGACTTGCAAGCTGATCCATTTGCAAACTCAACAAGTGTGAGCGTGTGGACATGAGTGTGTGCATGCATGCCTGTGCACACCCGAGAGTGTGAACCCTGACTGGCTTGCAACTGTAAGGCAGGCTAGTGTTCCCCCTCACTGAGATCCACTGGAACTGTCTCCCAAGTTTGGGATTAAAGGTGTGTGGAATACTCCTAGCTAAGGTTTCTTTCTTTTAATTTTAATTTTTAATTCTACATATGTGTGTTTATGTATACGTGCATGCAGGTGCCTATGGATTCTAGAAGAGGGCATTGGGTCACCTGCTGCTGGCTATGAGTGTTTGTCAGTTGCATGACATGTGTGGTGGAAACTATGCAGGAGCCATGTGTGCACCAAGCCATCTCTACCGTCCCCCTCCCCCATTTAAATTTTCACATTTGTTGTGTAACCAGTGTGTGAAAATCAGCCGTTCGCTATTTTTTAAATAGTTGCAGGAGATAATGCCGATCTCCACACAGCGTTGCTTGCTGTGCGTTTAGCTGCCCCTGTGCGTTTTTGGGTCTTGATGGCTGCTATGTGAGCAAGCAGAAGTCATGTGCTCGTTCCAGGATATAGCTGTTCACGGGTCTGGGGTCCTTCCCACCCTCCTGCAGGAATGCACCATGCCAATAGTCGATAGGCTGAAGGAGGCTCTCAAGCCTGGCCGAAAGGACTCAGCAGAGGATGGGGACCTGGGCAAGCTGCTGGCAGCCTCAGCCAAGAAGGTCCTTCTGCAGAGAATTGAGTTTGAGCCTGCCAGCAAGAGCTTCTCCTACCAGCTGGAGTCCTTGAAGAGCAAATATGTACTGTTGAACTCCAGGGCTGAGGGAGCCAGTCGCCACAGGAGCGGAGATGAGCTGCAGGCCAGGAAACCAGGTACTGACGTTGCCTGGGGGTATAGCCCTTGTTGGCAGCTGGGGTAGTTTGGGGTATCTCAGGTCAGCGGGCTACAGTGAGTAGTAAGGATGGCTGTGGACCTGGATGTTCCTTGAACCTGACCACCATCTTTAATGAGGTCAGAAAGTAGGTCCAGGGCCTGGAAGTAGCTTAGCCGAGAAAGCATTAGCTGTGTGATCCTGGTCACCCAGAGCCTATGACCTGAACCCACATCAATGGCCAGATCTTGGTGGTGCAGTACCTGTAACCTCAGCACGCCTACAACAAGATGGGGAGAGGAGACAGGAGGATCCCCAGGGCGCTCCTGGACAGCCAGCCTGCAGTTTGCACCCAGCAGGAGATTTAATAAGGAGACAGGCACTGCCTGGGGGTGGTGGGAACTGACTCTTAGAAGTTGTCCTCTAACCCCAGCACACATGGGCCTTCTACTCACGTTAGACTCACATAACTTAAGTTTAGGGCTGAAAAGCAAGTGGGAGTCAAAAATACTGACATAGGGCAGGTCCCGTGGCGCACGGTGTGGCACCAGCAAGGGCCTGCTGCTGGGTCTCATCCACAGGGGTCTTGAGCTCTGCACTGAGCACTCACAGGGTTCAGGGATGCCCTGCTCTCCTCGTGCTCCCTCAGCTCTTTTTCTTCCAGGCACCGAGCGTGTGTCTGGAAGTGGAGGCGACGGAGTTCCTGCCCCACAGAAAGTGCTCTTCCCCGTGGAGCGACTGTCCTTAAGGTGGGAACGCGTTTTCCGAGTTGGCGCGGGGCTGCACAACCTGGGTAACACCTGCTTCCTGAACTCCACCATTCAGTGCTTGACCTACACGCCACCTCTGGCCAACTACTTGCTCTCCAAGGAGCACGCACGGAGCTGTGAGTGGGGCTGCTGTGGGGGCTTTGCTGTGAGTCAGGTGAACTCGAACACTAGATAAACCCCTGGGCATGAGGGGCCTTCATTCTGTGTGACATTTAAAGTGAACTTAATGGCACGTGGCCATTGACAGAGCCCAGGGGCATTTCGCCTGCTGTAGGATGGCCGGGCCATTCATGGGTCTCACTCACGTAGAGTCATGTTCTCTAGAGAGGTTTTCAAAAGATACCTCCACACTGTGTATGTTCAGCTATCTTATGTGCATACTGAACCAACATGTTTTATATATATCCCAAAATCGGCCCCAAAGTAGAACTTGGAACTGGGTGAAATAGCTGGAGCCTAGCGTAGCAGTTTACAACATTTGCTGCTCTTGCTGAGGATCCAGATTTGAGTCTTGGCGATTCCATGGTGGCTGACAGGATCCATTCTTGGGGATCTGACGCCCTCTCTGTTCTGTTTGAGCACCAGACATGCATAAGATGCACCTATATACGTGAAGACAAAAAGTACTTATAAATAAATCTTTTTTAAAAGTTGGCTGAGAGATGGCTCCATGTGCTGTTCCCAGAAGACCTGAGTTCAGTTCCTGGTACCCACCCCAGGTGGCTTACCACCACCACCTCCAGCTTTAGAGCCGGGCATCCTTCTCTGACCTCTGTACTCATGGGCACACACACACCCACAGACTCAAACATACAGCTCACAAAGACATCATTAAATAAGGAGCTGCCAAGATGCCTCAGTGGTTAAGAGCACTGGCTAGTCTTCCAAAGGACCAGGGTTCCAATCCCAGTGCCTACATGATGACTCAACTGTCCATAACTCCAGTTCCAGAGGATGAGACACTCTTCAGATACAGCATACACTTAGTCACAGACGTGCATGCAGGCAAAACATCTATGCCCAAAAATAAATATTAAATGTTTAAATTGAGTTAAATAAAATGTAATATCAAAAATTAAATAAGTTAGAAGGTGTGAATAATGTTAGATATTATGACTATAAACCAGGGCTGGGAAGTAGTGCAGTCAGGAGTGTATTGTAATACATCACTAGGGAGGCCCATATCCTGGGGGCTCAGGCCAGTGAGAGACCCTGTGTCAAAACACAAGTTGGAAAACAGAGCAGCAGCGTCTGAAGTTGACGTCTGGCCTTCACAGGCATGGGTACCACACACACAGGAAAGTCAGGCTGTGGTTAAAACCCTTTGGGATGGGATAACAGCACACCATGCACTGGGACGATCTTGTCAGGAGATAGTTGTGAACCGGAGCTAGCCCATGTTCCTCCTCGCGCAGTAGTGAGCAGAGATGAGCCGGAGCTAATTCATGTTTCACCTTCAGCAACTCCTCCAGTGAGCAGAGAAAGAGCACTCACTAGCTTATGCTGTGGGGTTTTTTCAACCTGCAGGGCAACATAAGAAAGAAAAATCTTTATTCCACCTTACTAATGAGCTAGTCCGAACTCATTAGCAAGCATCTTGGGCAGCTGTAAAAATCATTTGGAGAAACTCGAGTTCATCCTGAGCGTGCAGGCCTTCTGTGGGAAAGCCGCTCAGCAGCTGAGAGGGCCTCCTGCCTGTCTATGTCCCAGTTCTGCTGCTAAACAGCTGTGTTAGAATGTTCTAGACTTTCTTCTGCCTTCTGTCCCTGCTGTGCAGAATGATACTGCCTTCCATACAGAGTTATGAGGATGACATGAATTCTCTGAAGGGCTTCCTGTTTTATCACTTGGCACAGGACATGCTGACAAAATTTGCTGTTTTCCTGTCTGAATGGTCAGGTAGTTACTGTATCAGTGGCATAAACGAGCCTGGAAAACAACAGCAGTGACAATGCACTCTTGGATTAGTGAGGGGGCTCGTCCTTCTGATTGTGCACAGGAGGACTGGATGAATGTTCTAGACCATGACCTTGTACATACATGCTGTGAGGTACAGAGTAGCATGGGTGACTGTCTCACCACCTCTGTGTAAGATGGTGCTAGAAAAGGAGGCAGCATTCTTGTGGCTTAAAAACAGCATTGTAGCCGGGCGGTGGTGTCACACGCCTTTAATCCCAGCACTTGGGAGGCAGAGGCAGGTGGATATCTGAGTTTGAGGCCAGCCTGGTCTACAGAGTGAGTTCCAGGACAGCCAGGGCTATACAGAGAAACCCTTTCTCGGAAAAAAAAAAAAAAAAAAAAAAAAGCAAAAAACCCCCCCCCAGCATTGTAGCCAGCCACACCACGCTCGCGCGCGCCTTTAATCCAACTCTCAGTAGGCAGAAGTGGATCTCTATGAGTTCAAGGACATTCTTGTCAACATAGTGATTCCAGGCCAGCCTGGGCTACATAGTCAAATTCTGTGTCAAAAAACAAAACAAAACAAATCAAAAAAAGCCCCACCAAAAATAAAAGCAAGCAAGTAAGCAGTGCTCCTGTGTGGGACACTAAACCCACATATATGCACATAAGCTTTTTTAAAGAAAAAACTTTTGTCTAGCAAAAACCAGCAACAGGAAGAGCCCACCCCCAGCTGGAACTTAATTAGCCTCATAATAGCATAATTAGGTTCAGCGGTTAGAGCACAGCCTGCTCTTGCAGAGGACCTGGGATTCCTAGCAGCCATGGTGGCAATAGCCATCCACAGGTCCGGGTCCAGGGATCTGATAACCTCCTCTGACATCTCAGGCAGCAGGCATACACCCGTGTGCACAGACAATCATGTAACCCATTACACATAAAGTAAAAGTAAGTAAATCTTTAAAAAATCAAATAGTACACACAGGTATAGGTCAGCTTCTGAGTGAATCTTACTAACATCATGTCCAGAGGACAAGAACGTCCCACAGAACATGTGTGTGTCTGTGTGTCTTTGTATCTGTGTGTCTGCACGCACATTCATGAGCAGAGGAACAGAGGACTGAATGTCCATCACTCTCCACTTTCTGTTTTGAGGCAGGATAGCTTATTGAGTTGGGATCTTACGGGGTAGGAAGACTGGTTCACAAGCTCTCAGGGTCAGTCTGGCTGTCTCAGTGCCCACCCGCAATGCTGCGCTCACCGGCACAGGACTATATCACCAGCTGAGTGTTGGGGATTTGAAATCAGGCCTCTGGCTTTCACAGCAAGCATTCTTACCCACTGATGATCACCTCAACCCACAGACAGTGACAGTCACAGGGTGGGAGGGAGGTGGTTAACTCTTAGGAGTCAGGAGGTCAGGCTGGATCCAGAGGCAAGTGGCTGGGAGACAGTAGCGACATGAGCACGAAGCCTGGGTGTATAATGAGTTCAGGAGGGAGCATAGTTGCGGTAGCCTCCCTGTCCAGCCGATGTGCAGGCCTAGGCTTCGATCCCTAGTGCTGCTGACAGCAGGCACGATTAAGAAAGGTGGGAGGTGCTGTAAGAGTTGTCAAGCCTCCCTCGTGGCAGTGAGATCCTCCTACCCAAGCCCATAAGTGCTCTCCTCTTTTTCTGTCCATTCTTTCCCTGTAGAGCCCGCTTCCATTTTTTTACTGCTCCATGGGAGTCTTCTTTTTGGGGGCGGGGAGGTTCTCTGTGTAGCCCTGGCTGTTCTGGAACTCGATCAGTAGACTAGGCTGGCTTTGAACTCAGAGATCTGCCTGCCTCTGCCTCCCAAGAGTTGGGATTAAAGGAGTGTACCACTATCACCTGGCTTCCTCGGCAATTTTTTTGAGCCATTAGTTAACTTTGTGGATTGGTTTAGTTAAATGGTGTTAGCTGCAGTGTGCTGTTGGCAGTTGTGGGGTGACAGCTGTGCTCTGTGTCTCCTGCATGTCCTGCAAGCATCCCCTGCCCATCTGGGAGCGGCCAGTGTTGCTGTGGAGTTAATGCACTGGTATCAGCTATGGGTTGGCTTGGATTCTGTGTGACAGCATTGCTGGAAACTTTATATGCAGGGTCTGTCTTCTTGCAGGATCAAAGGCACCTGGCAGCTAACCTATGCCAGGTACCCAGGGTTCAGAGTTGTGTTTGAACTGACTCAGTCCTCACAGAGTTAACAAATTCCTTTGGCCCAGGAATTTATCTTCTCTGTGCATCCCTTAGTGCACAGGGTACAGGGTCGCTCACTGTGGTAATAGAAGGGCGGAGTGTGTGGGGTGGGAACCATAAGCAGACCTGTCTGTCCGCTCGCAGTGTTCCAGCTGTAGGGCTATGGAAAGAGCTGTGTGGGCAGTGTGGACATTAGGAAAGCAAATTGCCCATGTGTGATGTAGCCAGTGTGCCTTGGTGAGCCTGTTATCACCGGCTGTGATGACACTGTTTGCGTGTTACAGTGAGCATACAGATGGGATCAGTCATGCTTAATTCATGGTCCTGTGTGAACAATTGTGGGACATAGACTGTAATATCAGTGTGTCACCTAACAGACTGCCCAAAGCCAGCCAGGTAGAGTGGGTGGGGTCGTAGTCTTTCTACATTTCTGTATTTAAAATAGCCACAGTTTTAAAGGCAGGAGTATACCTCATACTAGTGTAATATCTATTGAGAAACCAGTCTATTCATACAAAGCAGGAGGCAGGCCACCTGGCTCATGGCTTACTAGTCAATAAGCCTGTTGAACCTCTCGAGGCTGTCACACATGGTCTGTGTGTGACACCCAGGCACCTGACTCCTGGTGCCCTGTAGCCTGGGCCACTTAGCTCTGTCTAGAAGCCAGGTTGAAGGGAAGGGCTCTAGAAAGTCTACCCTGCCCTGGGGGTGAGGGGATGTCACTGTGAATTCTCTGGAAATTACTTGCCCTGAAGTTGCTTCTTACCTACTGTAGGTCACCAAGGAAGCTTCTGCATGCTGTGCGTCATGCAGAACCACATGGTCCAGGCCTTTGCCAACAGCGGTAATGCCATCAAGCCTGTCTCCTTCATCAGAGACCTGAAAAGTAAGAATGGAGTTTTGGTTGTATCTGCCAAGGGCTAGTTCTGTGATTGGAGGAGAGAGGAGAAAAGAGCCATGAATGAAGGCTTCGGAATCCTCCTGTGTGGAAGGTCTCATGCAGCAGTGCAGACCCAAGACATGGTAGTCATTGTAGACACATGGGCTCAGCGTTACTGAAGGGAGGCACCACGTGGAAGAATAGCCAGGTTTTAGCCAGGTGGAGGGCAGGTGAATATGAGAGCTGGGTGGGGTGGAGGAGTAGGTGGGTATCTATGTGGTGAGAGGCATCAGAGCAGCCAGCTGCTGTTATTGTGAGGACGCCCAGCTTTCTAGTCAGTCGGCAGAAAGGTTGAGCCCACTGAGGATCCACTGTGACATAATGTGTTGGCTCTTGGAGAAGTGGTTTCCCACAGTCATCTCCCACAGTCATCCCCCTCTTCCTGCAGAGATTGCCCGGCACTTCCGATTCGGGAACCAAGAGGATGCTCACGAGTTTCTGCGGTACACCATCGATGCCATGCAGAAGGCCTGCCTGAATGGCTACGCTAAGTACGTGCCTCAGCTCCCCTGTCTTTGGCTGAGGACACCTTCTTTATGTTGGGCAGGTTGATGTTCTTGTCAACACAGGGGTCTCCTCTCTAGGCTGTCCTCTGAGAGGGAGGTAGTGTTGACACTCGGGCGCCTGACTCCTGGTACCTTGTGTAGTCTGGGCCACTTAGCTTTGTCCAGAAGCCAGGTTGAGGGGAAGGCTGTCTGTGGCTGTGAACTAGTCCAGTCTCTCTAAAACCATGTCATTACTTTGAAATAGAGAAGGAAAGTCAGGGCTCATACTCCTTCAAGAATTATTTATTTATTTCATGTATGTGAGTCTACTGCAGCTGTCTTCAGACACACCAGAAGAGGCCATTGGATCCCATTATAGATGGTTGTGAGCCACCATGTAGTTGCCAGGAATTGAACTCAGGACCTCCGGAGGAGCAGTCAGTGCTCTTAACTGCTGAGCCATCTCTCCAGCCCTCATACTCCTTGAAAACAGTGTATGAGAGGTTGTAATTTGAAGATTTTGTTCTGTTTGATGCTGGGTTGTTTTCGTCTGTCAGGTCCAGCTGTGTGGCCTGAGTCGCCCTCAGGCTCCTCGCACTGACAACTGTTTCTGGGGTGGTACATGTTACTGCTGGAGGTTTTAAGTTTGGGGAGCGTCAACATGCCTGTCTGTCTGTCCCTTTGCCTTCTTCCCATGTTTCTGGAGTCTGCCCTAGCTGCCCAAGCCTCTGAGTAGCCGTGTGGGCTCTGACTGCTCCTGGCTGTCAGTGTACTCAGGGCTTGTGTCCCTGCAAGTTTGGGAGTCGAATTGTCCTTCTGATTAATGGTGGTGGCTGATTTTATTTTTATTGCACAACAAAATTGCGTTCTCTTGATTGTAAACCCTGGTACCATCCTCAGTTCAGAGGGTAGTGAACTGTGCAGCCCAGGGTCAGCCACATGAAGGCGATCATTGGAGATGGCCATGGGAGGTCTCCACATGGAGTGCCACTCAGTGGCCGTGGCTGAGGATGTGACATCGGGCCAGAAATAGTGCTTGGAGGATGTCCCCAAGCAGCTGGGAGCTGGCTTCACCCTTCTATTGCTGTAGTCTAGTGACTTCAGCGCCATAGCTAGTCCCAGAGGGCGAGTGGTCATGGTCAGTCATGGGGTGTGCTCAGCAGGAGGAACTATGTCCTGGCCAGGCAAGAAGATGCTAGTCAGCGTGGCTTAGCTCTGCCCATGAAGCTTATTAGCCGTGTCAGGGAAGAGAGTAGGGTGGCCCTCCTCCATCCTAGGCCCAGCTGATCTATCTTCATGTGTGGCTTAGAGTTTCACTGCTGTGAACAGACCATACCCAAGGCAACTCTTATAAAGGGCAACATTTAATTGAGACCAACTTACGGGTTCTGAGGTTCAGTCCTTTATCACCATGGTGGGAAGCTTGGCAGCATCCAGGCAGGTATGGCATTGGAGGAGCTGAGACTTCTACAACTCAAAAAGTAAAATAATCAAAAATCAAAAAATAAAAGCAGCCAGGCGGTGGTGGCCCATGCCTTTAATCCCAGCACTTGGGAGGCAGAGGCAGGCGGATTTCTGAGTTCGAGGCCAGCCTGGTCTACAGAGTGAGTTCCAGGACAGCCAGGACTACACAGAGAAACCCTGTCTCGAAAAACCAAAAAAATAAATAAAAGCTAGGAGTAGACTGTCTCCAGGCAGCTAGGAGGAGGGGTCTCAAAGCCCACCCCACAGTAACACACTTCCTCCAACAAGGTCGCACCTACTCCAACGAGGTCACACTTCCTAATAGTGCCACTCCCTAGGCCAAGCATATTCAAGTTACCACAGTGTGATAGCCAATCAGGTAGTATTGCTGAACCTGCATGCCCAGTGGAAGGCATGGAAAGGAAGGACCAGCGCCACTGGTCACAGAGGCCGGGTCTGCCTCCCTAGTCAAGGCTTGGGTCTTTGGATGCTTGCTACTGGATGGAGGTGCTGGGGTGTTCTGTGGGGTGTCATGTAGTTGCCTGAAATGTTGTGGGGGTGGGGCCCAGGTCGGTAGAGGTTCTGTAAGGAGCTCAGGAACACTGCTGGGGCTTAGCTGGGAGAAGGATATCCCATTGTCAGCTGATCTGGTGGTGACCGGGGTCGGGAGTTCTGGCTGTGAATAGATATTATCCTATGCTGAGCCATCCTCTTCCTGGCTGTGGCTTCCTTTTAGGTTGGATCGGCAGACACAGGCTACTACCCTGGTGCATCAGATATTTGGAGGCTATCTCAGGTCCCGAGGTAAGCAGGAGGCATGCTCTCCACCTAAGCAAATCTGCACATATTCCTAGACTGAGAACTGGACCACATGGTGGTGGCTGAAGCTCCCAGGCCTTGTCTTTCTGCATGGCCGCCCTTGTCCACTGTAGGACTGTCCCTGAGGGAGCTGGAGAAGCAGATGGTTCTGATGGAGCTCATCCTCAGAGCTGCATGGCCCCTGGGGTGAGGCCTGTGTTCTGCTGTGAGGGCTTGCCCACTGTCCTGGGGCAGTGGCCAGTCAGGCGACCAGCCTGTTGACAGAACCTGCCATCACCTATATCTCTGTTTCTAGTTGGTGGGTCAGTCACCTTTTGGGAGAGCTGAGTTGAATGCCCTAGACCTGTGGTTCTAGGTTCTGGACCTGGGTGGCACCCTCGTGGGTCACGGCTGTCCTGTGCCTCTGTTCTGTTGCAGTGAAGTGCTCTGTGTGCAAGAGTGTCTCAGACACGTACGACCCCTACTTGGACATAGCACTGGAGATTCGGGTATGCTTGGGCAGTGGTCTGTGTTCCTGGGGTGTGAGAGGGCGGTCCTAGGGCTCAGCAGTGAGAACAGTGTGGGTCAGATAGACACGGAAGACTGCTTGGCTCTCCTGCAGCTCTGCGTGCTTACCTCTGCTGCACAAGGCAGATAAGCCAACATTTGCATCTGTCTGCGTTCTCCTGTGCAAATTCTTTCCGTTAAAAAAAGTAAAGCTGAGTTTCCTGTTCTGACGCACAGAAAGTGACAGTGCCTTACTGAGATTCGGGGACAGCGTTTGGAATGGGCACCTTTAGTCTCCTTTGCTGTCAGCCTGCCCTTGCCTTTGCTGGGACCTTGAGTCTCTGAGCCAGCCCAGCTGCAGTCACAGTGAGAGTGTCTGACTCACGTGAAAGACTCACATGGCTGTCACCTGTCACCTCTAGAGAAGGGCACTGTCTGCTCCCTGCTTCTCTGCTTGGGGTAGGTTGTGTTAGCAGGCCAGTTTTTAAGCAAGTCAGGTTTTATCAGTTGCTGCCTCAGCATGAAAAGACCTCAAATCTGGGACTTCTTGAGTCAGGGATTTTCTTCTGCTGCTCACACCGCTCCATTTTTGTCCTCCTCAGCAAGCTGCAAATATTGTGCGCGCTCTGGAACTTTTTGTGAAATCAGATGTCCTGAGTGGAGAGAACGCCTATATGTGTGCTAAGTAAGTGTCCTTTACAAGGAAGGGACCATGCAGAGTATATGTGTGCTAAGTGAGTGTCCTTTGTAAGGACGTGACCATGCAGAGCACCACTGTAGCTCCTGGCCCTCCCTCAGGGATGATCCCTGCTCACAATTGTTTCCTGAGTGGCAGGACAGGGCTGCGTGAGGCCCATAGCTGCTGCTCCCCTGTACCTGTCCTTGATGACGGCTCTGCATGAGGAACAAGAGTGTTGTTTTCCTTGTTGTCTACCTTAGAAACTGAGTCAGAGAGACTCAAAGGGTCTGACGCATAGACCCACTAGCAGCTTCTGACCCGCATGACCTTTCCAATAAGCACAAACAGTTGTCCTTACAGGGCTTGTCCTGGGCTTGTGCTGGCATAGAGCTCACTAAAGCTGCAGCACCAAGCACACTTCCTCTTTCCAGGTCTCTGCTGCCACAGAGCTGCTGGATTGTATTTTTGTTTGTTTTGTTTTTAATACATATATTTTGTTTGTTTGTTTGTTTTGAGGTAGGGGCTCACTGTTTAGCCCTGGCTGGGATTAAAGGCAAGCACCACTGCATTGGGCTTTTGTTTGTTACAAAACAAAGTCTCACCAAGTAGCTTTGGCTGTCCTGGAACTCACTCTAGACCAGGCAGGCCTCAAACTCACAGAGATTTTCCTGCCTCTGCCTCTGGAGTGCTGGGAATAAAGGTGTGCTCCACCACAACTACATTGGGCTTTTTTTCTTCTCTCTCTCTCTCTCTCTCTCTCTCTCTCTCTCTCTCTCTCTCTCCCTCTCTCTCTCTCTCTCCCACTCTCTTTTTCTCTTTCTCTCTTTCCCTCTCTCCCTCCCCCCCTTTTCTTTTATCCCTCTTTAAATATGCGTCCCCGGTTCGGGATTCTCTTTCTTCTCAGTTTCTTGCCCTTTTCTCCCCTTCCTGGCTCTGTGTGGCCACTTTCTGTGTGGCCACGTGGGCACTGTGTGTTCTTCCCCGTGCTACCCAAAGTCAGCCGTTTGCACCTGCCACGTGGGCTCCTGCCCAACTGAGTCATTTGCTCTGAGACTTCCGTCTCTAGTCTTTGCTGCCTTCTCAAGTTTTCTTTAGCTTAGAGCCTGTAGATTTTGGTTTCATGTGCCATTGGTGCGGGCCTCCTGTTACTAAGGCAGCAGGACACCACACTGCAGAGCACGCCAGGAGCTTTCCGTTCTCTCCTGTAGGTGTAAGAAGAAGGTTCCAGCCAGCAAACGCTTCACCATCCATAGAACATCCAATGTCCTGACTCTGTCCCTTAAGCGCTTTGCCAACTTTAGTGGGGGGAAGATCACCAAGGTGAGTGCATTCCGCCTGCTGAGATGCCCTGACTGTCTGCCATCACACAAGCAGGCCTTGGGAATCTGCATTTTCTTTTTCTTTTAAAAAGTTTCTATTTTGTGTGTATGAGTATTTAAGTTTTGCATGCTTGTCTGTGCATCATTTGTAAAGTTGGTGGCCTCAGAGTCCAGAGAAGGTGTTTATCCCCAGAACTGGAGTCACAGATGTGAGTTTATATGGATGCTGAGAATTGAACTTGGGTCCCTTGCAGCAGCAGCCAGTGCTCTTAACTGCTGAGCCATCTCTTAAGCCCCACCCCTTAGACAAACTTCATTTGTTTGTTTGTTTGTTGAGACAGGATTTCTCTGTGTAGCCCTGGCTATCCTGGAACTTGCTCTGTAGACCAGGCTAACCTCTAGCTCAGAGATCCACATGCCTCTGCCTCCCAAGTGCTGGGATTAAAGGTGTGTGCTACCACGCCTGGTATACCTCCATCTGTCATTTTCTTGTCTGTGTGTATATTGGTGTGAATACGTGCCATCTGTTTTCTGGTACCTGCAAGGACCACAAGAGGGCGTCATGTTGTAGTTGTAGGTAGTTGTGAGGAGCCCGCCCACAGGAGTTCTGGGAACTGAACTCGGGTCTTCTAGAAGAGCAGCAAATGCCTACAACCCATTGGGCGTTCTTCCAGTGCTCACACAGATATACATGGGGGTAAATCACCAATATAGGTAAAATAAAAATAAATTACTGAAAATAAAGAATGAGTGAGGTGAGTACTGGACATGCAGCTGATTCGTTGTGTAAGGGTGGAGTCTGACTGTGCGCTAAGGCTTTGTCGAATAGAATAAAAATGCACTTTTAGCACAGTACGATATGTCCTGCTTACCTTCTCTGTGGCTGTGCTAAAATACCGACCAAAAGCAGCTGTGGGGAAAGATTTATTCTTCATGCAAGTCCTAGCCTCATCCAGGGAAGCTAGGTAGGCCTCAGGGTAGTCTAATGGAGGCCAGTTCTAATTGAGGTTCCCTCTTCAGGTGACTGTTTGTGTCCGGCACATCGTTTTCCTAGATGTCCGTTTTATAGAAGTCATTCATAGAGTCTGTTACATGCTTTGTGGGGCAAGTCACTTGTCAGAGTCACAGTGGCAAGGATTGCGGCCTTCTACAGGCCTTTCAAAAACTCTTTCAAGGTTTGAGTCTCATAGGATTTGTTATAAGGAATTGTCTAGGGTTGGCGAGATGGTTCAGTATGTAAATGGACCTGCTGCCCAGTGACCCGGTTTCAGTTCTGTCACCAACTTGATATAAAAAGAGAACAGTCCTGAAAGTTGTCCTCCAGCCTCCACGTGAGTGCCATTACATAGCATACTCAACAGGTGGTGGTGACAACCCCCTTTAAACCCAGCACTTGGGAAGCAAAGGCAGGTGGATCTCTAATGAGTTCAAGGCCAGCAAGAAACCTTATCTAGGGGAAAAAACTGTGTGTGTTTCACTAGTGTAGTGGCTAGTACGTTTGCCTCACACATACACATGCTCAGATAAAATGTAAGAAAAGAGAAACAGCGTAATCCTCCTGAACCTGATGGTTTGCACACAGTTGGTGGGAGAAGCGCTGTGCCCGTGTCCTCGGGAGCTTAGGTTTCCTGTGAGCCCTTCTCAGCTGTGATTTAGAGAACCCCAGTCTGTGAACCATTCTTCTGTTTGAATCTAAAAATTCTATATTATAACAAAGTTGGACCCAGGCTCAGGAGCCTGTTGTCTATATGAGGCTTGTGAGGCTTTGTCAGTAGAAAGGAAAAGAGCTGGGTCTGGCAGCACATGCCTGTAGTCCAGCACCTGGGAGATGGACATGAAAGGGTTACGGTAAGTTCACAGCCAGCCGGGGCTGCTTTGCTCAACTGGGGACCATTCTGGTCGATATAGTGAGTTGGAGTCTATCCTAGGGTACATAGTGAAGATTGATCAAAGCAAACATTCCTGAGAGTTATGGATGCAAAAGGAGAATGACCCTTATTCTCCTGATTAAGTGTCCCCTGCCTTTCCTTTTCTAAACAGGATGTTGGCTATCCAGAGTTCCTGAACATCCGTCCATACATGTCGCAGAGCAGCGGTGACCCCGTCATGTATGGGCTTTATGCTGTCCTGGTGCACTCGGGCTACAGCTGCCACGCTGGGCACTACTACTGCTATGTGAAGGTCAGAGTTGACCCGGCTGCCGAGCTCAGCTGCGCAGCAGGCGAGCTTGTTCTGGGGCGAGGGGAGCCCTGACATCTAAGTGAGGCCTTTGCACCTTTTTGTTGTCTTCTGGGAAACGGCAGTGCTTTGAATTTGTGTTTCCGTTTTCCTTTCTATAAATGGATAGAAAGATGTCTTTTACATCATGGTTCTGGGGCCAGCAGAATGGCTCGGCGGGTAAAAATGCTCACTTCCAGGCCTCACCCCTAAGTGCCACTCAGGGACCCGCAAGGTGGAAGGGTGGAACTGAGTACGTCAAGTTTCTTGCACTGTGGCACATACACACACCCCACCCCCAATAAACAAACAAATAAAAACATGTAAATTTTAAAAGTTTTTAAGGTCCCTAGTGGGTGTGGTAAGCCTTGCCTTTGTAACTCCAGTGTTCTGGAGAGTTTGGGCTCGGCTGAAAATGCATAGTTGGCCTCTGTCACAGATAAAACAGAAGGTGGCTTGTGGCCCCTCTGCTGACTGCTGTTTCCTGTACCATTTCCTCCCCGTGCTCAGGCCAGCAATGGACAGTGGTACCAGATGAACGACTCCTTGGTCCATTCCAGCAGCGTCAAGGTCGTGCTGAACCAGCAGGCCTACGTGCTCTTCTATCTGCGGTGAGGAACACAGTGTCTCCCTAGAACTGTCCATGCCCTAGAGAAAGCGTGTTCTGCCTGAGCCGGGGGTTGCCTGAAGCCCTTTCCGGTCTGTAAGCTCCTGGGAATTTCCTGGAGGGGAATTCTCTGGAGCTTGTCCTCTGGGAAGGACCTTTCAGCCAAGCCCTAGGGCCTGGTGGGTGGGTGAAAGCCGGGCTGTTGTGTGGGGAGGGGCACTGAGGGGGAGAGCTCTGCCTGCCTACAGCGGTGGGTGGGTGACTGTTACTTACATAGTAGCCTTGGTGAGGCCTTTGACTTTGTGTGGTGGCAGCCTTGGCATCTTTGGTGAAGTGACCCATCTCACATGGAGTGGATGGGCACCAGCAGAGATTGGCTGTCCCTGAGGGACTCCAGGCACTTGGTGCCACCCTGCCGATTCTGGGTGATGGTTTTGGGGATCTTTGGCTTGCTTGCCCCTTGAGGGTGAGCCCTAGAGGGCTCTGTACCCTCACTACAGGCGCCAGTGCTTCTATCTGGCTCTTAGGATGCAGGGGGTCAAGATGGGGTTCCGGGAAGCCTGCAGGGCCCTGGGGCCTCAGAGACGCTCTTCTTCCCTGCTCGCCCGGGTGCAGCTCTGACCTTCAGTGTCTCTGAGCTGCTTGGCCTGAGGGGGGAGTCCTTGACTCGTCTTTCCTCTGTAGGATTCCAGGCTCTAAGAAAAGTCCTGAGGGCCCTGTCTCCAGGGTGAGCGCCCCTCTTCCCAGCCGTCCCAAGGTCATTCCAGATCACCCCAAGAAGAGCCCTGGCAATGGGGTCGTGCCCTCCCCACTGATGGCAAAGGTACTGTGTAAGTGGAAGAGCCAGCCTGACCACCCTTCTAGCTCCTGCTTTGAGTATTTCCCAGTTCCAGGCAGTCCCCTTTGTGAGACCTTGAGAGGATGTGAGAGGAATGTGTAGGCTGTGGTACTGTACCAAGCATATTATTTCTTAGTTTGGTTATCAGCTGCCTTGGGAAGAGCAAGGTGGGACTGTGGGTGCCCAGCCGCTGCACAGTGCGGGGAGGTCTGGCAGGCTGACTCAACACAGGCTTCTGGGGAAACACTCCACGGTGCTTTCTCTTAAAGCTAGTATCATAACCTTTTCTTTCTTTACAGTTCTTTGTTGCTACACATAGGCATACCTGTGGGTAAAAAGACCTGTGCGATGTCTGCATTTTATGCAAATGATTCAGAATAGAAAGATACTTATGTATATACACACACAAACATGTATACCCACACACATACATAGCAGTAAAGCTTAGTCGTCTATGGACTTCTGGTTTTTCAAGACAAGGTTTCTCTGTGTAGCCTTGACTGACCCGGAAATCACACTGTAGACCAGGCTGGCCTCGAACTCAAGAGAACCCCCTGCCTCGCCTACTGAATGCTGGGATTAAAGGCGTGCCTAGCTAGGACTTTCGGATTTTAAAGCAGGTGACTTAACTGCAGAGTTGGAAGTGATTGCAGCCCTTTGGGAGGCTGACAGCCTCCTGCACAGCTGCCCCTGATGGAAGGAGGCAGACCTGGGCACCCAGAGGCCATGGGACAGCTACAGCAGGAGGGCAAGGCTGCTTTCTTAACAAGGCCTTGCTCAGCACACATCTTCCTGTACTGCCCGTGTGTAAAGCCACTTTTGGAAGGAAGAGAACAGGCCACTCTGTAGCCCAGGCTGGGTTTGAACTTGAAGTAATTCTTCTGCCTCAGCTCGCTGGGCGCTTGTTACAGACATGAGCTGTTACATCTGCCCAGTGTCATTTTACTTTTAGGCCCTGGTGTGTATGATTTTCAACAAATGACCAGGTTTCACAGAATGAGAGATGTGTTCTTGTCAGGAAACAGTCTGCAAAAGTAAGCCAGGGGGCTGGAGCGATGGCTCAGCAGTTTAGGAGCACTGACTGCTTTTCCAGAGGTCCTGAGTTCAATCCCCAGCACCCACATGGTGGCTCACAACCATCTGTGATGGGATCTGATGCTCTCTTGTGTGTCCGAGGACAGCTATCCTGTACTCACATACAAAATAAATAATTTTTTTTTTTTTTTAAGTAAGCCATTCTAAAACTCAGAAGAAAGTAGAAGTCAAGAAAACTGTGAAATAAGACTTGGTGCCCTTTCTGATAGGTAGGAAGGAAACGTGGCAGTTGGGTAGATTGTGAAGGTTTGTAAAAACCACCCCACAGTGGTGTAGCAGGCTGTCAATCCCAGGACTCAGGAGGGGGCGGAGGGAGGCAGATCTCTGAGTTTGAGACCAGCCTGGTCTAAAGTGAGTTCTAGGACAACCAGGGCTATACAGATAAACTCTGTCTTGAAAAACCAAAAAAAAAAAGTAAGCTTTTTAAAAATGCTCGCAGCAGGGGACTGGGAGAGGTAGTTCAGTGGTCAGTGTGTGCTTAGCTTGTGAGGCCCTAGGTTCCAACTTGGTGTTCCCCCTCCCCCAATCCTCCCCAAAAGAAGAATTGTAGCAAATACAAGGAAGCTCGGGGCTGTAGCAAACAAAGAACACACTTGGGTGGCTGTGGAGGGTAGGACTGACGGAGTGACTGGACACAGGACTCTGTCACAGCAGTGTCCAGAACTATATACATCCATTGCCAGGAAACAGGAAGTTCAGTTCGACCACTCGAGTTGAAGTTCACGAGGTAATTGACAGCCCAGGGATACTTAACGCTTTCCAGAATTGTTAGCATAGCTGCTAAAGTACACAAAAGACTGCAACCTTTTTTCTTTTTTTTTTTTGTAATTGAAGAACAACAAAAACTTTGAAAGTACTGACGGTACTGACTGTGTGAGGCCTTGTGTGAGCCACAAGGACTGTGGTAACTGAGGAGAGAGGTGCTCAAGCAGGAGACGGCCATCTGAAAGGTTTACAGACAGTGGATTCTTTGCATATGACCTTGGTTTTTAAAGATTTATTTTTATGTACATGTAGTGCCCACAGAGGCCAAAAGAGGTGCTGCATTCTTTGGTACTGGTGTTACAGATGGTTGTGAGCCACCTATGGATGCTGGGAACTGAACTCTGGACCTCTGGAAGAGCAGCCAGTCCTCTTAACCTCTGAGCCATCTCTCCAGCCTCCAAAACCTGCTCCTTTTGACTTCTATATCATTTATTTATTTATTTATTTATTTATTTATGGGCAGATATATGAGCTTAGGAAAAAGTTTGAGTTTTGTTGTTGTTTGTTTGATTGATTGTTTTTAATTAAGGCATGGGGGAATGATGCAAGCTTTTGTAAACAATCAGATGTGTAGCTGCCAGTGAGACACTAAAGACTTGAAGGGCATCTCCTTCCTGTGTGTAGCTGTGACAGGCTGATGACACTGTGGGCATCCTGTGTATGACATGATGGGGCTTCTCTTTCTCCCTCTGCATCCTCTCAAATCTTGTCTGACCCCGTCACTTTCATAGTAAGGACAGTCATAAACTGCAGCCTGTTTTGTATACAAGTCCTGAAGCACCAAAAGTCTTCACCATTAGCCAGAACCCAGATTGCTCCCAGAAGTTGCCCCAGATGGGGAAGCCTCCTTTGGCTTAGTCATGCTCCCTGGACAGTGCTCCTCTGAGCTCTGATGGCTTCCTGCCTTGCTCTTTTTTAGCGACAAGACTCTGTAATGATGAGAAAGCTGCAGGCCCCTGAGGAGGTTGGCATACCTGTGTCCAGAAATGGCTCCGTCCCTGGTCTGAAGTTACAGAATGGATATGCTCCTGCAAAGACGCCTGCCGGGTCCCCCTCCCCAAGACTCACTCCAACACCCACACACCTGCCCACCATTCTGGACGAGCCTGGAAAGAAGGTGAAGAAGTCAGCCCCACCACAGTCTCTCACCTCGTCTCCAACCACTTCTCAGGGCTCTCCTGGGACTGGTGAATCCAGGAGCCAGCGGCCTGGCTCCTGGGCAAGCAGAGACACCATCTTCTCTACCTCACCAAAGCTCCTGGCCAAAGCCATTACTAATGGGCACAGGCAGAAGGGGGACGGCAATGGTGTGGACCTGGAGAAAGGGGGTTCGAGCAGCTCAAGCCCCGAGCACTCTGCCAGCAGTGACCCTGCCACGGCCCCTCAGACCTCAGAGGGCAGAGCTACACACGTCTGTGATTCTCAGGGAACAAACTGTCCCGCCACTGGCCATCCCAAAGCGCTGTTGAACGGTGTAGATGCCAAGATGGTGAAGTTGAAGTCCCCTGCCCTGAGCAGCACCACCACCGAGCCCACAAGCCTCATGTCTCCTCCACCAGCCAAAAAGCTGGCCCTGTCGGCCAAGAAGGTGGGTCTGTGGGGGTCTCCTCTCTGAAAGTGCCCTGGGGCTGGAGATGTGAGGGTAGGATAGGAAATCACAAAAGACCATGGCCTCCTTCCTAACTTAGACCGTGGGACCAGAGTGCCTGTTAGTCTTCCCAGCAATTTGCAAGTTGAGCAAGGGCTGTTTAAGGTGGAGATTGTTTTGAGGGGACCCCAGTTATTCAGTACTTCAGTTTGCTGTTAGTCACGGCTGAGAGGACTAACCAGTTTTCTGTGATGGAGTCTCCTAGTTGAGCCACAGGAAGAGCTGTGGGCCACAGGACACTCAGAGTGGGAAGGGCAGCTGCCCGGGCTGGAGGGTGGAGGACATAGGGAGGCTGAGGAGGAGCTGCCCCTCAGCTTGTGCGGGCGGTGAGAGTGTGTGGGAGTGTGCTGGGGTGCTCGTGTGGGCGGTGAGTGGTGTGTGCTGGGGTGCTTGTGTGAGCGTGAGCTGGGGTGCTTGTTGAAGTATCCTTTCCTTTTCCTTTTTATTTCTAACCAACAACACTCTCTGGTCTTCTTCTGCTGTCCCCTCTCTCCACCAACCCCCAACCCCCTTTTTTTTTTTTTTCTTCTGTCCCTTCATTCATCATTTTGGGCTCATTTTATTTTATTTTCAATTTTATTTTCCCTCTTCACTCACGGACACCTTTTTTTAGACCACCAAGTTTTTATTTATGTCAATAACTGCAGGCCAGCACCCTGCGGAGGGCGACCGGCAATGACATCGGTTCACCTTCCCCCTCAGCATTCTGCGACCTCACCTCCCCCATGAAAGCCACCCACCCCGTCGTTGCCTCCACTGGGCCTGTCAGTAAAACCAGGTGAGCTTGGGGACAGGCCCTTGGGGACAGGCCGACTCCTTCCCTCCTGTGGTTCCGTGCACCTGCTGGTGAAGAGCCATGGGTCATCGAGGACAGAGGCCACCCTGTCCATCCTGTCTGGAAAAAGTGCCACAGTGGGGCAAAGTTGTTAGTCTTCAAAGCCTTGGATTTTCGGCCTGCCTGGCCCAGCACATTGTAACCTGGAGCACTGCACTGTCCTGGGTTTTAGCCGCCCAGGCACTCAGACCCCCTGTGACCCTGGGAGCTCCTGCAGGGACATCTCTCCTGCCAGCGTCATCCCACATCTCTTGGCTGCTGGCTGCATGCCAGGCCTGGAGAAGGGAGACTGGGTTCTCCAGTGCTATAGAATTGTCTAGGGGCCTTTAATGTCATGTGTGGATGATCTGCCCCAGTAAGGCACTGGACTCCATGGTACCCGCATCCCTTAGTGCTGAGTGGCAAGATGTGAGGACTCTTGACATTCGGTCACCTGGGTTTGTGGGGCCCAAGCGCCTTGGCAGCTGGAACACAGGAACTACGAGAGGGCACGAGTGAGGCTCTGCGCCACTGCGGGCTCCTCCTCTTCTCATCCTGAGTCAGTCTGTCCCAGAATGCTGTGAAGTCCATCGCTGCCCTTACCCCCACCATGGACATGCATGCATCCTGTCTCTAGCATAACATTTGTGGGGTGTCCTTAAGTGTTAAGGTCTCCAAATGTTGGGGCATTAGAGGGAGTTGTTCATTTCTCTGTCATGTTTTATTCATTTGAAACAGGGTCCTACCATATAGATCAAGGTGGCATCAGGCTTGGAGATCCCTTCCCTGCCTCCTGAGTGCTGGGCTTAAAGCTGTGCACCACGACACTTGGCATAAACTCGTCTGTTTTAATTATGTTTAGATCTGTGTGTCTGACTGTCTTACCTGCATGTATTCTGTGCACCATGTGTGTGCCTAGTGCGCACAGAGGTCAGAGGGAGCTGGAGAGACAGGTGGATGTGAACCACCGGGTGTGTACTGGAAACTGAACCTGGGTTCTCAGCAAGAGCAGCAACTGCTCTTAACTGCTGAGCCATCTTTCAAGGCCAAGAGGAAATGTGTTTCTTGGTTGAGGTTTTGTGTGTGTGTTGGGGTTGGGGGGGTCAAGACAGACTTTTTTATATAACAGCCCTGGCTGTCCTAGAACCCAAGGAGTAGACTAGGCTGGCCTCTTAAACTCAGAGAGATCCACCTGGAGTCTGGGACTAGAGGTTTGCACTACTCTGGCTAGTGTAAATGGTTGTTAAGCTCCAGCAGACACTTAGAGTGACGCTAGTGCAGGCTGCACACGAGTCTGGTCTGGTTTGGGTGATGGCAAGGGCAGGCTCCATGAATTCAGCAAACCTCTGAGGTGACAACACAGGTAGGCGTGCCTTGTCTGCTCATCCCCTGCCTTATGCCTCCTGTAGTATTTGCCTCTGTGAAATTGGGTTTCCACCCTGCACCCCAAATTCAGTGTGTGATGCTTGGCTCTGTTTGCTGTCCTCGGGGTGTTCAGTCCCCAAGGGAACTGCTGCAGCCTCTGGAGAGTAAAAGATAAATCTCATAGGATGCTGGGTTTTGTTTGGTTTGGTTGGTGTTTTACTTAGTGACATTTCCCCTCTTAACACATTTGAGGTGGAGATCTGACACATTAGAGTTTGGTTGCTTTGTTTTGCTTTTTTGTTGTTACAGTTACCTTGTTTGGAAGGGATGACTTTTGGTTTTGGTTATGAGACAGGGTCTCAACTCTATCATCCTAGCTGTCTAGGAACTCAGAGATCCACCTGGCTCTTTCTCCCAAGGGCTGGGATTGAAGCTTCTGTCGGTTGTCCCTTGGTCTTGTTCACGGTAGTGCAGGTGGGAGTCATGCTTGCTGTGTACCGGAGGGTAACTTTGATCTTCTGACCCTCCCCTCTGTTCCCTTGTCCTGGGATCGAAAACAAGTGCCGCCACACTCAGGTTCATGCTTAGCTTCCGTCACGCTGGACGCATGTTTTGTGTTTGTCTGTTTTAGTCAAGCTGTCCTGTGGGTCAGACTTCAGCTCATTTAGCAGTGAAGGCTAGACTTCAGCTCATTTAGCAGTGAAGGCTAGACTTCAGCTCATTTAGTAGTGAAGGCTAGACTTCAGCTCATTTAGTAGTGAAGGCTAGCCATGAGTGCTTAAATGTTTTGCCTCCACTCTCAGTGCTACCAACACGCCTGGATAAAAAGCTAGGATTTCTCATCCTCGGACCTGTGCCGGAGCCGCCCCGTGCTGGAGTCGTCCCGTGCTGCACTGCTCACTTGGCAAGGCCAAGGTTTTTGGTTCCATTTTTCAGCACTACTTCAAAAAAAAATTTTTTTTTTATAACAAGAAACTGAGATGCTTTGCTTTTATTAACTTTGATTTTAGGTAGACTTTATTTACTTAGCCTGCCTTCCAAAAACATGGAATTTTGTTTGTGTGTGTCTAAGAATTACAGAGACAAAGTAACCTTTTAAAATTCTAGAGTGAGTTGGGTGTGCTGGAGCTCACCTTTAATCCCAGCAGAGGCAGAGGCAGGCAGATCTTTCTGTGAGTTCGAGGCCAGCCTGGTCTACAGAGCTAGTTCAAGGACAGCCAGGGCTACACAGACCTTGTCTCAAACCCACATCTGCACCAAACTCTAAAGTGTAAAGGGAGGTGACTGAGGTAGGGAGAGGGGTGGCATGTGGGCAGGTCCTCTCAGTGACTCTCTCTGTCCACTCTCTCCAGGGCTGCTGCACCTGCTCCCCGACCGTCCACCCACCCCCACTCTGCATCACTGTCCAGTAGTAGCGCCAAGCCCTTAGGGACATCAGAGCCACAGAGCTGCTGCCCCTCTGCCTGGACGACCCTGCCTCAGGTCAATGGACACTTCACGTCCCACTTACACCAACTGCCAGAGGCCAGCGAGGCCCTACACAGCCCCTCCAGAAAGAGGAAAAAGACCCCTAATGGAGATACCCAGAGACTGGGCATAGACACCCTCCTCCCACAGTGCCTCAGGGCAGCACCTGCCACAGCACGCAGGAAGAGAAAAAAGAAGTGCCTGGAGGGGGTGGGTACCACAGCTCCCCAGCAGGAGAGCCAGCCTCAGGACCAGCCTTGGAGTCCCAGCAGCAGGGAGGAAGAGGATACACAGCCCCAGGTAAATGGCCATCAAGTGAGTCACATCCTGGACAGTAACCACGTGAGCAGCAGGAAAAGGAGGAAGAGGAAAAGATCAGAGGGACTCAGCCAAGAAGCCACCCTGTCCCAGGACCTGCTTCAGCATAGGTAAGGGAAGTGGTGTGGGTTAACAGTATAGTGCCAGCCTGGGCACGGGGTGGAATGTGTCCTGTGTTGGTGAGTGGAAGAGGATGGCTACAGGGTCAGGTGGCCCCAGGCCAGGCTGTGGAATTGGTAAGGTTGCAGCAGCTTCCTGTGTGTGCAGTGTACCTGCTCTGGATAGAGCAAGAGGACCACCTGGTGTCTCTGACATCATGCTTAAGTGTGCCACTGTGGACAACAGCCCTTGTACGGCATAGCCAGTCAGGGTGGAACAAATCACCACCACACAGCACTGCAGGCAGTCCTCCCTCAGGGACGATAGGGTGGCGCGTGGGGTTTTGTCTGTCTGTCTTGTGTACATTGGTGTGAGGGTGTCAGATCCTTTGGAATTGGAGTTATAGACAGTTGTGCGCAGCCATGTCAGTGCTGAAAATTGAACCTGCGTCCTCTGGAAGAGCGGCCAGTGCTCTTCACCATTGAGCCGTGTCTCTGGCCTCACTGTGGTTTTATTCTGAGTATTTATCATTTTTTTTTCTTTTCATTCATTCCTGTGTGTGTGTAGATCAGAAGACAGCTTGTAGGTATTAAGTTTTCTCCTTCCACCATGTAGGTTCTGGGGATCAGATTCAAGTTGTCAGCCTTGATGGCAAGCACATTTACCCACTGAGCCATCTCAGCAACCTTTCTAGGAGTTATATTTCTTTGATTACATGCGTGTGTGTGTGTGTGTGTGTGTGTGTGCATGTGAGCATGATTGCACACCATAGAAGAAGTGGATAACTTGAGGTCAGCAGGCGTAGTGCCAGGTGCCTTTATCAGCTGAGCTGTCTCACACTCTGTTGAGGTGGAGCTGCCACAGAGGGAGCTGCTCTTGCCTGCAGTGGATCTCAAGGGCTGGTCTGTTCGATCCTCTGACTCCCCACAGCGGCTCCCCTGCAGACCACAGTGAGCCTGAGGCCAGGACAGAGTTGCAGAAGAGGAAGAAGAAAAGACGAAAAAGAAGGCCTGAGCCACAGCAGGAAGAAGAGAGCGATCACCCAGAGCACCAGAGGAGCCCAAGACTCAGTGTCACCCCAGTCCCTGAGTTGAGTGTGAATGGCCATCCTCCTAGTGAGCGCCTGGGTAAGGATCCTACTGATAGCTGCAGAGGTGGCAACTTACTGTTCTCATTGTAGGCCACTAGGAGCCCTGACCACAGGTCTCCATCGGCTGCCAGTAAATACCTAAGACATCAGTTCTTTTAGAGAGAAGGCATGGCTGGGTGTGGTGGCCAAAGTGTGTAATCATAGAGCGAGCAAGGGAGGCAGGCAGAGCTCTGGTCTGTTCCGTGCGCCCTGCATTCTGAGCCTGTGCTGCAGCTCGTCTCAGTGGTACATGGCAGAGAAAAGCTGCTCACTTACAGTCTGGAGTATAGAGGGAGCCCTAGGTTCCAGCTGCATCATGCTCTGTGTCAGATTGAGGCTGGGGTCTCTGTTCTGGCTTTTTGTCATTTTCTCTTCTCATGAATGGACTTGGGTAAGATTATCACTAGAGAGTGAGCATCTGTCTTGCCAGATTCTGCAATGCCATGACAGGATGTGTGGTTGTTCTTCAGTGATTTGGTTCTCCCCTGTCCTGTGATTTCAGGGCTGGGACAAGCACCTCTCGTTACCTGGAACAGAGATCAAGAACCCGATGTGGTCCAGGAGTTGCTTCAGGACTCATCTGATAAGGCTTATGGGAAAAAAGGTGTGGTCTGTGGCAGGGTGGCACTTCCTAGAGACTGGCTTATCTAGGTTGTGGGAGGTGGTGGTCCTGGTGTGCTATGAGATGTGGTATAAAGACTCAAACAGTTGTTGAATCCGGGTTTAACCCGACCCCGGCTGTGGCACAATGGAAGATTCTGTTCAGAACCAAAAGGCCCAAGAGCAGGACAACGTGGGGACTCCAGACCCAGGCCAGATGAGTACAGTGTCTGTGCCCAGGCCGGAAGGGCAGGATGATGAAGCCCCTCCAGCACTAGTGTTGGCAGGCTCGACTGGGGCCATGCTTCACAGGGCAGACTTGGGACGTGAACAAAAGAGCCTTGTTCTAAAGTGGGAGCACACAGGTTATAGAGAGGGGTTTACAGTTGGAGCACACAGTGGTCACGGCTTGGGTCATGTGACCTCCCTTCATTTTTCTTCTATTAAGAGATAGTCAGAAACCTAGAGTGGTTAGAAAAGATGAGCACTGGTAGAAAGTGAGTCCTGAGGAGAGCCTGCTGGTGACTGGGATCCACAGGCACTGACAGAATATGTCTTGTACAGTTCTGACCTGGGATGGGGAGCCTTCGGCCATCAGTCAGGACGCCATCAAAGACAGTAGATTGGCCCGGACCCAGACTGTGGTTGACGACTGGGATGAAGAGTTTGATCGAGGGAAGGTATGGTGTGTGGCTGTGACCGTAGACTGGGGCAGCAGGCAGCCATAGTTCTGCTTGAGCTTTGAGAAAAGCTTGTAGTGCAGTTATGCACAAAGCATTGAGGCCGGGCTAGTTGTGCATTCAGTACACTGGGCAGGCGTGGGAAAGGAAATTAGGGATGATGGGACCTCTGGAGGGTGGCGTGGTAACCGTATCTATGTCCAGGAGGCACATACCATGTATGTAGTAAGCCTCCAAGGCTTGGACATGTCCTCTCTAGGAACTGTGACACTGTGATTCTTGATTTAGGAAAAGAAAATTAAAAAGTTCAAAAGAGAAAAGAAGAGAAACTTCAATGCCTTCCAGAAGCTTCAAAGTAGACGCAACTTCTGGTCTGTGACTCACCCTGCAAAGGTCGCCAGCCTCAGCTACCGCCGCTGAGCTCTCCACGGTTGGTAGAGGTCAGCTTGGGTGGGTGTGTGTCTGCTGTGTGTACCTCTGTATTGTATATCTCTCTCTGTGTTAGCTCATTTGTGTATATCTGGCGTGCATGCAGCATGTATAAGTCTCTGCTGTATGCATCTGGTATGTGTGTGGTCTGTGGTGTTTGTCTTGTGTGTCTGTGGTGTATGTGTGTGTGGTATATAACTGTCTGTGGTATCTATGTATAGTGTCTGACCATTTGGTATATGCGGTCTGTCCGGTGTGTATGGTGTGTTTGGTGTCGAGTGTGTCTGGTACATGAGTTTTTGGTGTGTGTCCTGTGTCTGGTGTGTTGTTCTAGTTATTTGTAGGTGTGACTGTCTTTTGAAGTACCCAGGGATATAATAAGATTGTCACATCTCTTCTCACCAGGTAGACCAGTGTGCCTGTGCCACAGCATCCAGAGCTGTCACATCACATCCTTGGAACCGTCTGCTTGGATCTGAGAAGCAGCCTTGTGCAGTCTCCACTGCACTGAGCCTGCCATGGTGGAGGCTCCTGGTCGCACTGTTCACAGAGGAGCCAGTGTAGATGCTCACAGGTGATTTCATGTGGAACCTCCCAAGAGAAAACCTGGCCTGTGGTGTCATGCTGACAGAAACCTTGGAGACCTCTGGAAAGATTGAGCATCTTCCTCATAGACCCTGGGGTCTAGGTAGGAAAACTGTCCCTGATCTGGGTCTGTCAGACAAGGAACTGAGGCCAGCATCTCCCAGCATGTCCTTCACTCAGAATGGTGACATTTGGTGGTGCCTTTTCTGGTGAGCCCTCCTTTGCTCTCTGAAGCTGGAGCTGTCTCATGGCTCTCCTCTCAGAGGGGCCTCTGTATGACTGACTGTCGGCCACAGCAAGAACAAGCCCCGCTGACTGCACTGCCCCCACCCCTACCCCAAAGTGCATCTCCTTGAAAGAGCGCCACACCTTCTAGAAAGCTGCAGCTGCTGGGCATGGGAGAACCTTGAAATACGTGCCAGCCCCTCTGCTTCTAAGGCTGCCAGCCCTGCAGGGAGACTGTCAGGCTCCTACATCTGCCATAACCTGTGGGTCTCTGTCAAGGTGGTGGTCTTTGGAGACGAATTCTCTGTTATTTTACTACTTACGATAAAGCCTTTATTTTTGACCAGGCCTGTGGCTACCAGTAGCAATATGTTTCCCTGATATGCAGACACTGGCTTTGTTTGCTCAATTTTGTGAGTGCTTTGAAATTGACACGATTGCCTTCCCTGTCTTGCTCAAGCTGCCCCTGTAGACTTAGGGTTAACAAACAAGACTGCTCAGCGAGGGAAGACAGCACCCAGAAGATGGAAGGTGCCAGAAGGTTCCTCCTCAGGGGATGCATCTCTCCATCCCCAGAATCCTAGCCTGCTCTGGGCTGGGCTTCTTAGTCTGGGCCTCTTGGGAGGGGCGGGGCTGCCTTCTCGTTGCTGCCGGCTCAGGGTCTCAATTGCTGCAGATGTGGGAAGAAAGAGTTGTGTTCTCCATGGCCTGGAGGTGAGGTCATGTTTCCATGTGGGTGTTTCCTTCCTGTTTGTTTCTTTCCCTTTAGAAAAAAGGAGAGAACAGTGCTCCATGGTGGGTCTGCTGGGTGAGTTTTCCAGCCGAGTGTGATCGTCTTTGTGTGGTCCCTGTTGTGGATACTGTGTCCAGGCATGCTGTGGGCTCCGTGTTATCTCAGAGGGAGGCAGGCACCTCCAGAGGCAGGGACTGTCTCTTCTCCTGAGGTACTGCCATCCTTCCTGTGCAGCTGCTTCTGGGGTGCATTTGTTTTCCTTACAACGTCCTCTAGTGGAAAGTTGTATTGGCTGCCAGCACAGAACTGATCTGTCTCCCGTGTCTCCTCCAGATTGGCTCCTCCCTTTGCGCACTAGATTATACAGTATAAAGTCTCCTCCAGGAGCGTATAGCCCACTGCCTCTTGGGCAGTCATGATCCCCCACCTGCCATCCTGACTTCTGGCAGCGCGTGTTGTTGTCAGTGAAGGCCGGTCCTTTCCTTCCTTAGAAGCCATTAGGAACAGGCCGTGGGCTGAGTGGGTTCTTGGTGACGACGTACTGACATAAATAACTGAAGCTTTTCTAAAAGTAGTCATTTTGTTAAATCAAATCCGTTTGAACTCTGTGCTTGGCGGTAGATGCGGCAAGGCCCACTTGCAGAGGGCCACCCTCCGGTGTTTCTGTTCTTGCTCACCTGCCTGTTAGGGGCTGTTTCCATCCAACATCCTGTGTGGCTGCGTCTGTATGTGTGTGGGAATCCCCGTTCTCTTCCACTTCCTCTTCAGGGTCCCCCAGATATTGCCAAGATCTTGGTGCAATAAAGTAATGCATTTTTTGTGATTCCTTTCTGTCTCTGCCTCGTCCTTTCGTTTTTAAAAGGTGCGTCCCAGCAGTGGCCAGGCTGCGTCCCCAGGTCAGGTGGATGTGTTTCCACGTTGCTTTCAGGTGACCATCCACAGCTGAGTGGAGGAGCACCATTGCCTGAGCCTAGGTGGGAAGGGCCGTCCTGGACAAAGAAATCTATTTAAGTTTATCCCCAAACTGTATTTGTGTAGATTTAAGAGTGAAGACAACCACTGGTTCTGTAAACCTTGGGAGTGATTTTAAGTGAGTAGTGGAGAGCGCAAACAAAGCAGCATCCACCGCGGTTCTGTTGTGTTCAGGACATGAGAGTACCTCTCAGACAGACAGACGGCCGTAGGGCAGGATGAGGATGTGGATCAGAGTTTGACCATCAGTGAAGGAAGTTGTCACCAACGGCTGTGGGACACTGCAGAGATGTAAACAAGGACACTGATGACAGACTGTAGAACAGCTCCTCCGCTGGAGTCCAGCTCTGGGGCCAGTTAACTTACTGGGTTTGTCTACGGAACGAGTGGCTCCCAGGCAGTCACACCACGGGCATGGGTGATGACTTCCCACACTTCTGGCAACTCCTGAGACGACAGTTATGACAAGATTCCAGCTGCCTGGGAGGAGCAGCAGGGAGCGGTGGAGTAGAGGAGAGGCCTCAACAGATTCCTCCCAACTCTTCCTTCAGCGGGGATCTCCGCTCTCAACTGGCCTGATTCTGAGGGTCTTTTGCAAGTTGCCCCAGCTCTTGACAGCAGCTTACGTTCCAAGGATAGTATTGTACAATACCATATGGCTCAATAGCATAGACACATCTGATCGAGCGGCACAGTCTTCTTGAAGCTTCCCCAGCCACAGGTTGGAGGCCTGGTGAGAAGACACTTGTGTTTCGTGTGGGCTGGGGTTTCTTCATTGGCACAGGACTTTGCCAAGTGTGCATAGAAATGGCTGGGCCCTCAATTTCCATCCTAGCCTCAGTGGTTTTGCCCAGCAGAGAATCTGTCCTGAAAGTTGGAGTCAGACGTGTCCATCCCAGAGTACTTATGAGCAGGAGGAAGGTTCCAATCAGGAAAGCCACCCTTCTGCACTCATGGCTCAGGTCTGAACAGGTGCTGGCAGAAGAGGCTTCTTGTTTAGTGCCTTAGCTTCAAGTGCCGCTCAGCTGTCCCTCATGACATGGTACCTCTGTGCCCCTTCTTCAGGGGCTTCTGGCAGCTTCTACCAGACACAGTCTTTGGCTTAGTTTCTTAGCTGTTTATCCAGACAAGATGAGAACAGAAAAGTCAATGTGCGTGAGATGAGGCCACCGTTGGCCATAAACTGGAAGAGCACACAGTGCCTGCCCTGAGCAACCACACTGCCCAGGCGCGATCAGCAGCCCGACACTGCCAAGTGATGACAGTGCCAAGAACACCTTCTTACTGCCACTTTCCCAAACCCCAGTGGCCCTGATACAAATGAGAATCCAAGCAGATGACTTCCCGGCAGCAGAGGATCCCACAGACAGAGCTGAGGGCTGAGTGCTTTAGGACACAACTGCAATGATGGAGAAAGGCGGGGCCAGTTCTACTGGAAGAGCCTGGGAGGGCAACATGAGAGTGCTGACATGGGGTCAGCCTGGGCTCCTGGGATAACTCCAGGCAGAGATAAAGGTGACCCAAGCAGGTGAGACTGGCTAACCTGGTCTGACAGGCCTCTTAGACACCTGAGCTGACAGTGTCTACACCTGGAAAGGGGTGACATGTGGAAGATACAAGTAAAGATGACCAGGCCCTCGGAAGGCCAAGAAGGCACCAGTCCAGAGCTCGGACAGAGACACACAAGTTATGTTCATTACTTTTTTTAATGACAAAATACCAACGAAAGCAACTTAAGAAAGGAAGGGTTTGTTTGTTCTGGCTCACTGTGCTTACAGTCTAGCCTGACATGACAGGAAAATCATGGAGGCAAGAGCATGAGGCAAGTGGTTCCATTGCATCTCCCCTCAGGAAGCAGAGATAAACACAGGTGCTCTACTCATTTCGTTTTATGCAATCCAAGTCCTTAGCCTAGGGAGTGGTGCCACCCAGAGTGGATCTTGCCACCTCAATAAACCCAACTAGAAACTTCATCACTGGCCAGCCCAGAGATGTGGCTCCTAGGTGACCTTAGTAGATTCTGTCAAGCTGCCATGGTTGACTGAGTGAACCAATGCTTGTGGACACTATTCTCCATCCTCTCTCGAAGTCTGCTGTGGCCTGCAGCCACAGGAACAGGTACCTCTCTGGGGTGATTTGCCCCCCCCCCTCGTTTTGTCTTCCATTCAGGATGAACCTTGCTCCCTTGTCCTGTTTGCCTCCTGGGTCTGGCTATGCTCAGAAGCTCCCTGTGCGAGCGTGTCACCCTCTTCCCTCCATACACAGCTTCCTTGCTTCAGCTTCTTGCTGTCTGCTTTCACCTTTCCATCATCCCCAGCCCCAGTCCGTTCCCATAGGTTATGTGTATTTGCCTCAAGCTTCTCAGGGTCGATCGCCTGTCACTGCTCCTGCCCAGGGTTTCTCTCATCCTCCAGTCAGGGAGAGAGAGTGGGCACTCAAGCATGCCTTTTCACAGGTCAAGCGGCTCTTTGGGAACATTCTGCTTGCAGGTTTATGGGCTGCCCCTGTGATCTGTTTGCTCCTGTAGTTGGCCATTGTCCCTGATTTCAGCCGGAAGCTCCTCCCCTATGTGCTCGCATCTGCACACCTCTGTCATGAACACCTGATCTAACCACCTACTGCCTTGAAATGCCTTCCCTCTACCAGACAGCCTGGAATGCTGTCATTCCCTTGACTTGGTCTCCTATCCAGCTCTCCGATTTCTCTGTCTCCTAAACCAGTGCCTGTGAGAGAGTACAGTCAGATGACCTAGCCAAGACATCCCTGAGGCCCCTGTGACCTTGGAGATCCTATCTGGGAGGTCCACCTCGACCCGGTGCCGTAGGTCAGGGACCAGTTCCTTCCCAGCTCACCAACCGGAGGCAGTTTTTTGGCTCAATGCTTTGTCAAGTGCAGTTGCTTTGTCTGGTTCCAGCTTTGTCAAGATCGAGGTCAGATTTAACTGAGATTTTCTATTTTGTTTTCTCTGTGTAGCCCAGGAACTCGCCCTGTGGCCCAGGCTAGCTTGGAACTCAGAGATCCTCCTGCTTCTGCCTCCCTGGTGCTTGGTCATAGTCATGCACCGTCACCGCCCAGCTGGACTCAGGATTTCAATCATGACTTGCTATCGGAAAAAAGACAGGAGTCCAGACCTGGGTGTTACGGAGTCTCACTGGAGTCAGTGCTGCCAATTATGTTGTCTGTGTTCTGCTCCTCTAAAGGCAGGGGCGGAGCCACAGGACTGTGGCTGTGGGGTATATTTGCCCCCCCTGGGTCTTGTGTGCTTATTTTCTGTACTTTCCCCCTTCCTTAGGAGGACAGTGTCTGCAGCCAGGCTCTGGGTGTCACTAACAGTGTCTAGCTACGTAACAGATACTTGCTGTGAAAGGCATGGGACTTGTACTCTCAGCAATGATATTTTCTTAGTTATACATCTTTGCTTTTGTTTATTTATTTGAGATAGGGCTACCCTGGCTGGCTTGGAACTCAGAGGCCGGAAGTGGGTATCAGATTTTCCCTGGAAATGGAGTTACCAGCAGTTGTGAGCCTCCATGAGGGTGCTGGGGATTAAACTCAGGTCCTCTGCAAAATAGTCAGTGCTTTTAACTGCTACGCTACCTCTCCAGCCTCTTTAGACTGTATTGTCAAATGAATCTAAACCTTAATCACCCCCTGCCAAGAATGGACATTGTTTAACTATACCTTACATGATTTAGTTTTTATTTTTAAATGGTGTTTATTTTGTGGGGTACACACATAAAGGTCAGAGGACAGCATGTGAGAGTCAGTTCTTGGAGCTGGAGAGATGGCTCAGTGGTTAAGAGCACTGACCGCTCTTCCAAAGGTCCTGAGTTCAATTCCTAGCAACCACATGGTGGCTCACAACCATCTATAATAAGATCCGATGCCCTCTTCTGGTGTGTCTCAAGATAGCGACAGTGTACTCACCTACATAAAATAAATTAAAAAAAAAAAAAAAAATCTTTAAAAAAGAGGAGAGAGAGAGAGAGAGAGAGAGAGAGCCTGTTCTCTCCTATCCTATGGTTCTGCAGATGGAGCTCAGGGCCACCACATCCCCTGCACGTGTTCCTTTTGTTCTTACGATGTCAGAAGCAACGCCTCTAAATCCCCCACACCTTGATGTGTTATTCTGACATTTTCTGTCATGCATGGTTACAGTTTAAATAGTTCCCACTGTCAGGGACCAGGGTCAATGCCTGTAGCCAGGGCCTAGCTTGTAATATTTGTTGAGGGAGTGAACTGGGAAAGCTAGTGTGAGAAGCATGACTGGGACCCTGTTTTACGCTGCTCAGGAGGCAGGCAGTCCCTCCCCCAGCACACACACACACAGAGCTCAAACTCTTCCTTTGGCCATTTGGCTTTCCTGTGCCTTCTGAGGGCTCCACCCGCCCCTTTGTCTTCTTCATACTTGAAAATATTTTGGTGAAGTTGAGCTGGAACCAGAGCGGTAATTCCTCTATTTGAAGTGAACGCCCCAATGTGGCACGTAGCCAGCTGCCTTCTGGGTGGCACAGGAACGGTTGGTGGCAGCTGGATACAATCAAGTTCCATTGCAAACACATTTTAAGTGCCATTCACACACGCAAGAAACTGCACGCTGTAGCAAAACAAAATCTGGGGATTTTCAAAGGTAGACAATACCCCATCTGAGCCTATGCAGCCTTTTTGTTCCTAAGAACCATCTTCAGAGCCTCCGGGCTCTCCAAGGCCCACAGCTGCCAAGTGCAGGCCATAGTGGCTCCTGACTGAGTTCTGGGGTCTCTAGTCCTAAATCAAAAGCCTGACCATACATTCCTCCTCGTTGGGAAAGGCCAAAGGCTGGCCTCCGGGGGAGCTTGTTCTGCCTCAGCTCATTTGCTTCCTCTCTTGAGTCTCAGGCATCATGGAGGATGCTGACAGGGCCAGGAACAGCACTTGTTCATTTGAGTATGAAGCAGGTGTCTCCGTCTATTTTTCAGGCCTTGCCCATCCTCTCCCAAACCTCTAGCAGTCTACCTTGGGCTGCTGCCCAGTAGGCACTGGCTGGTCACACTGTGTGAACACAGCCATAGCCATCTGGCTTCCTTGGCTGACCTCCTGGCACCTGTACTTACACACATATACCACCACACGCACGCACATAATTACAAAGATGTATGTATTCACTTATGCACATGTATGAGTATGCCCTCATGAGTTCATGTGCCACATGTGTACAGGACCCGTGTCAGAGTCCCCGGAACTAGAGTTACCGGCAGGTTAAGAACAGCCCGATGTGGATGCTGGGCTTGGTTCCTCTGGAGAGAAAAGCAGCAAGTGCTCTTAACCACTCGACCATATTTCCAGCCCCCAAATAAACCTTCAAACAATAGAAACATATGTACGGGGAGCATGCCCAAAACTGGGTGGCTTCAAACAATAGGAATGTAATCTCAGGTTCTGGAGGGCAGGTGTGGGCCTGCGGGGCCATGCTCCCTCCAAAGCAGCCCAGGGAGGATCCTTCCTGTGTGTGCCAGTTTGTTCCAGGTGATACTCGGGCTGGCATTCCTCCAGCCACTGTGCCTGTGCCTCTTCACATGCTTCTCTTGGCTGCCTCTGTCCCACAGTCCCACAGGACTAGAGTCCGTTCAAATGATTCTCTCCACTACATCTACAAGGATATAGTTTCCAAATAAGGTTGTGTTCTCAGGCAATGGGGCTTGAGGGGAGCTGACTCGACAGACACAACTCAAGCCGTGACCATGTGAAAAGGCTCTATTAGGGGACTCACAGGGCAGAGCTTACCAGAAACTCTGCTGATGTCCAGCCGTATCCCAGTCATGAGCCTGGAAGAAGTCTATGTGGAATGGATACACAAGGACAAACGGGTGTGACTTTTCTGTGCATTTTAATGATGAATGTCTAAACACTGTTCTGTTTTTAAATTTATATATATATATGTGTGTGTGTGTGTGTGTGTGTGTGTGTATGTTTGTGTGTGTGTATATATATATGAGTGCACTGTCATGGTGTCTTCAGACACACCAGAAGAGGGCATCAGATCTCATTACAGATGGTTGTGAGCCACCATGTGGTTGCTGGGACTTGAACTCAGGACCTCAGGAAGAGCAGTCAGTGTGCCTAACCGCTGAGCCATCTCTCCAGCCACCCGCCACCATGTTCTGTTTTTATTGTCTCTACTTCCTACAGCTGAGAAATCATTTTGTATCAGGAAACAGAAATCAGCCTCAATTTTTTTTTTTAAAGGTAAACACAGTAAAGCCACTTAGTGTTCTTACACTTAAAAAAAAAAATGATGTTTATTTATTTAGTGTGCATATATGTGTATCTGGGTGTATGTCTTGTGACACCGTGTTATATGGGTGTCAAAAGAGGGTGTCAGATCCCCTGAGTCTAGAGTAACAGGCAGCTGTGGACTCCTGATGTGGGTGCTGGGAACCGAGTCGTTCCTCTGCATGAGCAGCAACTGCTCTTGACAGGCAAGCTGTTCCTCTAAAACTCTTAGTTAGGGTTTACTGCTGTGAACAGACACCATGACCAAGGCAACTCTTATAAGGACAACATTTAATTGGGCTGACTTACAGGTTCAGAGGTTCAGTCTATTATCATCAAGGCAGGAGCATGGCAGCATCCAGGCAGATACGGTGCAGGCAGAGCTGAGAGTTCTACATCTTCATCTAGCAGAATACTGACTTCCAGGCAGCTAGGATGAGGGTCTTAAAGCCCACACCCACAGTGACACACCTACTCTAACAAGGCCACACCTCCTAATAGTGCTACTCCCTGGGCAGAGCATATACAAACCATCACACCTAAATACAGTCTAAATAGCTGTCTTTACCCCACAAGTAAGTGCATCTCTCGCTCCTCAGCAAGGAAATGGTTTTTTTTGCATCAGTATTTCAGAAAACCACCACTAGTCAAGGTACAGAGTTGTGTAGCCCAGTCCAACCTGCTACATCTACACCACAACGGCTCGGGGAAGAGCCGGTGCAAAGACTGTAAGAGCCAGAAGATCAGGGTGATTGCTGTAAGACTGTGTCTCCTACAAAGTCAGAATTAAATCCACAAGGCCTCACCACCATGGCTGTCTAAACACAGCCTGATCAAGGACAACGCCAATAGACATGCTAACATGGAGGAGGAAGGCTCAGCCGGCCTCAACCCTAGCCAAAGAATTACAGGTCAGCGAGGAATGCTGAGAGTGGGAGGAGTCGTCTTCCCGGGGAAGAGCACACCAGCTGGTTATCCAATACCAATACCGAATGGTCAGCTGTGAAATCATACACGCAAGTAACATCATACAGATGGAGCAGGTTGTCTTCATATGTTTAGGAACAGACACTTAACAAAAAGGTCACAGGGTTCAGTGAAGGCAATGGGGGAACACAGGAGGAAAGGGAAGTGGAAACTGATGTAATAATATTAGACTCTCAAAAGAAAGTTTTAAAAGGGCGACATTTCCCAGAGGGGCTCTGTGGCTAAGGATGTGTAGGGGAACAATGGGAAAGTGACATGGGTAAATTTTGTTTTTTGAGACAGGGTCTCTATAGCCCTGGCTGTTCTGGAGCTTACTCTGTAGACCAGGCTGGCCTCAAACTCACAGAGATCTTTCAGCCTCTGCCTCTTGTGTGCTGAGCTTAAAGGTGTGTGCCACCCCCCACCCAACCTACCCCTATCCCCACCCCCAGCAAGATACATACATTTTTTAATATAATGTTTTTGGCTGCTTCTGCTTCCTCCTCTTCTTCCTCCTCCTCCACCCCTCCCCTCTTCCCCCTCTTCCTCCTCCTCCTCCTCCTCCTCCTTCTTCTTCTGTTTTGTCTAATGTTCAGGATAAGGTCCTTGGAGGCAGGCACAGCGGTTCTCCTTACTGGGAGAATAAGATGAACAGGAGCCAAAGGTGTGACTCACATGCCACCAAGGTAGTGAACAACAGAGGTTGAGGCTGCAGAAGATTGTGTGTGGGGGATGACCAGGGATCAAGGACCAGAAGCAGGACTTGAACCTGGGGAAAGAGTGAGGCAGGCATGGAAGGTAGAATGCAGACTGGCAGAGGGTGAGACTTGCAAACTACAGCATTTTGTATAATCATATGGTAAAGTGTACAAACTGCTAAGCATCACACAGACACACAGACAGACAAATAATCGTTGTTGTTGATCAACTAGCAAAGAACACTCCATAGTGAGAGAGCCAAGGAGGCCAAACGTATTTCATTTAATTTTATTATTTTCTGTGTGGGTGTTTTGTGTGCATGTATGGCTGTACAACACATACATGCAGGGCCCTGGAGGCCAGAAGAGGGCGCTGGATCCTCTGGAACTGGAGTTGTGGACAGTTGTGAGCCACCATGTGGGCCCTAGGAATTGAACCTGGGTCCTTTGCAAGAGTAAGAGCTCTTAATGGCTACACCAACTCTCTAGCCTCACCAAAGGTATTTAAATGTTCTCAAAAAAAAAAAAAAAAAAAAAAAAAAAGAAAGAAGAAAGAAAGAAAGAAATGAAAATTTGTTTATTTTTATTTTATGTGTGTTTGTCTGTCTGTCTGTGTACTTCATACTTACCTGGTGCCCTTGGAGGCCAGAAAAAGATATCTGATCTCCTGGAACCAGAGTTATGATAGTTGTGAGCGGCCATGTGGGTGCTGAACAGTAAACGTGAATCCTTTGCAAGAACAGCAAGCACTCTTACAGCTGAGCATCTCTCCAATGCCAGCTTCTTCTTCTGTTGATATTTGAGTATGCAAGTGCACTCATTTCTGATGGCTTACAACAACCCGTATCTCCAGCTCCAGGGGATCTGATGCCCTCTTCTGGACTCATGGGTACCTTCACACACATATGTGTGCACACAGAGGTATTCACATACACATATGAAAAATGTTAATATCTTTAAAGAAAAAACTAAGTCCCGCTTTCTCCACCTTCCCTTTCACTTCTGTCAATTTTCCTCATATATCCTTCTCAGAAAATATGCATATACCCACTGCAGCATGTCTGCCACAGGGCAGGTATAAGGTGGTGCACTGGGGAATTAAATGCATTAAAATTGCACAGAGATTTTGAGCAACTATAGACTAAGGCTGTTGCCCCGGGGGAGGAAAGATTGCTGCAGCCCAGCCAGCAAAGGGAAGGACCCACAAAGAAAGACCTGACTCTCCTTCCTCCTCCTGTGGTTGGCCTGGCCCTTCATGCCCTGGAGAAGCCCAGAGATTCCCACGACCCTCTCCAGACAGTGATTCGCAGAAAGAGGGAGCTATGGAGGGAGAAGACTGGTTCTGGGGCTGCCCTCTTGCAGTACCAGGATCTCAGGTCTTTGTTTCAATCAGGAAGACCTTCCCCAAAACTTCCCAGTGTCTCTTTTTCTGTATTTTTAGGGTTTTGTTTTTGTTTTTGAGGTGGAGTTTCACTATATTGTCCTCCTGCCTCAGCTTCTAGGGAAGCTGGACTAACCACAGGCATGTAACAGGCAGGCACCTACCCCAGACCTTTCTGGGGTAAAAACGATTTGCATGGTGTAGTGGGGTATATCCTGGACAGAGATCTACCACCTGGTGATGCCCCAGCCCATATAAGACCCTCTGAGTCTTTGGGTGTTAGCATTCTGTCAAACTCCACCTCCATAGTTACCTGGCAACAGCCAGGTATGCTCCTCCCCCAGCTACCTGGCAACAGCCAGGTAGCCCTGCCCACTATTATAAAAGGGGTGTCTGGCCCCTCCTCTCTCTCTTGCCCCTGTGACCCGTGCACCTGCAGGTTGTATCTGACCCTCTCCCCTTCCCTTCCCCTTTTCCACGTGGTCATGACCGGCCTCTCTCTCTCTCTCCCCCTCTGCCCTAAATAAACTCCCTTCGTGGAACCCTCTACCCTGGCGTCTTCCCTTCCAAGCAGCTACGTCTTAATAACAACATTGGGAATCAGATTTTTCCTTTTCCCTGGTCTCTGGGATGCAATCTAGGGCCTCTCACATTGCTAGGCAAGCGCTCTGTCACTGAGCTGCACTCCCTCCCTGCCTGTCACTTGTCTAGAGTTCACAGGACAGGGTGTTCCCTAAGGGCTTTTTCAGATCATTAGGTGGTGTTTCCACTGATTAATTCTGCAGAGACCTCCTGCGGTATAAATCCTTTCACCTCCACAGAAGCAGCCCCTGACCACCACTGCAAAGGAGGATCAACTGGTCCTCCCAAAGAAAGCAGAGCCTGTGAATTGAAGCTACTAAGGTAGTAAAGCGGGCAGTTACGTCCTCCTGTGAAACTTGGCGCTGGTAGGAAGTATAAGCAACGAACTCAAGATGAGTTTAGGTAATTTCCTCCTCGACATGCTGGAGTCAGTCCGAGGTGAATTCAGCCAGGGCCACCAACCCTTCGGTGACACCCGTGACCTTGAGTCTGTTTAGCCAGCCCAGTGGCTGGACGACGGCCCTGGCTAGTAAGCCACGCCTACGGCCTACGCACACTTGTGAAACTTGAAACCCGAAACTGCCCCGCCCCGCGGAGTGTGAGGGGGCAGTACCTAAAGACGAGGGCGTGGGTTTAGGGCGGAGCCACAGAGAGGCGGAGCCTAGGTGCCGCGCGTGCGTAAACGCAAACTAAAGAGGCCCGCAAGCGGACGGGGGCCTAGAGGGCGTTCACGCACGCGCGCTTCTGCTGTGGGCGGGACCTGGTGCCGGGGGCGGTGCCTCAGGCGGCGCGTGCGCAGGCGCGTGCTGGGCAGTGCGGGCGCGGTGCGGGGGGCGGGGCTCTGTGGTTCGGAGCTGGCCTGTGGCGAGTTGGTGTCTGGCAGGACGCGGGCTGCGGGAGGTCAGTGGCGGTCGGGGGACCGGAGCCGGTCGCCGGCACCATGGAGGACGATGACAGCTATGGTGAGTGGGACCGGTCCGCTGCCCCTTCGTGCGCTTCCGCTTGCGCCGGTGTCCCTGGGACGGGGCGCGGAGCGCTGGGTGGCGGCAGTGCGAGGGCCCGGGGGTGACTGCCCAGGCGCTCGAGGAGGGCCTGAGGGTCGCCGAGGCTGAGGGTCACCTGGACCTTTAGGGTCGCCGTGAACTGAGAGTCACCGGGGCCTGAGGGTCGCCGGGAACTGAGTGTCACTCCGGCCTGAGGGTCGCCGGGGCTGAGGGTCACCCAGGCCTGGAGGGTCACGGGCAGGGGTCTCCGGAACCGGAGGGCGCCGAGGGGGGCGGGTGTTAAACCGAGGCTTTCGGGGTCTGGGACCGGGGTACGTCGACCTGAGGGTCGCTGGGGCTGAGGTTTGCGAGTCTGGGACCCCAGGAGGGAGTCACCGGGGTTAGAGGATCTCTGCGGCCAGGGATAACCGGAGAGCTGAGGGTCATGAGGATGCTGAGGAGCCCCGGGGCGCCGAGGGGCATCAGGGCCGGGTGACTGGGGTCGGAGCAAGTCGCCTGCTGCTTGTCACCGGGTTGGCAGACCCCGCGAGCGGCCACGGGACTAACACTCCTGGCCTGTGTTCCCTAGTAGTTTCCGGCTCTCGGGGTGTTAGAAGTTATGTGCCCCATCCAGCTCTTTGTTCTGAGATGAACACAAGTGGCCCGACCGACCAGGGCCTCTGAGCCTGGGACGTCGTCGGTCAGTTTCGTGCTACCGTCGCATTGTGAATTAGCTCCTGGTCCCCAGTCTGTCTGTCAGGGCCTGACCACACTGGGCAAAGAGATCAAGTTTGAGCTGTTGCCTGAAGGTAGCCGGGTAATGACACCAATCCACATCCTCCAACAGGGCAGAAGCGATTTAGACTCTCCTGGCTAACCTTGCTGCTTGTTGGCGTTCAGCCAGGGTTCTGGTCCCTCAGAGGGTGTGCAGTCTCTGGAGTTGTAGAAGGTTATTTGAAATGCTTTACGTGGTTGTTAGCATTGTTTCCAAGAGGAATGGAAGAAGGAATGGCAGGTAGGGCGAGTGGCGAACTTTACTGGTTTGGCAGGGAAGTATGGATCAGGAACTTAACATGCTTATGGGGCTTAATGGAGCCAAACTCTGCTGTGTTGCCTCACAGGCAGCATTGGTTGCCTCCTCGCACTCTGGTGAGGAATATTAAAATACCAAAAGGGAAGCGTGTTAAGTCTTTGCAGGTAAACCCTTAGAGAACTCCGACCTGGTAAAGCCATGAGGGTTATGGCTAACAACTCCCTGAGCTTCAGATGTGTGAACAGTGTTTCCCTGAATGTTAGAGGTCTGTGCCTGCCTGCTCAGTGGAAGAAGCCGGCCTTTGGTACCTTCCAGGTAAAAGTAGTGTGTGCTTTCCTTTGTGATAGAAAAGCAGTCATCTGCAGGCAGGCCCTAGGGATTGCTCGGCCCCTTTGGACCCTCAGGGTTTTTCTTGTGCTGGAAACCTTCACTGACTTTTCCCACTGTTATTTTCTTTCCCTCTTGTCCTTTGTTGCCCTCTGGGTGCCAGGGTTCTGCCAAGCTTTGTTCTTACCCTCCCCTGGTTATTGCCTGCTGGGTGAGGCAAGAGGCTGCTGTTCTGGTTGTTTTAATAGTGACTGCTTTGACTCAGGCATGACTTGTACTAGGAAAAGAAAAATGGAAGGCTTTTAGTTCCTGTTACTGCCAGAAATAGAGGGGCTCAGACCCAAATTTACTCTGTAGTTCTGGAGGTCAGAAGGTCCAAATTAGGTCATACTGGGCTGCTACCAAGATTTTGTTCGGGCAGTGCTCCTTCCAGAGATTGGAGGAAAAAAGTCAGCCCCCTTTCCTTTCCTAGCTCTAGAGAATGCTTGCTTCCCTTGGTATCTATCTTTAAAGTGGATGGATAACATCTCTCTACTTTGTCTTCTTGCTACCCTTTCTTGAGGACACTTGTGTGTCACACCTACCTAGATAACCCAGGATAAGGATGGTAGCCATCCACAAATCCAGCCTCCCTTTTGCCACGTGAGGAAACACATTTAAAGATTTGGGGGTTGGGATGTTCACATCTTTAAGTTTTTAAAATATTTATCTAGTGCATGTGAAGGTCAGAGGACATCCCTATAGGAGTTGGTTCTCTGCTTCCACTCTGCCAGTCCTGGGATGAAACTCAGCTTGCAAGACTTAACACTAAGTGCTTTTTGACCTACGGGGACATCTCACCATCCCAGATGTGGACATGTGTGCATGGAAGCCTGCAAGAGAGCCGCACGGGAGGATGAAAAGGAAGCTTATGGCCCCCTTTATACACCTTTACATCTTTTTATTTGGGAGGAACTAGAAGGAATTAGAAGGAACTAGAAACTCCTTTTGAGTATCATGTAGTATAAAATGGCCATGTGGAGACAGACCAGCTTCCCTCTCTTTCTCCCCCTCTCCTTCCCTCCTTCCTTCGTTCCCTCCCTTCCTCTCCTTGATTCTCTCTTTTCCCCTTTCTCTTGCTCTCCTCTTTCCATTTTGAGTTGGGGGAGCAGCTCCCTGTGATTCCACGGGGCTGGCCTCAAACTCCTAGGTTTAAGTGATCTTCCTGTCTCAGCCTTCTCAGTAGCTGGTCCTGCATTGATTCTGTGTCTGGCTGAGCCTCCTAGTTTGCTTTGTTATAGTATCAGACTTTAGAGGGACTTTCCTTAGACCAGTTTACACATGTTAGAGAGAAATGCCTACCAGAGATCGTGGAACATGAAGACATGCTCAGATCGTCCATTGTCTTCTTCCAGATGGACTTAAGCTGTATATTTGGTTTTTAAAATAATAAACTGTTTCTTGTGGCTTTGACATTTTTACATACAAACATTTTAGCCAGGTTTGTCCAGAATTTGCCCTGTCTGCCTTTGTGTTGGCCTTGGACCTTTATCACTGTTCTGTAGGAAAATACATTTGGGTTACAGAGCTATCAGTTCTGTATTAAAAATAAAATCTTTGGCACACAACTCATGTGTAGCATGCTGAAGACAGGGCACATGTCTTGGAGGTTTGCTGTTCAACTAAAGGGACTTTCAGAAACAAACGGTGAGGCCTGCCTCCCCTGCAGGCCTCTTTAGTATTTACCAGGCAGAGATCATTTGATGACTACACCTATGCAGGCTGTGGCTTTCCTGGTTCTAGAAAGAACTCAGTGATGGCACTGTGGTGTTCTGCCAGATAGTACTGCTGGCTTTTATGTTCAACTGTTTGTGTTCAGGAAGAAAAAAAAAAAGTGTAAACTTAGATTTTATACATATCTTGTTTAGGATACAGATACTGGGTCTGACTGCTCAGGTAGGGTTCTATGTAATACTGCACAGGGTCGTGAACACGGATCCGTGTGAGGGCCTCCCCAGAGTGACCTTTCCCCTGCTGCACAGTGATGGTCATCAGGTTGAGGCTCATTCCTAGATTCAATTGTTAACTTTCTAAAAAAAAAAATTGAGACAAGGTGTCAGGTAGTCCATGCTTACCACAGACTCATTATGTCACCCAGAATACCCTTGAACCCCTGATGTTCCTGCCACCATGTCCTAAAGTGCCAGATTACAGATGTGTGCCATACCCAGCTCAACTTCTTTTCTAAGGATGTCTCCATCCAAACTTAATTTTGTTTTTATGTTATGAGTGTTTTGTCTTCATGTATGGTCAGAGGAGGTGTCAAATCCCCTAGAACTGGAGTTACAGAGGGTTATAAGATGCCATGTGCATGCTAAGAATCAAACCTGGGTTCCCCGGAAGAACAGCCAGTGCTCTTAACTACTAAGCCAGCTCTTCAGCTACCATATACATACATAAATACACACACACACACACAAGTTGGTTTTTTTTTTTTTTTTTAAAAACGGGTTTTACTCTATAGCTCTGGCTAGCCTAGAACTTGTTACATAGACCAGGCTGGCCTTGAAATACAAAAATCCATCTGTCTCAGCTTCCTCAGCACTGAGATTAAAGGTGTGTACCACAGTGCCTGTCTTCCCTACATAAACATTTAAAAGGAGGACCCTTGGAATCTACCCTTTCCATAACAGAGGAATTTTGGACACCTTAGACAAACTGTCAACAGGCAGTTGATCTTTATATTTAGGACAGCTTTCAAGAGAACTGGAAAGTTCTCACTCACAGAAGAGCCTGCCAGAGCTCCTGCACCCACCTTGCTCCTGAAGTGCTTGTGACGCCATCTTCACATCGAGCTCCTGGATCCTATGCACGCAAAGTAGACGCAATTTTAATTAGATTATCAGTATTTAAGAAGGGTTGAGAAAATATAGGTTTCAGTTTCTTGGTAGACTGAGCAGTGAGGTAGAACATACAGGAAAATAGTTGATTTGCATAGCATGCGGGGGACTGCTGAAGCACTGCTGCGAGCTTGGTGTCTCCTGAGGGCCAAGGTGGTGAGATAAAAACAGACGGAGCACCCAAGGCCTTCAAGGCCTTCAGGACCACCTCTCATCTGTCTTCTGTCACAGTGACCACTGACGACGACGGCCAGGAGCTGACCTGGTTTCTATGCATGGTTAGGTGTGGTGCCTAAAGCACTGGAGTACCCCAGGAGAAGAACTGTGGTCTGCGGACACAGCTGTCCTGAACTGTGCTTACTGTGGGAGTCTTGCTACAGAAGCCGTAGGGGTGAGAAAGGCAGGTGTGGAGGATGCAGGTGGTAGCCTGTTGGTGGAAGCAGGGCTTCTGGCCAGTTGTAACCTAATTTTATGACTCCAGGGCTCTTGTAGGTACTTTAGGGAATGGACTAAGAAGAGAGTTGTCTCTGGTTTTGGTGGGAAGGGTTGTAGAGTAGAAATAATCACTCTTCACAACACCATGGAATCTATGTGTTGTACTACAGCCGGAAGGAGGGTTATATCAGACAGAGGAAGAGCTGACTGTGCTATACGGTGAGCCATGGGGATCCACGTGTATGGTCATGAGAAGACTGAAAAAGAATAACTTATATCTTTGAGATTTATTTTTTATGTGTTAGTGTTTTTGTCTGAGTGTGTTTATGTGTACCACATGAGTGCCTAGTGTACCTGGAGACCAGAAAAGAGCATTGTGTACTCTGGAACTGGAGTGACAGAGGGTTGTGAGGCAACATGTAGTTGCTGGGAAATCAAACCTAGGTCCTCTACAAAAGCAGCAAGTGCTCTTAACCACTGAGCCATCTCTCCAAGAGTAATTTTAAAGTTGGTTTTAAAGATCAGCTTTAAGAGAGATAGGATTAGTGATTTTCTACAATGCTGATGTTTCAAGCATGGTGTTCATATTTCAAAGCACCGTTGGTCTCCCGGTCTCTGCACACTCAGGTGATCAGCTGGCTCTCTCCACTCAGGCCTCACTACTTCTTTACTGATCAGTGTACGTCCTACTTCCCAATTGTTTGCTTTGAGAGCAAGAGTCGTTACTCCATAGTGCATCCTACACAAGCTAGGACTGACTTGGGCATCTGGTTTCTTCTTCTCGGCTTCTTACCTCAAGCCTTGTAACCTGATTTCCTGTGCACAGGGTTTTTCACAGGGTGTTGGCTCTTTGCCAGGACTGGGAACTCTCAGAGACTGTATGGCTTTTGCCAGAATCTTAGCTAACTTGGGATCACTCCATACTCCTCTTGCGATAGGCTTTGAGGAATGACAGGGCCATCCAGGGTGACTTCGCAGTAGTGATGATTTTGCATCGGAGAGCTGGCAGGATGAGCCCCTTCTATGGCTGGTCTTCAGGACGAGCGTGGTATTCCTGCCACCATCACTGGGAGCAGCTCCTGCTGGAGCTGTTTTTCATTGGCTTCAGACTTTTCTTTGTTCCCATGAGAGGGAAGAAATGGACTTAGAAAGTCAGTTTGGGAGTGAGTGAGTGGAGATGGGGTCTCCATGGCTTGCCTTTGCCCTCTGTAGACAGCATAGTGTATGCAGTGTTCTGGACAGGACAGGGAGTATAACATTTGGAATAGCTGCTTTTTAAATTTTGGGGCATCTAGAGCAAGCTGTGGGGCATAGGGTTCCATATAGGCAGCCTAATAGCCATGGAGATTGGGTTTGCTTTCCTTCTCCACCCCCAGCAGGAGCGCTGACTCTCCTGGGCGTGTTTGACCATATGGAGAACCACTTTTCTCTGTTCTTCTGTGATCTGGATGATTTTGATTGTTCTCAAATTTAGTTACACACTTAATGACTTGACTTGAACACACTTATGTGAACTGAGGGCTGTCTTAGAGGCATAAGGCTGCCATAGTTATATCCTAGGTGATGTTAGCATGTCAGGGACTGGGCACACGTACACAGAAGTACAAATAAGCCTTGGGGGAGGGTCAGCAGCTAAGAGCTTTTCAATAAGAACCAATGTCCTGGTCATCAAAGGATACCTCAGTAAATCTGTTGATGCCTAGACAGGTTGGAAGTATTTGCTTCGCATACTTGTGAATCATGGGCTGGCTACAGGATGCTGGTGCCTTGACCATGATGAACTCATTTTAATGGCCTCTGTCAAATGAATTGATTTACACAGTTTGCTCATCCTGATATTTTAAGCATGGGGAAAGTAGGTTTTGATGGGAGCTTGAGTCAGATTTTGGTCAATTTTAGTTGCTTTGAGCCTGTCACTGGTTTCACTCCTAAAATTAAATTTTTTTCTACTTTATGTTATTCTGTAAAAAACGTTAAGGATCTTTCCTTTAGAGCAGTGGTTCTCAACCTGTGGGTCACAACCCTTTTGTGATTTGACCAGCCCTTTCATAGAGTCGTTCCATTTGTCATTTTTGTTCATCAGAAAACACAGGTATTAATATTACACTTCATAGCAGTAGCAAGTTTACAGTTATGAAGTAGCAAGAAGAACAGTTTTATGGTTGGGGGGCAGCACAGTGTGGAAAACTGTGTTGAAGGGTCACAGCTGTGGGAAGGCTGAGAACTGCTCTAAAGGAAACACTTCAGGTTAAATGGACAGTTAGTCTGGTTTGTGCTGACAGAGAGCCCTGTGTGGGTTTGGAGGCACCGAACTCTCTCCTTTCTGAGTTTTGCATGTGTCAAAGGAGACCCTTTTATTACCCAAGTTTTGTCTTCTCTGTTTGAAGCACCCATGATCAGTAGAATACTTACTCTCCAATGTAAACCAGACAGTTGCCTTTTTGTTTCAAGGGTACAGAACCAGATTAGAGGTCACTTAGAGGTAGGGCAGCCCTGCCCAGCGAGCTCAGAGGTTGGAGGGCCTGAGCTGAAGATACTTGCTGACAGATCTCTGCCTTGTGCCCTGACCAGGCTACCTGCCACACCCAGACCCAAGATGAAAGTCCTTCAGAGTGGGCTTCCAAAGGAAAGCTCTTGCCTGAACCTGTCTGCACTTCATCCCCAGCCACGGCTTGGTTGTCTGTCTAATTATTGTTGCTTAGTTTCAGTTGCAATAATAGAGGCCTGGAGGAGGTGGAGAAACATTTAGAAATGTTCAAGAAGTGAATCCCACATCCTTTCAAACTGCTGGTGATGGTGTTTTTGCTTCTTTTGCCCCAGGAGATGGGGCGGGGGCGGGGAGAGTAGTGATTTGACTAGGTTATTGTTCAGGGAGAGTGTTGCCAATCTTCTTGCCATGGTTGACTAGAACTTGTAGCATGGACTGGGACAGCACCTTTCTCCTTGTTGTGCACTAGAATGTACCCCCTTTTAAAGGGGTAGTCTGTAAGGCCCCTCTTGTCCTTGGTGCTGTTGCTGTGAAGGGTGCGTTGAGAACCTTTCCTGGCGACATCGCTTGCCTAGTTTCCAGGAGCTGGTCCTAACTACTTACTCAGCAAGTAGTAGTCACTGCTCTGCTCCATGTAGAACAGGTATCAGGAGGGGTTTGCACTTCACAGGGCATGGGCATGAAGGCAGGCCCTGAAGGAGCATGGCAGAGTGGCCGTGACAGGCACTGCAGTGTGGAGGGGAACCAGCATGGAGATGCTGGTGCTGGAACTGCTTTGGAGAAGTCAGGGGGGTTAAGTCAGTGAATGTAGCAAGTGCACTGCAGGCAGAGGGAGAGCTAGGCCAGGAGGCTGAAGCTGTAGGTGTGTCGCTGGCTTGGCGAGGGTGGAGGAGGACCTTTAAGTGGCTAAGAAGCAGGAACTCTGTGTGTGGTGGACATACTGCGGGAGTCTTTGGAACTTGAGAGATATCTGGATCTGAATGGAGCTGAGACTGAGTACGTGATGGCAGGTGATGCCAGGAACTGATAGAAGAGGGCCAACAGTGGCATCTTGGGCACAGGACTGCTGAAGGGTTGGAGAGAGCAGAGATTGGAAAGGAGGCTGAGGTAAAGGCACACCACTCTACAAGCAACTAGCTGGTAAATGGAGAGAGAGTAAGAGGGAGGGGAAGGGTGCCGGGAGCATGCTCCGAAAGCTGGAGGTGATGGAGAATGGAAAATACTTTCTGCTTTTAATTTATAGGCCAGATGGCCTTGAACCCCCTCTGTAGTCAAGGGTGATCTTGAGCCTCAGCCTCTATGTCCTACGTGCTAGAATTACAGGTGAGTACCACTCCACCTGGTTTATGTGGTGCTGGCGTGGACCCCAGGGCTTTGTGTACACCAGGCAAGCACTCGAGCAACTGAACCACAGCCCCCTCCTATAATAGAATCAAAAATACCCATTTGGTAGTTATTCCAGGCTGGTCTTGAGTTAAACAGTGTTCCTTTGTGCTGGGCAGTGACCCTCCCGTAGGAGTGGGCTCAGATTTCTATTTCTCCTCCTGAGTCCTGTGTGGCAGCTGCAGACGGCATGCGCTTTAGGAAGCTGTTCAGCATAAGTTACTCTCATTTGAGTGCTGAGACCCTGAAACACAATCTCCAACAGCCCCAATGACTGAAAGTAGGAGCACATGTTGAGTTTTAGCAGATTCTGGTGGTTTCAGACACCTTTGCCATCTAAAGTCATCATGGCAGCTTATGCCCCTCCATTCTGGAGTTCCCTCACACACACTAACAACCTTCCTTTAGTCGCCGTCCATTGGCTGTCCCAGGCAATCAGGCTTGAGATCATGAGACTCTCATAGTCTCAGTCTCTCTCTCTCTCTCTCTCTCTCTGTCTCTCTGTCTCTCTGTCTCTCTCTCTCTCTGTTCTCTCTCTTACTTCTTCTCTCCCTTCTCTCTTCCTCTTTCTCTTTCTCCCCCATCCCCCATCTTCCTCTCTCTCTCTTCCTCTGTCTTCCTCTTTCTCACCCCCTTTCTGGTGTCATCTTCAGGATGCCATCTACTCACCTCCTTTGAGATAGAGGGGTCTCTCATTGGTCTGGGGCTCACCCATTAGGCTAGGCTGGCTGGCCAGTGAGGCTCAGAGATTTGTGTGGGCTCTGTGGATCAATCTGAGGCTCTCATGCCTCAAGACAAGCACTTATGACACAGCTGTCTTCAACCCCCTCTCTCATTTTGTTCATTTGTTTGGTTTGGTTTGTTTTTTGAGACAGTATTTCTCTGTGTAGCCCTGACTGTCCTGGAACTAGCTCTATAGACCAGGCTGGTTTCAAACTCACCTGCCTCTGTCTCCTGAGTGTTGGGATTAAAGGTGTGTACCACCACCCCCCCAAAAAAATTAATATTTCATTTTTTATTTTATATATATATATATATATATATATATATATATATATATATATATATGGTGTTTTGTGTACATGTATGTGGAGGCCAGAAGAAGGAGCCATCGCCTGGAATCTGTAACTGGAATCACAGATGGCTGTGAGCTACTGTGCAGGCCTGAATCCAGGTGCTTGAGAAGAGCAGCCAGAGCCAGTGCTCTTAAGATGAGCCAGTTCGCGAGCCTTTTTTTTTTTTTTTGATCTAAACTATTTTCTGTCTATCCACTTGTGTAGTCAACTTAAAGAAACAAACAGATCTGTCCTCTCTGTACTAGAGCACTTCTTTTGAGAACTTAACAATACAGGTTCTACATTCACAAAGCTAATAGCCGAGGTGGTGAGCTGGATGTTTTCAGGACTGTTGGAGCGCTGTGACGGTAGCAGGACAAGGCTGTGGGGCCTGCAGGCACCATTTCCGTCTTGCTCTAGGTTAAGGGGAAGCATTCCTGATCCGGGTCACCCTGTGAGCTGCTTCCACTGTGGTAAGCTACTGACACTTTGCACTTGCTGTGAGGGATGGGTTGTGAGCAAAGTGACAGGGCCCTCCCCCTCCTCCTCTTGCCCCTCCTCCTTCGCACTCCTCCTGCTTCCCCTCTGCTCTTCCCCCTCCTTTTCCTCCTGGCATCCCCAGGACCTCGCTTTCTCCAACTGGAGCTGCTCTTCCAGTGACCTAGCTGTCCTCGGCTCCGTCCTGTTGCCCTCACCTGTTAGTACACATCTTATGCATTCTCTTATGCTAGATATACTTTTTATCCACATTTTAAACTTTTTGTCTTTACCTCGTAGCTGGGCATAGTTCCATCCATGTCTCGGTGTAGCCTGTGTTGAAGGGTTACTAAATCATTTATACTGAAAGAGTTGTTGTGACTCTTAGGGTTGTGGTGTTTCTGGGGATCCTGGGTAAAGGTAGTTTCGATCTCTTAATCGTGCTGGGTAGTAGTAATTCTGTCAAGCCCATGCTCTCTCAGGGTCTCTGGCGAACAGTGTGGCTGATAACACGAGGGTCATGCAGCCTGGTCTTTGATTCCTTGGAGCCCAGATACTCCAGGTTGGTGATTGGGCAGCCAGAACTTAGGAGACATGCAGCTACCTAAGTCTGCATGGTGATCCCGCCTCTAGCACGTCTGAACGTACTGCCTCACAGACACCTGGAGCCTTGTCAAGGCTGAAGACAGAAGCTGCCTGTGGGAAGTCCACACTCAGTGGAGGAGCAGAACAGAGCCAGGTAGTTACACTCGCAGTCTGTGTCCCTGACTGAGTGCTCTCCAGAGGAGAAGCAGGTTTCAGTCAGGGTGGTCCACAGGCCAGAGAGCTTAAGCATTGCAGGTTAAGAGTAAACGTGGGCTCAGGTTCAGAACTGTGGAAGAGAATCTTTGAGAGACTTCTGCAAAATCAGGTTTGTGCCACCTGGCATCTTAAGTGTGGGCTGTGGGTCTCAGGAGCACATCCAGGTGCCCTGGAAATGCTGATGACATCCTGTTCTGATGCCTCCTGGTAGCTGCCACTCTGGTGAGGATGACTACCTGACAACTGGACTGAGTGGGTGGAGCTTCAGAGACCCCTCTGGTGCTGTGACAGCCATCTCCTGCTACACCGATTTCTTCTTTCTGTGGTTTCTAACCACCACCCAGATATCTTACAGGTCCTCTCTCTGCTCAGATTGCAGTCACAAAGAGTGGAGGAGGTGTGATTCCTCGAGGATTGATTGCAGGGCTTAGGCTGGGGAGTTTCTGTATACAGTATAATGGCTCTGGCCTCCCATCCGAGTCTCTCCCTCAGAGGAAGCAGCACTTTAGGAGTGTACCACAGGGCAGCAGGAAGGCTCCTCTGTGTCTGGGATGTCTCACAGAGGCCCAGGGGTTCCTGCTGCAGTGACTTCTGACCCTCTTAGTCCCACTCAATAGACAGGACTTCCTCTCTTGTTATCTGATCCAACCTGCATGCTTAGCAAGCCTCTACACATTGGCTCTAAGTTTGTTGACCGAGTCCTAAGACTGAGTCCTAAAATTCAACATAGGAGCTAAATTCATAGGATTGCTCATAGCAGTTGTGAGTCCCACTTGGAAGCAGAGCCGTCGTAGCTCGTGGCTGGCTTCCTCTTCTGTAGCTTGTGGCCTGTTGGAGGTCTGCTTCCTGATGTGGCTCCTGGGGAGTGAAGTACCTGCGTCTCTCACTGGTGTTCTGTTTGGAGAGTGAGAAGGCATTTTATGTCTTTGATTGTTTTTCCTTTTCTTTTCTTTTTGTGGACAGGCTCTAACACTGTAGCCTCTGCTTGGCCTGAAAGTTGCTGTGTAGACTAGGGTTGCTCTTGAACTCACAGAGATCTGACTCCCTTTGCCTTCTGAGTGCTGAGATTAAAGGTGTGTGTCCCCAGATCACTTTGTGCCTTTGAGATTTCTGTACAATTTATTTTTAAAATGGACATTTGCTTGGAACAATATAATTATTCTATACTATAAAGATGAGGGTACCAATATATTATTTTAAAGGGGCTAATGTAACTTATAGGACAGTGGATTAATTTAGGAACCATCAAGTGTTTAATTCCTTAAAAAGGATTAAAAATTGGTAGTTGAGTTTTTGTGTGTTTGATTTTTAAAACCTCAAGAACACAGCTAGGGATACAGACATCTAATAGAATACTACTTTACCTTGGGGGTCTTTAGGATGTGTAGAAAGAAAAAGAAGACACTCCATATGTTAGCTTCTTGCTGCTGCTGTCAAAACTGATGACAGTGACCTACCATCTTAAAGCTTTGGAGGCAGAAGTCTAGTCAAATAGGATAAAATAAGCAGCCCAGCACATCCTGGTCTTTTCTCCTCAAGAAGTCAGTACCTGGTAAAAGCCACAGCACACTGGCTCTTAGCCCCTTCCCCTACTTCAGAACCTGCAGTGGCCAGTGGAATCTTCCTCACATCCCACAATGACATGGACTCTTCTTCATCTCTCTTCCCCTTTTATGAGACTTGTGCCCACCTAGATGATTGAAGATCACCTCCCTCTTCTATGAGTGATGTCAAGTCTCCCTGCTGCCTTTGTGGGCTCCAGGGATTAGGATGTGGACACCTGCGGGTCTTGTTCTGTCTGCCTGTGTGTGTCCTGGTGTTTTTGTCCTAGGTGTTACCTGAGGGCAGGCAGCCCCACAGGGACACTGGTGTTGGGACTGATCTTGTCTAATTTCTAGTTAGATATGTCTCCTTTTAGTAACACACTCCCAATTCAAGGGGAGGGCAGCTGTGATCCTGACAGCCTGCACTCGCTCTCAGTTTATCAGCGTACAGGGTCAGAAGGCTGTGTTGTTGCTACCTCTTCCAGAATACAGTCAATTCTCTTGTTTTCAGGTAGCGGAAGTCTGCTGAACAATGGGCTTGATAGGAAAGGAGTTCCTTCTTCTGGAAGGAACTATTGGTGGGACATTGTTTGCTGATTGTTTCCTCAGATGTCTGTCCCCACATCACAGGGCACATTGGAGAGGAGGCAGGGGAGTGCTGTTGGTCTTTCCTGGGTTGTGTTAAAGGTTCACTTGGTTTAATTTATGCTCTGAATAGATTTAAGGCCAAGTTTCTGGCTACATACTGTTGTCCTTCCTTTTCTGGCCATGTGTTAGCCTTCCATTTTCTTAAACAACAAACTTGTGTGCACAGCATTGTAATAAGGGGAATTTAAACATGTGCCTTTAAAAGGTTTGTAACAAGCCTTCAAAAGTCAACAGAGGCCGGGCGGTGGTGGCGCACTTGGGAGGCAGAGGCAGACAGATTTCTGAGTTCGAGACCAGCCTGGTCTACAGAGTGAGTTCCAGGACAGCCAGGGCTACACAGAGAAACCCTGTCTCGAAAAAAAACAAAAACAAACAAAAAAAGTCAACACAGAAAATGTGGTTCACAGCAATGTGGTTCTGAAAGGTATTAGTCAGTTGAGGGAGTCACAGTGATCTTAGCTTTTTATGTTATCATAGCCCTGGGTCAGCTGATTTCCACACCAAAACAGGTCTGAAAGGGCAGAAGGAAAAGGAGCAGATCCTAGGAGAACTTGCCTCCCTTGAAGAAAACAATGACCTCAGTATTTGGATTCAAAAGTAGGAAGTGCTCAAGCATGCTGGGATATATACCTGGAATGGCCATCCAAGGTTAGCCGAGGTTCATGCTGGAGAGTGTTAGACATGCCTGCTTTGCATTCTGGAGCATGTGTTGCTGAGCAGAAAGCAGCCCATAAAGTCCCACCCATTAAGAAAATGACCGTATCCATTCATACTCATGTCCTGCACTCAAACAGTTCTCTTCTTTACAATATAGTAGGTGCCGGTTGTCTTATTGCACACTTCAATCCCAACACCTGGGAGGCAGAAGCAGGTGCAGCTCTGTGAGTTCAAGGCCAACCTGGTCTACAGTGTTCTGGGACAGCTAAGGGCTATACTACAGAGAAACTCTGTCTTGAAAAACAAACAAAACTCTCTCTCACTCTCTCTCTCTCTTTCTCTTTCTGTGTGTGTATAAATCAGAATATATCACTTTAAAAAAAAAAGTAGCCAGGTGTGGTGGCACATGCTTTTAACCCTAGCATATGGGAGACAGGGGCAGGTGGATGTCTCTGAGTTCCACAACAGTCTGGTATATATGGCAAATTTCAGGACAATCATGGCTGCATAGAGAGACCCTGCCTCAATAAACAAAAGAAAAGCCGGGGAGAGGGGCAGTGTAGGTATTGGAGAGTCAGCTCAATGATTAAAAGCACAGGAGAGTCAACTTAATGATCAAAAGCATATATTGGTTTTACAGAGGACCCAAGTTTGGTTCCCAGCACCCACATCTGGCAGGACACAGCAACTTGTAACCCCAGCTCTAGTGGGCACCATAGCTTCTTCTGGCCTCCTTGGTCACCCATGCTCATATGCACATAGTCATACACAAGTACACTCATATACACATAATTAAAAATAAAATAAATAAAGCAATTCATCCTGGCTTTCCAATCTACTCCTATCTAATGAACCAAGTTACCTCAGGCTGAGACCTAGAAATGACTGACCACACACAAATATACATAGATATAAATACATGTGTATAGTTACTTATTTTTAAGGGCTTGAAATTTTGGGGACTCTGGATATAGACCACCCAGCCCTCAGAGTATTCTCCTCAAGGTCCTGTGGAAAGCTGCACAGGCTGGCGAGGGAGTGGGCTGGTCAGCAGAGTAGTTGCCTTCATTGCTCACATAGATTGTATTGAATGAGGGCAGGAGGGCTTTTGTATCCATCAAGGTTGCACGGGGCCGATGTTGCTCGGTACTGGCTGCACTTCTCCAGCTGTAAACTCTCCAGTCTGATTTCTGTGGTTTTGCTCTGGGCCATTCAGAATTCCCCGTAGAGAGCTTTAAGTTTTCAGAGGTTCTTAAGAAGAGATTCAGCAGATCAAAGAATAAAAAAATACCCAAGCCTGGCTGCCTTTACTCCATTATTATAATTACCAAGTTTAACTGCCTACCTCCTTTAGCTTCCTGAGTGCCTCTGTGTGGTTTTCTGTTTTGTCTTTGAAGAGATAGCCTCCCCATATGCGACTGCTTTTCCTAGGCAGCCCCTGCATCAGTGTCAGCTGTGCTAGGCAACGGCCTTAGTCTGTGCAGCAGAGGGCACGTGCCCCCAGTACTCCTCTACTTGTCCAATTGGGTAAGTGAAGGGCTTAATACTGGTGCCAGACACAGGAGACCCTCAGAAGATTGAAGCCAGGTTGTTTGCCCTTCTGGTCTTCTGGAGGGCCCTTTGTCTTTCTGTGGGGTTAGGCACGTGGTAGGCCTTACTTGGCAACAGTTATGCCCTTTTACTTTCTCTAATGTAGCACTTGGGGAAATTTTGAAAAGTTATTATACAAATAGCCAAAGATAAGCAAAAATAGAAGTGTGTGACCTGCAGCTGTCTCCGTTCACATTGTGTATGTCACCTTTTAGTTTTTCTCTTGTGCACATTCCTACCTGTTCACTCTCTTCTAGGAAATATGGACTGTTTTGTGGCTTGCTCTTTAAGTAAATACATATTGTTTACATGTGTGTGTGTAATAAACTTGTGTCCTTTTGGAAGAACAGTGCTCTTAACCTCTGAGTCCATTCCCCAACAGCCCCTTTTAAAATATAATATTTATTTATTGTAAGAACTACCTTGATGTAGCTCTTTTTTTTTTTTTTAAAGATTTATTTTATTTATTTTATGTATGTATGTTAGTACACTGTAGCTGTCTTCAGACACACCAGAAGAGGGCATCAGATCCCATTACAGATGGTTGTGAGCCACCATGTGGTTGCTGGGAATTGAACCCAGGACCTCTGGAAGAGCAATCAGTGCTCTTAACCACTGAGCCATCTCTCCAGCCCCTTAATGTAGCTCTTAAATATATTTTTTTAAATCTCAGTGTTGGTGGGGATTAACTTTGTTCTATAAATCTTGCTTTGTGTCTCTATCAGTCAAAAGTATAGCTGTTCTTTCCCAAGTTGTATGTGTCTGTGTGATATGTCTGTGTGAATGCAAGAGTGTGTGTATTGTGTGTGATGTGTGTCTCTGTATGCAAGAATGTGGAGGTCAGAGGTTGACGTTTGATGTCTTTCCCTCCTCTCTCCCTCTGTTGTGTTGTTGTTGTTGTGACACGGGGTCTCTCACTCTGTTGAGTGACCTTGAAACTTGTTACTTAAATGAGTTGGCATCAAAGAGCTCCATCTGCCTCAGGCTCCCGAGTGCTGGGCTTTGACAGGATCTGCCACCACTCCATCTTCACCTCATCTTTCCAGAGAGGGTCTTTCACTGAACCTGGCTAGCCTAACCCCAACAATGAACTCCAGGAATTGTCTCCTCCCCAGTGCCCACGCTGCTCAGCAGACTCATGCTGCTGTGCTGGCGTTTTACTTGGGTGCAGGAATCCTGTCTCGGGTCCTCATACTTGAGTGGCAAGTGCGTTACTGACTGAGCCATCTCTCCGGCCATACCAGGTCATTTTTCAGTTTACTTACTAAACAGATATCTCTTAGATACCTTGTTACTGAAACCCTTTCTCTGAGGTGACTTAAACAAAGGTCCACCCCCACCTTATAGGGCACAGGTGACGAATCAAAGCACAAATCCACCAAAATTCAGCCTAGAGAACCCTGTGAGTTTACAGAGCAAACATGCCTGACCCAAAAGTGGTCACAGCACTCAGAAAGTCTTACCCAGCATGGACAACTTCCCGTGGCTACCTAGGGAGTCGTCCCTTCAGTTAGTCTTCTGCCTCCTGCTTACTTTAGGACCTAGCGAGACCGTAAGGACTTGTGAGCTAGAGCTGATGACACACAGATGTCTGGGCTGTGCAGGGAGCAGCCAGAATCTCAGGTGAAGTTCCAATGCCTCTCCTACCCTCCCCTCAGTGAGGGAACATCAGTGTCTGCAAGCCAATCTTGGTGTCTCTCGCAAGGAGTCACAGTTGCTAAGATGAAGGTGACAGCTATTCTGCTCAGAGGACCATGCTTCATAGACTTCAGACTGGATAGTCTCTAGAAAGACTGTACTCTAGTTAGAGAAAAGAACAGGTACTGAGTCCTTCCTTCCACAGCCTCAGGGATTTGAGCAATGGGGAAACAAAGGGATGAAGAAAAGACAAATACACAAACACACAGAAAAGCTGGGGTTGGGCCTGGGCTCCCTGATGGAAAAGCCTAGCTCTGTAGATGCTCAGCATATTTATAATACACCGTTGAGCAAGGAGGTGGGCTGTTGTGTTTTAGCTAGATAGGAAGAGACTTTAGGCAGGGAGAGCACTACTGTGGACATTTTGTTGGACAACAGTTGGACACGCTGTCAACATTTGCACTTGGACTGGGAGGGAAGGCTTTGCCATTTCCGATGGGTCTGAGGCATGGTCTTTCATATGGTCAGCTCACACCAACTACACACACATCCACTCAGGACTTGAAATTCTTGGGGTTCCTGGGCTCCCCATGACTAGAGACATTTGGCCAAGGAATCCTGTTGATTGCATAGAGGGGAGTGTTTCAGCGGCAGCAGATGCAGTTGTTGTGCTCAGATGGGGTTTCTTAATAGTTAAAACCACGGTGACATGATGTCTGTCTGCCTTCTACCCCGTGACTAACCCTCATCTGCGTCTTGCTGGGTTTGTTGAGCACAGGCCTGTGGTTGGACTTTTCCTACTTTCTCAGCATTCTTATATCCCTTTGTGACTGACGAGGCATCTTTTATAGAGGCCTCTGTGCTCCCAAATATGTTAAAGACTTTTGAAAGTGAATCCACTAAAATAATTATTTGATGTGTGGTAAGGAAAGCAGTCTGTTCAGGTACAGCCAGTTGAGAGAAGCTCAGGTAGCTGGGACTGTGGCCTAGCAGTAGAGCTCTTGCATGAGTGTCATCTTTAGCTTCATGAAAATAAATGACGTCTTTGTGGTAGTTATGTGTCCATGACATTCATGACACAACACAGCATAGCTTCTGATGGTCACTTGACCCTTCACTTATACCTAAGGAATATAGGATCCCTTCCTGTCATCAGGAAGCCGTGATCACACACAGTTACCACTCAGTCATTACTCTTTAAAAGTGTGTGTGTGCATGTGTGGGTGTGTGCATGTGTGGGTGTGTGCATGTGTGGGTGTGTGCATGTGTGGGTGTGTGCATGTGTGGGTGTGCATGTGTGTGTGTGTGCATGTGTGGGTGTGTGCATGTGTGGGTGTGTGCATGTGTGGGTGGTGCATGTGTGGGTGTGTGCATGTGTGTGTGTGCATGTGTGAGTGTGTGCATGTGTGGGTGTGTGCATGTGTGGGTGTGTGCATGTGTGGGTGTGTGCATGTGTGGGTGTGTGCATGTGTGGGTGTGCATGTGTGGGTGTGCATGTGTGTGTGTGGGGGGTGTCTTAAGCATGCTAGGTAATTGCTCAAACATAGCGCGGCCCTAGCCCTAGAGGGTTCTTTCTGAAGCTCATGTGGGAACAGCTCTGCTATTTAGTGTTAGAACTGCCAGGTAGATGGAGGATCTTCTGCTTTGGAACTAAGTTTTTAATTATAGGTTATTCTGAGAGTTAGTGATTTGCTTCCCTCATGAATTGGATGGCAATAATTATATTTAAGTAATTATACTAATTTAAAATTTGGAGAAATTGGTCCTTTAATAACTGCAATATGGCAGATTATCATTATGTACTGTTTTCTGTTCTAATTGTTATTACTGCATAATTGATGTGATCTGTTAGATTCCCCAACATCAGTTTGTAAGCACCGTGGTTAGCTAGGGGTGCTAGTCGCCATCTGACCCCAAAGTTTGAGTACCTCAGCTGCATTGTCATGTTCTTTTTTTTTGTTGTTTGTTTTTTTTTTTTTTTTTTTTGTTTTGTTTTTTTTGTTTTTTTTTTGTTTTTTCGAGACAGGGTTTCTCTGTGTAGTCCTGGCTGTCCTGGAACTCACTCTGTAGACCAGGCTGGCCTCGAACTCAGAAATCCACCTGCCTCTGCCTCCCAAGTGCTGGGATTAAAGGCGTGCGCCACCACTGCCCGGCGCATTGTCATGTTCTTAATGGCTCCCAGTGTCCTGTTTCAAGTGCATACTTTAAAGCTTTGGGAAGCAGAATGTGGTGACACATACCTCTAGTGCCAATGCTAGAGAGGTCAAGGCGGGAGGAGCTTGTGTCTGAGGCCAGCCTGAGCTACATAGTTAGACCAGGTTTCAAACAAAGAGGGCTTGGGTTGTGACTGAGTGGCAGAACATTTTTCTAGTATATATAAGGCCTTGGGTCCTCTCTACAGCACTAAAACACTAATACTTCCCTTCATAGCAAGAGAGAGCAAGAGTTTCTTCTCTTCCCTCCCAAGTTCTGAATTTACTGGGAAACCCAGAACAAGGACTCAGACCACTGCCGTCAAACCATCAGCCCTTTGACTGTGAGGAAGGGAAAGGCATCCTTCCTAGTTTCAGGCATCTGGAAAATAAGCCACAAATTTGTAAATTTCTGCCTGCTTTTTCCTAAGAGATAATCTTTGAGGCAGATACTTTAGAGCTAAATAACTGAAAGGCTGTCAAGAAGGCTCAGTGGGTAAACGTGCTAGCTGCTGAAACGGACAACTTTGTTCAGTCCTCAGAACTGAAGTGGTGATGAGAAGATAGTGTCCCCAAGTTGTCTTCTGATCTGTGGATGGGCACCATGGCATGTGCTTAGTCACACTTGGATACACATACACACATGCACGTGCAGGTTTTTTTTTTTTAATGTAAAATAGAGTAAGTAGAATGAAATAACTGATAGCCACAGTGCTGCCTGTGCTTCTGCTGTCTCCTGGATCCCTGATATAGGGTGAAGTAGGCTCCTGGATGGACACAGAGCAGTGAAGAAGCAAGATGGCAGAGTCCAGCTGTCACCCCATACACAAACGCCTTTATGTGGCCCAATAGAATCACATTTTTTGACATTTTTTTGTTAATGTTTAAGTGGCTTTCCAACAAGTGCTAAATTGCTATAGAGCTACGTGCTAGAGCATGGCGCTGTCAGGACGATACACAGGACAATGTTTGTTGCTTTGGCTAACTGTTCTGTCTCTGATTTGTTTCTAACCCTGGTGTGGATATTTTTGGAGCTAGAAGGCTTTTGTTCCTGCTGCTATCTACTGTTTGTTTTAAACAAGCATTTAAACAACCTAAGTAGAAAGTTGGAGAACTTTATGAGTAGTTGTTTAAATAATAGATTTAGAGGTGTTTTATTTCATTTTTACTCTTGAACCAGCCCTTATTTTCTAACACAACAGTTAGAACAAGCAGGGCTCTCGCCTCTGTTGAACATCCATGACCAGCATCAAGGAGCTGTTGGCCTACTTGGCCTCAGTGGAACTGACAGGAGCCTGGGTCACAGGCACAGTTTCACTGGCCCGCTGCTTGTCAGCTGACAAGGAAGATGGGTGGAGCGCATCATTTTGTAACACTGGTCTTGTGGTTTTACAACGAAGGGGCTGTGTGATTAGTCTGAGGAAAGGGGAGGAAACAAGAAGGGGACATGTGCTGCTCCAGTCAGAAGCAAGTGGCCACAGTGGAGACCCCACCCACCCATCTGTCTCGCATGGAGCTGCCAGCAAACTGAGTTCATAAGTGAACTTAAATTTTGCACTATGTTTGGCTTTTTTTTTTTTTTTTTTTTGGTGAAAGCTAAAAAGTTTGTCTAAAAACTCCTAATTGAATTTGGTTTAGACATGCAGAGAAAAATAAGGAGCAATTTAATAATCTCTCTCCTCTTCCTTTTTATGTCCTGTGTTTTCCAGCTACTTAAAGTACTGGAAAGATGGTTGTAGGAGCTAGGAACTGTACTTTTGCAATGCACTGCAAGTGCTTTCAATGGAGCACCTTAATCTAGCTGCACAGCAGATCTCTCTGTGTCCTGACCATAAGCGTCCCCTTAGCAACTGCCGTGTTGAAATGTGTTCATTCCCTGGTGGGAAGGTCAGCACTATGTACACCAAGCTGATGGTACACTTGCTGGGTGCCACCCAGGAAGTCACAGGTGCTGTTCATAGGACATGTTTAGTGGAGAACAGTGCTCGTAGGTCGTTAAATCAGAATGCTTAGAGGGGAACTCAGAAATCTGGCCCAGCACTGTTTCCTTTGTGTGGTCATAGTTGACAGACAGCTGAGAGAGGCTCTGGAGTCAACCTTGAAAGATGGCAGGATCTAGAAAAGCAGAAAACCTCATTCAGAGTGCTAGACACTGTCGTTTAAAGTGACGAGCCATATGGAGACATTGATGAGTGCTCACAGCAGCACTTGTCAAAAGAGCCAAAAAGTCACATAGCCTAGATGCCCATCAGCAGGTCAGAGGGAGGCAGAGGGCGGTGGACCATCTAGTGAACATTATTGAGCTATTATAGGGGTGAACAACTCTAGAGTAGCTGGGCCTTGAGGACATCAGTGACAACCAGGCATAAAAGGCCACATTACACAGCAGGCCTGGCCAGACAAAAAGGGCCTTTGGGGGTTTCCATAGCTGAGGTGGCAGGAGTCTGCTTGGGGCTTTCTTCTGGGGGAATTTGGTGTTGGGAACCAAAGCTGGGTCATCTGTAAGAGCAGCTGGTGTGCTAAGGGCCGAGCCATCCCCCAGTCCCTCAGTTTGAAATGTTACTCTACGGATGTTCAACACTGATACAATTTTTAGGTTAAAGTCATTTTCAAAACACTGTTAAATCTTTGTATAGAAGTACCCACAATATTCGGTTCAGAATTCTTCCCCGTCCCCAAATACTATAGAAGGTGACTAGGACCACTCGGTCTCTGTCTGTCCTCTAAAGCCTTTCCTAGAAGCACTGATTGCATCAGTTTGACATTTCCTTGGTTTTCTTTGAAAGTATCAGGTTTGGCGAGCATTTGTCTGTCTGTCTGTCTGTGCTCCCTCCTCGCTACCTTTTCTCCCCAGCTGCCTGCAGTATCTCCTGCCTGCTCCCCACTCCAGGCAGGCAGTTCTTCTGGAGGATCCCATGGCCTGTCTTCTCAGGACTGACTGCTGGAGACTTTTGTGTTCTGACTTCCCTCCTGACTTGACCTGGAAGCAGCATGCCACCTTTGCTGCGGGATCACCTTTAGCAGCTGAAGACTCTGTCTTTGCTGTTTTATATGTCAGTGATGTTCTCAGAACTCTTCTAGAAGTTCCTCAGCAAAGGCCATGTGGGAGGGGTGCTCAAGTTTCCAGGTTAGGAAATGCCTTTGTGACTCTGCGGTTGTTTTGTATTTAGTAAGAATTCTTCTGTTTTGAAGGCGTGTGTGTGTGTGTGTGTGTGTGTGTGTGTGTGTGTGTGTTGTGTGTGTAATGCTCAGGAGGCATTTTATGCTGTGGTTTTGTTTGCCAACACATGATAACATACCACAATAGAAACATTGGCTGTACTTTTGATGGGCATTTAGTTTCCAGTGTTGTGAATGCTCCATGAGTGTTGATGCTCCTGTCTGGCAATGTGCGTGTGACACTTATGTCCCCACAGTATTTGTGCCACACAGAGCCCTTTGCCTCCGTCACACACCAGTGCCATCACCTGTTAAGAGTTTTTCTCTGGAGAGAGATTTCTGAGCTCCATGTCCTGTGCCAGCACCATGACACCCAAACCCCTGAAACACTGAGTAACAGCTTCTGGGTGGTGGTTTGCAGTAGCCCTGAGCCCGGAGTTCACAGAGGGAGTTGACTCTTCAGTGTGCTGAGTCTTCTGTGTGTGGGTTCAGCTCCTCTCAGCTTCTTTACAAGTCTTGCAATAAAATTTAGATTTTTTTCCTTGTAAAAGTTTTTCTCATTGTGGTAAGTTCAGTTCTGGGCACTTGAGTTGGCCAGTGTGTGGACTTATAGTGAGCAGCCTCGTTAAGCTCTGTAGAGAGTCTAACACTTCATCGCTAGATTCTCTCACCTGCGTGGACACTGTCACAACTGTCCCAGGCCTCACGCTGGCTTTCCTGTTCTATTTCATTGGCTGCTACATGAGAACTTAATCTTTTCAAGGATTTCTGCTAGAGAAAATTAGGGTAGAAAATTAAGTAATTGATGGTGTGCAGCCTTCATTTCTTCCAATTTTTTAAAAAGAATTATTTATTTATGTATATGGGTGTTTTGCCTGCATGTACATTACATGAGGGTATCAGATCCCATGAGACTACAGTGGGTGGTGAGAATTGAACTCAGGACCTCAGAAGAGCATCCAGTACTCTTAACCACTGAGCCATCTCTCTAGTCCCCGTTTTTTGTAGTCTTTTTTTTTTTTTGGTTTTTCGAGACAGGGTTTCTCTGTGTAGCCCTGGCTGTCCTGGAACTCACTCTGTAGACCAGGCTGGCCTCGAACTCAGAAATCCGCCTGCCTCTGCCTCCCAAGTGCTGGGATTAAAGGCGTGCGCCACCACCGCCTGGCTTTTGTAGTCTTAAAGAGAAAGTTTGTACCAATGTCCTACAATAACATATATACATGTACATATATATGTATATTTTATACACACACACACACACACACATAACTGTTCATTACAGTAATAAATCCTTGGTTTTGGCTTTCCAAGAGATTTTTCTCAATAATAGACATTCAGCTTTTTAAATACTTTTCCACCTGTACATATATGATATATCAAAAAAAAAAAACCAACTAATTGATGAGATAGTCTGGTGTACCCTATCTTGTGTGACAGACATTAAGCATTTGAAGTAAATATACATATATACTTCATACATATGTGAAACACCATAATAATTATTATATTGGTTACATGTTGAAGTGCTGTTTCAGCTATATTTGATTAAATAAAGTATAGTCTTAAAATTAATGTAACCTATTATCTGCTTTACCTCCCTCCTCCCCTCTTCTTCCTTTTCTTGCTTCACAAATCCTCTCTACATAGCCCAGGTCCTCAAATTCAGGACCCTCCTACCTTAGCTAGAGCTACAGGCATGGACTACATGCCTGGCTGTGAAGTTTAAAAATGTATTTTCTAGATGAGAAAATTCTTACATGGAGAGAGCAGGTGACTTCTGTCCAACCCAGGCCCAGGCAGCTGACTCCTAGGATTTTCTGATCCTGGTGACATTTCTGTAGATGTTGATGACAGTTAACTATCTATACAGAAAGAAATTTAGATCCATTTGTCATTTTGTACCTTAATTCAACTGCAGATGAGTTTAGGTTAAAGATAGATAGATAGATAGATAGATAGATAGATAGATAGATAGATAGATACACAGATAGACACAGAGATGTAAATTTGGTGATGATTTTAGTTTTATTGGGAACACTACCTCCTAAGTCACACTCCTAAACCAGAAGTCATAAAGATTAGTTTGATAGACTAGACTATAGAGAAGTGAACTTTTGTGGAGCCAAAGCCCTTAGGAAGAAAGTTAAGAGGGGCAATGGGATTGGAAATATATGTACACGTAGATACAGAGGATCACTCCCCAAGTTACATGTAGAGCATCTACAACCAGCAATAAGAACTTAGCCAACAGAGCATGTGCGTGTGCTTGGCATCCCACCCAGTAGGAAGGACAGAGTGGCTAGTTCCTCTTCCTGCAGGTATTGAGTAGCTTCACAGTTACAGTTGTTCATTCAGTGCACTCAGGAACTCTGATCTTGATTTCCAAATACCATCTACGTTTAAAAGATTCCGGTCCTTGGCAAGGTAGTTGATGCCATGGCCTGGCATGACAAATAACAAAATGAGCCAGTCTAGAAGATCTTGTGATGGCAGAAAGCAGTGGAGTTCAGAAACAGAGCCACCTTGAGGACACCAGCAGTGAAACCACGCAGAAGAGGCTGAAAAGCAAGAGTCTCCCAGTAAGAGACTAGTGACCTCACAGAAGCCTGACTTACTCTCCTTTACCCAGTGTTCAGGGCCATTGATGCTGTCAAAAGATCGATTGGTTTCACGTACCTCTGACCCAGATGGGACCTCATTTTATGTTATTCTTATGTAAATTGTATGACCTCAGTGTAACCTGAAGAAAACAGCTTACAAATGGAAGTTGAGGAACTGATGAGGTTCTGCTCATGTGTCAAGCCCTAAAACCTGGAGTGCTGAGTGTCCGCCATGGGCTGAAAGCCACAGAAGAGACTTGACAGCTAAATGCAATGGAAGCTCCTGTGATGGTGTGCGCCTGTAGTCCTAGCATGTGGGTGGTGGAGGAGAGTCAGGAGTTCAAGGCCATCCTCAGTTACATAGTGAGGTGAAGCTTATCTGGGTTACAGAGACCCTCTCTTAACAAAACAAGACCAATAATAGTATTTAAATTTTTAGAAATGAACTCAGGTGAGGTTCCCTGAGGTTTGAACAGAAAGAGCATTTACGTGGAAGGTGCACTATCTGAGTAAGAGCATAGCATTCACAGTTCCTGGCAATAGTCACATAAGATGTGACCACAGGGGAAGTAGGCCGATGGGTTCATGGGTTCATAGCCTCTCTGCCCAGTCAAAATTTTTCAGATAACAGTGAAGAGCTGTTTCAGTTAACTGGAACTCAGCTCTGAATCTACTTCAGAGTTCCCACAGGTACAGGCAATGGGAGACGGTAGAGAATGCTCTCTGTTCAAACAGACTCCTGTGGCGCTCACCCGTGGATAGAACCTGAGGTGCAGCCTCCTTCTGTGACACCTCATAGAAAGTGCTGTTAGTCTACGGCATACCACCCTCCCCACAGGACAGCCATGTGGGTGTTTGCTGAATTCAGAGAAAATGGTCTGGAGACCGTTCTCAAGCATGGATGGAGGCTTCCTCTTGGGCTGTGAGTGGGCTCAGGATTTTTCCTTCTGTGTTTCATGCACTGTGTGTGCCCTGGGACCACAGAAGTTCTGTCATCACGTATTCCTTATGCAGTTTAAACTAGGAGGAAGGAAGTGCAGGAAGATATGCCTTCAGTGAAATATTTTAAAAATCTCATTGTGTTTATAAAACAACCCAGGCTGTTTATTCACTGTCTATGCTTTATTTAATAGCATGGGGTTTTTTGGACTGGCATTTAGCCTCTCAGATAATTCCTTGTCTGTGAAGGTCTGTTTGTTTGTTTGTTTGTTTTGGTTTTTTTGAGACAGGGTTTTACTTTGTAGACCAGGCTGGCCTCAGACTCACAGAGATCTACCTGTCTCTGCCTCCTGAGTGCTGACCTGTGAAGTTTTGGTAGCAAGAAGCTGCCATTTAGGAGTTTCAGAGTTTAGGCAAACTGTGCCTCTGCGGTACCATGGGATGAGATACAAGAGAAAGCATGTGGGCGGGCTGGGGTGCAGGGGGAGCATATGGGAGGGGTGAGGTGCAGGGGAGAACAAGGTGGGAGGGTGCTCAAAGAAGGGCCAGGGCAGGTGGCTGTCACCTCCCTTTACCCCTAAGCATATTTCATTTTAAGTTAGAGATGATGAGCTGGGCGGAGGTGGCGCACGCCTTTAATCCCAGCACTTGGGAGGCAGAGGCAGGCGGATTTCTGAGTTCGAGGCCAGCCTGGTCTACAGAGTGAGTTCCAGGACAGTCAGGGCTACACAGAGAAACCCTGTCTTGAAAAACCAAAATAAATAAATAAATAAATAAATAAATAAATAAAAAATAAATAAATATATAGAGAGATGATGATGATGATGGTGGTGGTGGTGGTGGTGGTGATAGTGAGGATGAGGTGACTGGAGTATGCCTATTCTGCCTCAGTCAAGAGAGATGAAGTAGTTCTGCAGAAGTGCCTCTGTATTACTTTGTGAACTGATCCATGCATTTAAAATTCACCCGGCGGATTCTGAGACTGCAGCCTCTGGTCTCTTAGCCAGTGTGACAGATCTTGCAGCCCACCCATCAGTGTAATGGCCCAGTTTCCAGAGAGGACTCTGAGCTTTCTTTTTCTCCGTCCCTGCTGTTGTAGCCCACTCTCTGGAGTAGGTTCCTTGCCAGAGAAGAGAATTAGGCTGGCTGTGACTGGACACACAGTTGTTTTCAAAGGGTGAAGTAACGGGGAGAGCTGGAGTGGAGGGTTGGGAGCCAGGTGTGCTGGGTATTGAGGGGACTCCTATTCTGCACAGCTCTGTCAGAAACTGTCCTCTATCTCAGAGGGGGCCTCCTTACCCCAAAGGTTATAATCTTATGAGATGGTGACTTCCATGCAGCATTTGTTATTTCTAGGTCACCTCTAAAATAAATGCCAGACCATGCCACCAAGTCTTGGTTTTCTCAAAGAGTATTTTTTCTTTTCTATCCAATTGCTCTACTATTCCCATGGGGGAAGTTTCCTTTGTACTCTTCCTCTGAGCTTGGAACGCCGCAGCCCAGAGCCCCGTTCTTAGCTACTTTGTGGTCATCTGTCCCAGTGCTGCCAGCCCTGTGTCCTTCAGTAAACCCCACACTTAACACTTGGGGACAAAGCGCCAGACAGAATGGCTCGTGAAGGCTCTGCAGTGTTTGCCAAATCAGTGCATAGCATTCAGTGCACACTCGACTCTATTTACCCTGGACAGAGGGACACCTGCTGGACAGTGGGAGGCTGGCATGGAAGGCAGCAGTGACTTGGAGGCTATCCTGGTCTACATAATGAGTGTGAGATAAGCCAAGGGTACAAAGTGAGATCCAGTCTCAAAGCATGATGGGGGAAGAAAAACCCCAAGAGAGAGTGAAGCTGAAAGTTGCCACATAATCTCAAAATGTATTTCCTACATTAGGGTTGCACCAAACTCATTCAAAGGTAATTTAACAGCCATGGCAAGCAACAGTATATTCATTTAGCCAGCAGAGGGCAGCATAGACCCAGTCTCCAGATACAAGAGGTTTTCCTTTTTAGTTTATTTTTTAAAACTTTTAAATTAATTAACTAATTAATTAAAGTAAATCTTTGTTCACTTCACTTAAAAGATATTTAAAGGTCCTATAGTAGCCACACTGAAGTGTGGCGTGAAGATTAAACAGCATTAGCTCCATCATTCTTTCCCGTGGGTCATACAGTATGTTCTCTGCCATGGAGGGAAGTGTCTTCCTGGCATCAGTAACATGTCAGTGAAGTCTGCGAGATGTATCTCCCAACATCTCTGGTCTGTGGTCAATTGGGGCCTTATGTCACTGCCTCCAGAAAGTCGCTTTAGCTGTGAGTCTTGTGGATACTCTGGACACCACTGTATTCTAGGAGGACTGTGGGTCTTCTTTGAGGGCATTGTGGCAGGGCTGTCTGTCCTCATGACAGACAGGGAACCTGAGCCATACGGTGCTCATTCTGGGACACTTGACGACACTGGTAATAGATTTTCTTAACAAAGGAATAAGATCAATCTTTATTGGTTTTACAACATTACACCTTTTCTGGTTCGTATTTTTTTCTTGCAAATGTCAGTTGCCTGTCTTAGAAAAAATAAAATAAAACAAGAGATGTTCATGGTGACACACCCTTGTAATCCTAGCACTTAGGAGTTGAGCTTCCTTGGTTGCAAGTTTAAAGCTAGCCTAGACAAATGAGAACCTGAAGGAGGGGGAGGGGCAGGCAGCATATAACATGGGCAAAGGCATGCATTAGGTCTGTGTTTGTTTTGACACCTTGCTAATGTTGACTCTTCATTTTGATGATGAAAGTGTTATTATTCTACCTCATACACACTTGTTCTAGCAGCCATGAGACCCCACAGGTGTCCAGGTGCCAGAGAGGCTTGTCAGGGAATGGGACAGGTTTGGGGATCTCGGCGGTATCGCCCCCTTTATCCTAGAGTCTTCCTCTCTGGAAGGCACCTTTGAACACAGTGTGTGGTGCACATGACCCTGTTGGTACTGTTTTATGCTATGGTAGAATTCGACAATTAATCAGTGACAGACAAGACAGGGAACAGTGACCCTTCGTACCACGGTGCTAATTTCATCTGTAGCGTATTCTGTAGGCAATATTTATTTATTTTTATTTTTGGTTGTGAGCCTCGCCCTTAATAGCTGAGCCATCTCTCTAACCCATTTATTTATTTTTAAATGATAAGTAGTGGTTTCATCAAAAATGTATGTGTAATTTTACTTGGTGGGTAACCATGTGGAAAAGCTAAGCTATAACGTGTGAGCCAGGCAGGAAGTGCTCTAGAGCTGGAGAGTTAGCATGGTAGTGAAGCACAGAAGGTCACAGACATTTTTGCATCATTCAGAGCCATGGCAAGGCAGCCATGTTTGTTATGGTCTCACCTCATCCACTGTGGGAGGCAGGGAGTAAAGGATTAAATATGTTTAAGTGTCTTAATTACTTGGAACTGTGAAACTCCTTGAGTCTAGACTCGTGCATCAGTGTGTGAGGTGTGGGTCAGGACAGCGAAAGCTCGCTGAGGAGCCCGGCAGCTAGGCAGGGAGCTGTGCTGGAGAGTGTGGCGGAGCAGTAAAGCCTTGTGTCCCTGACGTGGGAACACAGTACAGAGTCAGTACAGAGGTGGCAGGTGTGCTGACTTGTGTCCCTGCCGTGGGAACACAGTACAGAGTCAGTACAGAGGTGTGGCAGGTATGCTGACTTGCCCTACATGTCTTCCAGAGCATCATGTTGTACATGCGTGCTTAAATATGCACAATAAAATTTATTTTAAAAACAAACCCTAGTAGGAACGCTGTGACACATGATTTGAATATGCATAGCTTTCAAATGTCCTCTGCTTGGCTGGTTTCACACTCAGTGTAGGGCCTCCTCAGTTCCTGTGGAGCTCCATAGCATCTGAAGCCCTGTTCTGAGCCTTGTTCTGCTTTTGTTATTTCAAATGTACATGGGAACTTCCTAACAGTTCCCATTTAGGTAAATGCATAGTGACCTTTCTAGGAGACTCCATTTGGCATTGGCTATAGATGTGTCTAATATGTGAGATACTTTATAAACAGTGTTCTGGATAGTCCTATTTATGTTAATGAGATGCTGCAAACTAGGGTTTTGTTTTGTTTATGTTTTTTGCTTTTGAGACAGTGTCTCAATATATGCAGTGTTAACTCCTCCGAACTCACTGTGTAGACTAGGCTGGCCTTGAACTCAGAGAGATCTACTTGACTCTGCCTCTAGAGTGTTGGGATTGAAGATGTGCGCTACCACAGTCAGCTAGGATGCTAGAACTCTTAATATTGTCAGCTTTCAAGTTCTTATTCCCAATCTGTAAGATAAAGCTAGGTGAATGCTCTTTTACTGATCTACCTCCTATTTATGCAGAGTTCTGATTAGTTACTTAGCCTGGCCTTGAATATACTTTGTAGCATGGGAGTTAGGCTTGAATTTGTAGTCCTCTGCCTCAGCCTTTTAATTAGTTACTATTACAGGCCTGTGCCTAGGACTCTAGATGTTGTTGTTTAGACTTTGAGACAGATGGTCTTGCTGTGTAGTTCAGGTGGGCCTCTAGCTCGTGATCCCCCCACCTCAGGATCCTGAGTTTTGGGATTACCAGGTACACCACATACGTTGCCTAGTAACGATGATAATTATATAGTTACTTTCCTCTGAGTCAAACATGGTGCTTTTGGACTTACAACAGGTTTCTTTATTCCTTTTGTAATTAACAGAGTTAATGCTGCACTAGCTTCAGGAAGCAGAAAAGAAGCAGAGGGCATTGGAACATGGTCAGGGGTTTCTGTTGCATTCTAGTTTGTAATGCAGCTTTTCTGCTTGGGCTCACAGAAGCTAGGACCCAGGCCTGTCCCCTGGACTGCCATGAAGTCTCATCATCAGCCCAAGTAGGGATAGTAGCTGCTGTATGAGTTGCTTTGACTCACTTTAATGTATATGAGCATGTTGTTGCTGACACACCAGAAGAGGGCATCAGATCCAATTACAGATGGTTGTGAGCCACCATGTGGTTGCTGGGAATTGAACTCATGACCTCTGGAAGAACAGCCAGTGCTCTTAACCGCTGGCTGAGCCATCTCTCTAACCCTTGATTCACTTTTTGAGAATTATACAAAAAATGGATCATTGAATAATGGAGGTGAGATTTGTGAAGGCCCAAAGCTAGGAGCTGATGGGCAGGGCTTCGAGTCGCTGTAGTCAGGGACTGGAGTACAGGGTTCATGGGGTCAAGGGAAAGGGCTGGGGAGCAGAAGCTGTGGGGCCAGTCTGTGGCCTGCGCTCAGAAGATGGAGTCCATGTTTTTACCTCCTCAGGCCTTAACTCTTTGCACCTCACATGAAGTCCATCAGTAGGCCCTGGCACTACCTTAGACATAAATAGAGTAGGGATGTGAGCCTTTTATTGCTTAGCTTCATCTCTCAGCAGCTTCTCAGGTCATACGGCTTCTGCCATGGCTGGCCGCAGTCTATGCTCTTGCCAGCACCCCAGGTGGTGTGTCACAAAGGAAGTCAGATGTCTCTGATCTGCCCAGAACATGGCAGTGGTCATTCATCTCACCCAGAACAGAAACTGCTGCCCTTAAAACAGCCCAAGGGCCCCATAGCCCTCCAAAGGCCTCTGCCCCCCAACCTCACCTCCTTATAGTCCTTCCAGCTGAACCCCACACTCTCCAGAGCCCCAGAGCACATTCCAGGAGTGGCCCATGGTCTTCCTCATCCCACACAGGGGAAACACTGTGTCCATTTAGTTCTTGATGTCTCGGCAGCCCATACCCACTATACTCAAGGACCCTATGGGGAAATGGTAGAAAGGAAAGATTATAGATTTGATTGGTTTTAAAAAGATGTGTAAAACTGAAGTAGAATTGGAGTTAAAAATAAGTTGCAGATTGCATACATGTTCTAAATAGTCTGTTCTGTCCTACAAACCGGTAGGAAGATGGCAATCAGTGGGAAACCCCACAAGGTGGAGACAGCAGCTCACGGAGCTGAAGTGTTCTTATGCTTCAGCAAAGGCAGCCCTGATGGCAGTGAGGCAGTGCGGATCAGCACTGGAATGCCCACCCATCAGTGGCCTGTCTGGACAGATCAAACTCCAGAAGCCAGACACATGCGGTCCCACTGCCAGGAGATAGGAACAGAAGTGACCTGTCCTTCCAAGTCAAGATCAACTGGGAATCAGATCTAATGCCAAAGGTAGAAATAGGGGTTAGGAACCATGAAACGGGCTTTGAATGCAGCCAAATGCAGTGATACAAGATTCTTCAAGGGCAGAGATTGAAGAGGACACTCACCCCACAGAGGGTTTCAGGACTAGACAAGGTAGGCCACGTCAGCAATGCACAGAGAGAAGACTTAGTGAAAGACACCAGTACTGCTTAGATTTAACTGTCAACTCTACCACAACGTGCAGTCTCCTGGGAAGGGCGTGACTTGAGAACTGAGACTTGCCTGGATCAGGTTGGCCTCTGGGCATGTCTGTGGGGATTCCTTGGTTGGTGGTTAATTGATGTAAACGTTCATAGACCACTGTGAGCTCACCATTTCATGGGCTGGGCCCTAAAGCTAACTAAGACAAAATAAGTAAGCAGATGGTGTGGGTATATTCATTTCTCTCAGCTTTTGGCTGTGGATGTGATTCACTGCTTAAAGTTCCTGCCTTGGCTTCCCTGAATTGAGGGACTGTGTCCGGGAATTTTAAGCCAAATAAACCCGTTCTCCCCAGAGTTGTATTTAACCAGGGCATTTGTCACATTAACAGAAATGAAACTAGGACACCACCCAATGATGTCATGGTATGACTTGTGTTGTTATAGACAGCTTGCTAAGGAGCCTCACAGTCCCTCAGGAACACAGAGCAAGCTTTTCTGGATCAAGGAACCCTACTTGTAAGAGAGTCTTAAGGGGAGAACTCGAGCTATGTCCGGAGCACGTGTACAGGGCACTGAGATTGGGCCTGCTTGAAAGTTACAGGCTGTGAGGAACGAAAACACATGACACCCTTTGTAGTCCTAAAAAACCAGGGCTAGGGGATGGCTCAATTGGTAAAGTACCATATACACATGACACTCTGAATCCTATCCCCACTCCCCTGTAAGAGTCAGGTGTGTAATGTCATTGCTGGAAGAGGCAGAGACAGGAGGGTCCCAGGGCCTTTCTAGCCAGCAAGTCTAGCTGAATCAATGATCTCCAATGAGGATTCACTGAGAAACCCACTTCTAAAAATCAGGTGAAGAGCTGGGCATGGTGGCACACACCTTTAGTGCCAGCAGTTGAGAGGCAGAGGCAGGCAGATTTCTGTAAGTTTGAGGACAGCTTCTTCTATATAGTGAGTTCCAAGACAGCCAGGACTATGTAGAGAGACCATGTCTCAGGAAGAAGAAAAGAAAAGAAAGAGAGAAAAGCAACTGAGGAAATACTTGATGCACACACCTGTGAACACACCTGTAAACACACACACACAAACACACACACAAAGTAAAAATGAGGTATTTATAAACAGCATTCAAAAACAGTTACTAACTTTGTGATGTGTATACATGTATGTGTATGGCATGAGAGACACATATAATGTACATTGCATGCAGAAAAAGCCAGACCAAACCCACAGCACCCTCAGTGGCTGTCACAGGGCAGGATCAGACTGCCTGCTGCTGTTCTCTACTTTCATTTGTGTATGGGTCTCACGAACATCGAAAACATGCAGAACAGAACATCTTGATGTTCTGTGTGAGAAGGCAGGAAGGGGGCGCTACCCAGCACAGTGTGCAGCTTCACTGTGAGTACTGTCAGAAAAACTAGCAGGGGGCTGATGTCCCCCAGAATCCTTGAGCAAGGCCGAGCAACCTGGCTCAGTGTTGAGGGTGGCAGAGGGCTAGTTGGTAACTGAAGCTCACTTTGAGCTTGTCTTCCTTGGGAGCGATTTACTCTAGTTCTAGATTAGTGTTGCTTGTCACAGTGCAGGCTTGGGAATAAATGTGGATCACACAGCAGTGCCCTCTTCACAGAGAGGAACAACAAATCCCCACAAAGTCCCTAATGACCATTGTCGTCCTAAGCAGATGAGCATTGCCAGAGGAAGGGAGGCATCCCCACCTGATGTCAGCACACACTGCAGGGCGACAGCAGCCCATACAGCGTGATGTTGTCACACAGACACTGAAGCACAAGTGGGAACCCAGAAGTCACATGTCTGTAGCCAACCGACTTTCAACAAAAACACCAAACTGGTACCAGAGAAACTGGGTGCCCACATATGAAAGAATGAAACCTGACCCTTCTCTCCATCATAAACAATCAACTTCAGATGACCTGAATTAGAATAAAAAGTACAAAACCAATAGAAAACGTAGGGCAGCACTGTAAGATGTTTATAGATTACGATACTGTGGCTAAGAGCCCCAAACAAAGGCAAAACCAGACCAGTACAATTTTATCAAACTAAAAAGCTTTTGAGAAAAATATGTAAGCTACATAGAAAATATAATATCCAATATACAAGGAACCACATAGAAGAAACCTAATTAAAAAACAAGCCAGTGGCTGGGCATGGTGGCGCTTGTCTGCATCTTAGCACTTGGGAGGTGGAGCAGGAAAATGAGAAGTGAGATCATCATCAGCTACGTAGGGAGTTTAAGGCCAGCTCAGACTACATGAGGCTGTCTGAAACAGGCAGATGTAGAGACAACAGAAAGACAAAGAGCAGGAGATTGGAACTGAGCGTCTTGAAAGAAGCAATACAGATAGCCACAGATGCACTGGGCATGGTGACATAGCCTGTGTGTGATCCTAGCACTCCACAAGCTTAGGAGGGCATCGAGAGTTCAAGGCTGGTTTGGGATATAAGGCAAGGCTCTGTCTCAAGCAACTAAACAAGCAAGCAAACAAACAAAAACCCACAAAGCCTGGCAACAAAAATGACCAAAATATTTAAAATACTCAGTATCATTCGATCATACGGAATGCCAGCTAAAAGCCCTGAGGACACAGACACGTAGTGCATCGTTGTAGCAGACACTGTGGCGGCTCCTTAAAGACCAAGACAACCCTGTATGTCGAGCGCTTTACCTGTGGATTCATCTGGCTGGCCTGGCTTATTATTACTTACTTAGGTTTTTCAAGACAGAGTTTCTCTGTGTGGCCCTGGCTGTTCTGGAACTTCCTCTGTAGAGCAGGCTAGCCTTGAACTCAGAGATCTAACTGCCTCTGCTTCCTGAGTGCTGGCATGCACCATCACACCTGGCTTCCTGATTTTTATTATTATTATTATTAGTTATTACTATTATTTACATTTATGTATTTATTGTACTGAGGTGAGGGGTTTGTGCATGCCATCATGGGAGTACGCTGATCAGAAGACAACCTGTGGAAGTTGGTTGTCTCCTTCCACTTATGTGCATTCTGGGGGTCACACTCTACCCACTAAGCCATCTTGCCAGCCCCACATTTTATGATGAGAAGACTTGGAAGTTTCCCATACACATTAAAGGACAAGGAAATACATTACTCACCCTAATTTTGGATCTAAACATTGTGTATATGGAATTACCAGACAAACCTTCATAAGCATGCAGTTGTTATATGTGTGTTAAAAACTACAGAAGTCAGAAAGGGGTTGAAACCGACCTCCCGTGGACTGGGAGTGCGGCCTTTCTCATCCTCAGGCCTGTGCAGGTAGCTGGGGTTTGATAGCACGCTGTGGTGGTTGCTGTCTTGTCGTTGTCTGTGGGTGATGGTGTGAAGCTTTCTAACTGGAGATGGCCTGGGAAGACTGAGGAGATGAGGCAGAAAGAAGCAGCTGCTGTATCCTTGCTTGGGTGAGTGAAGACGGGGTGGGCCACTGCTGAGCTGGCGAGATGATTCAGTGCTGTTTAATATGCTAGAAGGTGCCTGAGCTTGACCTGGGAACTGGGTGGCGACAGAAGCTGCAGTGGGCTAATTGGTCCCTGTGCCACTAGCTCTTCCTCTGGTAGTTCAGAAGCAGTTCTGAGCTGTCCTAGTGGCTGGACTGCTCCCCAGTAGGTGTTTCCAGCTCCACCCAACCACAGCCCCAGAAACTGCTTTAGACACTTTGCTGAGTGAGTTAGGAGTTCTCCTTCGTGGCCAAGCCCAGCAAGCCCGTCCTGTCCTGAGAAGTCAAACAATGGTTCTTAAAGAAGGAGAAGGGGAGGATGGTGAGTCCCAGCCCCAGACTGGAGGTGCCTGAGATAGCTGGGGTGGAATTCTGAGGGTCTCTTTGGACCAGGGAACCATAAGAGTATGGTTTTTATCCTGTTCCTTTCAGAAGAGCTTTGAGCTGCAGTGTGCTGAGTGAATAAGATTCTAGGGTGTGTGTGTGTGTGTGTGTGTGTGTGTGTGTGTGTGTGTGTGTGTGTGTGTGTATGTGTGTGTAGGCAGAGAGAGTGAATAAATATGAGATTCTAGATGAGGTGACGATAATCACCCAGGCTTCTTCCGGCCTCGGCTTTACCTTGAGCTCTGTGTGAAGCAGTAGATGTTCGTGGTAGCATGCAGCCTTCTGCTTGTTGACTATCCAAGGAGCAGTTGGGCCACAGCTCTTGGAACTGTGTACCAGAGTGAAGCGAGGCAGGGAGTAAAGGCATCCACCGGGTTATGCAGACTAGGTTCGGCATCAACAGTTCTTGCTTTTCTTAAATGAAGTGTAAGCAAAGTAGAGGCTTCCTCTTTCTTTGCAGCAGGGTGAAGACTGAAGTCTCCTGGTGTCTGTTGCACTTCCCTCATCTGCTCTCCCACAGGTCCACCAGTGGAACTGTCCTCAGGAGACTCTGGGCAGTCTCCTGCTGTGCCTGGCTTGGCTGCACAGCAGTGTTTCAGCCCTGAGGCAACAAAGGGCAAGTGTCTGTCCAGCTGCAGCCATTGTGTGTACTAGAGTAAACCTAGGGAGATGAGGCCATGCTTCAGAGGACATCTGGTCGTCCCTTTCACTTCCCTCTCTTGGCTTACTGAGCACACACTTGAAGTCTACTGCTAGAGAGCTCACCCTGGGCAAACCCCTGGGTGAGAAGGCTGTGCTGTCTGTGTTGTAGTGCCTTTGCCTTCAAAGAGGGGAATGGTCATGGGGCTGACACCAGGCCAGGGTGAGCTGTCTACTGGGAGCTTTTGTTTTTGAAGGGTGGGTCTGCATTAGCCTAGGTATTGAGCTCCAAGGGGAACAGTTTTGAGAGCAGAAGAGGACACAGAATATAGTGCTAGACTAATCAGAGTGAGACCGCGTGCCCAGGCCAACGGTGCCCACTGGCTCCTCTGCCTGCCACATCTTCATGGTTACTGGCTGCCAGTCCTCCATCCAGTTACACACCCAGCTAGGAAGTGTGGTTAGAGGAGTCATGGCTGCCCAGAGTGTGGGTGCATGCCTAAATCCAGGGCTGGGGTGATAGGCCTGGGTAGGGCTTTAGGTCAGAGCTTTAGGGCCAGGACTGGAGGGATCAGCTCAGCTCCGCTTGGAATGAAGAACACTGAAGGCCACCGACTCCATTTCCCAGCCCCTCCTAGTGCTTCCTACTTGGGACAAAAGGGAAGGAGCCTTTCAACCACTGCTAAAGCAGATTCTCAAGATGGAGCCACAGAGCAGGGTGGCATTGAGGCTGCTGTGGGGGGAAGGGAACAAGTGGAATTTCCTGTGGCAAGTCCCAGAGGTCTCTAAGGATGGCAGTGCATGCTTCTCATGAAGCCTTCTCCCCAGATTCACTATCCGAAGCTCATGCCTGCTCAGTGACGAAGGCTTTGGTCAGACAATCAGAAGGCAGGTCCTTCCGGTACACATATCAGCCCTGCCCCTTTCACCTCCTTCTTTTAAAACATTGTCTATGTATGTGCATGAATGTTTTCCTGCATGTATGTACATGCACTACATGTGCACGTGGTGGTATCCTGGGATGACAGAAGAGGGTATTGGATCCTCTGGAGCTGGAGTTATAAATGGTCATGAGTCACCATGAGTGCTGGGGGTCAAACCTAAGTCCTCTGATAGAGCAACAAGTGCCCTGAACTGCTGAGCCATCTCTCCAGCCTCTTACCTCCTTTCTTATCTGTACTTAATCGGTTGCTCTCCAGCAGTGTGTGTTTATTTGCCCATGTGAGTGTTACTAATACAATTAACTGGGCACTATTTTCTTAACTGCCATAGGTTTGCTTCTAGATTAGCTGTTTGAGCTGATCTGTTTATGTGTAGTTCCATTTAATTTACCACTGAGCCTTCCCTTTAGGATAGAATCCAGACTCCTTAATGTGAGTCCATATCCCTCCCCTCCACAGGACGCAGTAAGGGCACCTCCTGGGGCTCTCTGGTCTTACTGTACCCCAGGCCTTGACTTTTGCTGTGCCCACAATCCTTACAGCTTTTTACCTCATTGGGAGTCACCATTCCCACAGCCTCTCCATTTGGGAATTGTCATTAAGTCCTGCATCCAGCTGGCCCCTCTGCAGCATCTCAGCATGTCCTTGGCATGCACAGATGCTGTGCCAGGTTGCTGCTGCCACAGGCTTACCCGCCTCTTCCCACTGGCAAGGCTGGGTCTGGAGCTATTTAAGTCCCAGCTCCAAGCACAGGCTGCGCCTGTGGCAGATGCTCAGCAAATGCTTCGCTAAACGAATCTGTAGGTTTCAGTAGGAGAGTCCATTGCTAAGGACCGAGCGGTCAGGGACCAGGAGTGTGAGCCAACCTGTGGGTGTTGGATCCCTGCCTCATTCAGGAACTCTGAGGAGCAGTTTACCATCAGGGAGCAGTTCAGACCTGAGCTGTCAAGTTTAAAAAAAAAAAAGGACTCAAAAATATCTGAAGCTATAAGGTACTACAGTGGTATATAAAATAGTATTATTTATAGGAAAGCACACCAAGTAGAGTTGCATATAGCATGTCTCCAGTGGAACACTAGGCCAACAGTTCACCTTAATGTTAACTTGGTCTCTGCCCTGGCCATGCTCAGTTGCTTGCTGCATCTCTGGTGACCTGTGTCCTGGCTTTGGACAAGCATCTTGCCAGGTGTTATAAGGAAGACCTGAGGGGCTGGTACTGTGGACCAACATCTCAAGTACTTCAGAGTGGCATGTGCTTCCATCTGATGGAACATGTTTGACTTTGTACGAAGCATGCGTCAAAGCATGAAGCTCCCGTCACCATCTACCCTGGCAGTGTTGAAGCCCTTTGCTGCGGTTTGAGCTTCACAGATCTCCCCGATGAGCGCAGCAGGGTCGACAGCACACAGCAGCCGTGCTCGTTTTTCTTCTTAGTGAAGACGCTGTAGAAGCAAGGCCTCAGACTCTGCCTCTGAAGACAGTCAGCCTGGGCCCACTGCCTGAGGCTGTCCGCCACCTGCCACACTTCCTCGGTGGAGTATGAAAGCTGAGCTAGCTGCAGACACCCAGGACCCACAGACTAGTGAGAAAGGAGGCCTGGGAGGCAGAAAGTGGAATGAGATTCTAAGAGTGCAGAATTGTGGGAAGAAAGGCAGACTTGGGTCTGGGGTCGCAGGAGCCCTGTTGGCTTGCAGAGTGGTCAGCAAGGATGAAGCTGGAAACTGCAGCCGAGTGGTCAGGGTAGCTCGGAGGCAGCATGCTCCATGTTCCGTCAGTCTTGGCGTGGTTCAGAAAACTTGCTGAAATGGGGGGGAGATTGCGTAGTTTGCTGCTGGCTACTTCAGAGAAAGAGAGTTAGATTTTCTGGAAATATCTGGGACTTTCCACCTTTCATTTTCCCTTTGGACCTTGTCAACCTTCCAAAAGCATCTTCACTGAGCACAGTGTTCTGGTGTCTGCTCTCCCATCTGTCTCCTGCTCAGCTATGCTTTCCTCTTAGGAATGAATGACTCTAGTGAATGTTGGTTCTCCTGCCTGCCCGCCCACCCAGGGTCTTAAGCCTTGAGGAGTTTGTGTGGCTCCAGCACAGAGCCAGGTATCAATAGCAGCTGTGCAGTCAGTCGTCCAGATCCAGGAAGAGCCTTTGCAGCTACCCAGCCAATCCCTGCTCAGCTCTACTACAGCCATTGCCATGGTCCCCAGGAGAATGGGCTTCTGATCATTGAGCACCTCACAGCCTAAGTTAACCTAAGTAGACCTACCGCAGCTGACACGACCCTCTCTGGCTGTGGAGGTATCAGCTACCTTTTTGTTTCTCATGCCTATGTGTGGCAGGGAGCTGGGGGGGGGGGCAGGAAAAATCAAGTCCTGCTACCCTGCAGATGGGCTGCTGTGGAAGGACCCACGTAGCACATTTCTTCCTTTCTTGGGAAAATAAGGAAGTCATATTTTGCCTTAGCCCTGTGTTTCTTCACACTTTACAGAGGACTCATGGAAGCTCAACTTATGACCTCAGAGAGATCTGTGAGTTTCTCTCCAGAGTCAGTGGCTGCTCTGACTCCTTCTTCTTGGTGCTTGAACCTCTTTCCCTGTCTTCCTCTGAGTCAGGATTCTAAGCAGTGCGTCCATATGAAAGACCACCAGTGCAAACACAGCAGTGTCACCAAGTAGGAGTTTCCCTGATAGTGAACCAGTGCTCAAGAATGTCTCTAACACAGAAGAAGGGCTCAGGCTCTTTCTGAGCAGAGGAGCTGGTGACATTTCTGCATTTTTTCTGAGAAGCCCCAGCAGTGGAGATTGTGTTTCCTGGGACCCAACTTACAGAACAGTAGGAAGGGAAGAGTTGGAGCATGCCTCTTCTTCATGAGTCCCCTTTACATAGTGGCTGCTGATGGTGTGAGGCTCACATGTGTTCACCAAGCACACACATAGGGCATAGGAGGAATGCGACAGTACTGTCTGGTGCCATCGAATGTCCCTGCTCACATCTACAGAGCACCTTACTCTCTAGTCACCATGTTCAATACTGAAAGATTTTCAATTTTTACAATTTTGATGCTGTAGCTATTGGACGAATTTTTATACACAAATTAAGAATCCAAATTTAGTTCAAGAAGCAGACTCGGATTCTCTGATGGAAAGACCTGTGTGTTTGAGTGGTACATACAGAAAGCTACACCAGCCTGTCCACACTTCTGGGAGCGCGTGCGTGCTGGAAGGCAGGTCATTGGTGCTTTTGTTCCCAATTATAGGGTAATTGAGCTTGAGCGGTCCTTTCGTGTTTGGTTTATTGTGCTCCTTCTTGACTCTGCCTTTTATATCCACCTTGGGTCTCAGAGACACAAGAAGCCCTGCTTCTTCCTGTCCCTCCACCCCAACCCTCCCAGCCCTCTTGGGCCTCCCTTGCTGCATGTAGTTCTTTTCCTGCCAAGCTGCCTCCTCTGCATTGTACAGGAGGTAGGGCCCATATAAGAGCAGCCTCTGAGATATTTGCTGGGAAGGGCAGAGATGGAACATGCCCCCCTCACCCACCCCTACCCTGCAGAAGAAGCCAGAGGCCTGGACCTCTGTGGGTATCAACAGTCTTGTCCTACTTCGAAACAGCAGTGACTGCCACAGGGCTAGCAGTTGGACTGCTCTGGACTCTACCCAGTGGCTTCAGTTGTTCCTGTCTCCTTTCATATTTCAGTGTTGCCACTGGGACTGGAGACAACACTAGAGAATGTCTGTCTGGCACTCTACTGGGATGTGCTACTTAGGTTTTGTCACCTTGACTGACACAAGCTAGCTCATCTGGGAAGAAGGAACCTGAACTGAGAAAGACTGGCTGGTAGGCAAGTCTGTAGGACTTTTTTTTTTTTTTTTTTGATTAATGATAGATGTGGGAGGGCCCATGAGGGTGCTGCCATCCCTGCACACATGTATATAAGCTCTGGGGTAGATAAGAAAGGAAACTCCGCACCCCTGGCAGCAAACTAGCAAGCAACGTTTCCTCCCTGGCCTGTGCATCTGACCTGGTTTCCCTTCAAGATAGACTATAAACTACAGGTTGAAATAAATCTCTTTCTCCCCAAGTTACTTTTGGTCATGGTGTTTATCACAGCAATAGAAACCTAACTAAGACATGTGAGGTATAGATGCCCCTCTCAGCTTTCAGACCCTTATTGAGCAAGAGTAGATGGCAGTTGGTGGCTTCTTTGAAAAAGCCTCTCCCGGGCTGGAAAGATGGCTCAGCGGTTAGGACCACTAACTGTTCTTCCAGAGGTCCTAAGTTTAATTCCCAGCAACCATCTGGGATCTGATGCTCTCTTCTGGTGTGTCTGAAAACAGTTTCAGTGTACTCACATATATAAAATAAATAAACCTAAAAGAAAAGAAAATAAAAGCATCTCATTGTTTCTGGTTGTACTAAAGCATCGCAAAGCATTTTAAGTATAAAGAATTTGAGAATCTCTAGTATCAGGAGACTGAGGGTCATGACTGGGCAGAGACTTTGTGTCTCTTGTGGCTCTGTAGCACCTTGTGTGGAGAGCGAGCCCGCGGGGGCTGAGTGTACCACCAACAGTACCTTCATCTGTGCCTTTCCCTCAGAAGTTCCCACAGAAATCAGGATGGTGCCCACTCACCTTGCACTCTTGTCTGAGGCTTCTCTGCTCCAGCAGACCAGAGTGCCTGAGGCAGGAGAGAGGGAGGGTTAGCGGGTGTGTTTGGAGTGTTTGGAGCAGTAAGGGTGGCACCAGTACCAGTACAAGAGGATGTACTTCACTACAGTTGGAGCTTTAACATCCATCAGTCCCTGTTTTCCCCTCCTCAAACTGGGAAGACCCTCAGGCCTTTTCCCAGGCACCTCCTTGCTGCTTTTGCTCTTCCGGAGTGTTTTTCTCTTTACTTCAGCTCAGCAACAGTGGAACCAACTGTTTGAGTTGGAGTCAAAGACACCAGCCCTACTCCATCTTGCCTTCCAGACTTTTCCCATTTGGGCCACCCTTCCGCCTTTGTTCTCCCTCCCAACTGGGGCACTCCTTCCTTCCTAGTGAATCCTACAGCTCAACATCAATCTTGGCTCTTGTGTAGACTCAGTCTAGAGAATGTGTGCCACTGTTCTCTATAGTCTGGCCCATAGCCCCTTTATAATGCACTGTGTGCTGTCTGTTCTTATTGTAGAGCAGTGGTGACGGCTGAGCTGCTTGAGGGTGGAACCCATCTCATCAGCTCCGTATCTCCCAGGGTCATGGTTCTCTGAGTGATGTGTTGAATTATTAGTTCAAGAAAGTAATTTCTAAAAACTTCCATTTCTCTGTTGGGATTCCTGTTCTGTGAGCAGGTTTCCCCCTTGGTTTTTTCCTGACCACGATGTCTTCATAAACTTGGTTGTCCATTGACTTATTTTAGCGTCTTTTTTTCTTTAGGTATGGGAGGGGCTTGGTTTGCAGCCTTTCCCCCTAACTTCTGGTCTGCTGGTTCCTTGTGCTTCACTGTTTATGCCTAGAGTTGTGCTCATACAGGCTTTTGCTACCAGCTTAAGGTGACCAGTTCATGTGCTGTGAATAAAGCCAGCAGAAGATCCACTCAGTATAGGGTTGTAAGTGGACACATCTGGGAGACTCATGGCCAACATTGCACATTATGTGTATGATCGCTGGTGTATGTGGAAGGGATAGGTCAGGGTTCACCTGCTGGGGTCTTTCAGGCTCTGGAGTGTGTGTATACTTAAGAGTCAGCACTGTCACCTCAACAGGAAGGATGTCACCCTTGGGACTATGACAAGAACTGCAGATATGTTCAGTGAGGTACCACCTGAAGGTGCATGTGTAAGAGACTACCTTGTGTGACGAAAACAGACCTGCAAACACTGAGCCGAGATGCTATCAGGTGATGCTAATACACATGGGCTAAGCAAGGAGGTGGCTCAGGCAATCAGGGTCTCCCTGAAAGAAGTGGGCATGCACAGTGTGGGGATGAGCCTCCAAACAAGAGGAGACAAGGAAGCCTGGACCCATCAGATGTGGCAGAGCAGAAAGGGCGGAGTCTGCAGACATGAGAGACAGGGAGACAGGAGACCGATTAATGCATCCAGCAGGATTCTCTGCCCTCATTTCATTGAAAACTTGAAGGTTTTGCAGCTTAAGGCAGGAATTTTGTAGGTGGTTTTAGGATTCTTTTAAACAAGCACCACCATTTTGGCACTCGCTGGTCATGTTGTCATGGCTGTTGTTAGAAGACATGGGCTGGAATGGCAAGCACAGTGTTTGAGTCCAGTCTGGGGATACTGCCATGGCGATGAGGGTCTGTGAACATTCTCTGACCACATTCTCCAGCTGGGCTGAACCCTGAAACTGAGTACACCTGTGGAGAGAAGGGTGAGCTCAACAGTGGCTCCCTAATGCACTGGGGTACAATGAAGAGAGGTCTGGGCTGGGGAATCCCCTTTGTAATATATCTGGAGTCATGGTTGTTAAGTGGGGTTGTCCCAGGGACTCTCAGCAGTGTCTAGAGACATTTTTGTAGTCACTCCTGGCTGAGAGAGGCTGGCTGTGGCACCTAGTGGCAAAAAGGTGCCTGTTCTTGCTCTTGGTCTCAGCTTTTGTCTCCTCTGGTTGCCCCAGTACCCCGGAAGCACACAGAATGAGTCCCCACCACTGAACCATGTGCTCTAAATGTCCATAGTGCTCACTCAGAGTGAAGAGCTCTGGCTTAGTTCAGTGATGCATTTTTCTGTTTTCTCTCCTTGCTTATTTGGTGCTTGTCTAAAGAGCCACCTATTCCCTTCATAGCCTCAAGCAGTGCTTCTTGGTGTGTCAGCAGTCAGTCACCTTGTAGCCCTTCAATATCAGGCCTGGACTTATGGAATCTATGCCCTGGGATTCCAGTTGGCTGGCCTAATAGGTATCCTGTGACCCTTGGAGTCCTTGAAGAATCAGACACTGCTTGTGCCTAGGATGTAGCCTCTTGTCACCGGCCATCTTGCACAGTCACTCCCAGGAGTGGTCTTACCCAGCCCTGCCTTGCTACCCAGTGCACTTAGCAAGCATGGTTCACCTCTGGTGAAGAATACATGGGTGCTAGCATACATGCATAGCAGAAGATAAAAAGGCTGCAGTATCCCATGAGGAGGCGGAGGGAGGAGATTCTCTAGGGGTGGGTCTTGTAGGATGCTGCCTCCTAAGACCCTCCCAGATGGTGTGTATGGGAAAGCAGGCTGGTTGATGTAGGACTGGCACAAGGATTGAGGTTATGCCGACATAGGTAATAGATGTTTGACCCTTGATCTAGTCTCTTGTTTGAGAAGACATCTTAAGTAAGGGTTACCCTCTTCCTGGAGAGAGCAACCATCAAGCTTTGCTTCTAAGGGAAGAAGAAAGCAAGCACAGCCTATGAGCAAATGCTAGCAGTGCCTCCCCTCCCCCAGGAGGCCAGGAAGAGGGTAGTAGGAGGGGCGGTGTGATTACATTCATGGAAATGAGCCTGCTAGGAGAGGAGCCGCGCACACCGAGTGTCAGCTGCTGCTGCAGCTCCGTGCACCGTCCCCATCCCCGGGGCTGTGCCAGCCTTCCCCACCAGGCTCTGCTCACTCCCGCCCGCTGTTTGGCCATTCGGCTTTTGTCTCCTCTGGACGCCTCCTCCCCTGCCCTTGTGTGCTGGCACACAAATGCTGTCCTGGCTCCAGCTCTCCCTGCACCCAGAGCTGGGAGAGCTCCGGGAAGCCTGGGCCTGTGGGATTGCTGCACAGATCCACCGTGGCCTCTGACATGGAGAACTGCGGATCAGCTGAGGCTTTGACGTTGCTGCCCAGAGCTTGACAGGACACTGGGGCTACAGGAGAGGGGACACGCCGCCGGTAAGAGCGGGACTGCAGCTCCCCCTTGTTCTGCCTAGATGCAGCCTCTCCCACCCTGCACCCCAGATCCTGCAGCAGGCAGGCAGCAGGAGCTGACATGCTCTGCTGACTCTGCATGTCTGTCCTTGGGTTTCCATCCTTTGCTCTCTCCTCTCAGGGATTTTCCACTGTGCTTCTGGATAGGTACCCAGTCATTTGTTTCTTCTTGTCCTGAGACTAAAGAGCACGCCAATAACCAATTCCCAGTTCTGGCTTTGGGTAGGTTAAAAATAGGGTAGCAGAAAGCCAAGGTGCAGATTTACAGCCAGGCTCTCCCCTCTAGATCTGCCGACCACTTGGGGTTTTTGCTGACTCTGGGCCTTTGGTCCTTCTTGGTCATGGGCAGCCAAGGTTCTAGCAGTACACACAAAGACGAGCAAGACCCTTTCCAGGTGCTAGACAGAAAGAAGGCTTAAGTGTGCAGAAAAATTCAAGGCGTGTGAAGGACTGTTGTGCAAAGGATCTTTAGGGAAGAGGTAAAGTGACAGAGAAGTGACTTCTGAAGCCCCCTTCTCTGCTTCTGTTTGGGATACAAGGGGGTGTGGTGGCCCAGCTGTGCAGTGTGCCAGTGACTGCAGCTAGCAGGCACCAGAATGGCAGTGCTTCCCCCAAAAGACTCAGTGTCCTCTGACCCCCAGAGGAGAGTGAGCTGAATGACCGGGGTTTCTGGTATAGGGAGCTCCCCACCTGCCCCAAGAACGCAGGACCAGTGCTGTCTCAGAAGGGTTCCGGAGGCTCTTCCTCACGAGGGGTCCCAGCTTTGTCCTGCATGGAGAATGCTGGAAGCCTGGTGCTGAGGAGGAGCCGCTGTGCCCCCTGCCTGTGTCACTGGCCCTGCCATGTGTTAAGATGGGTAAGGGTCTCTCAGTCCTTGTTTGTTTTAATAAAACCAGATACAATTTGATGACTTAGTTCCTCTTACTGCCCTCAACTCTGACCTCATTTCTCTTCACTGAACTGCTTAAATTGTAGCAAACTCAGCTTTGAGTTCTAGCATTTATTCAATAAATTGTGTTGATTCTTTCCTCTAAATGATAGTAAAATATCTTGGAGCTTTGAAAAGTCACACTCCTAATCTATGTCTACATGTAAGGAAATGGGCGAGGAGAAATCAGTGAAGTCCTGGCTGGTCCTTGGCTTCCTTCCCACTCCCTCTGTCCGTGGGCAGTGTCCCCTCTGAATTCACCAGGCAAGGCTGAGGCAGAGGCTGTTGTTAAGGTGTTCGTCAGAGGACCTGTCCCTAAGCCTGAGAACAGGACCAGTCTTCCCTCAAAATTCAAAGTCTTTAATGGATATTCTTGTAGCAGAGGCCTGGCCTGAGCGGGTTTGTCTGGAAGAATGTAAACTAGAGTATATAAATCTCTGCTTTGGCAGTTTGCCCACCACATCTGTGTTGAGGATTATCTGTGCTTGCTGCATGAGAATTTAGCAGGCTTTAGTCCAGTGAGTGTGTGACTTTCTTTGAAACTCTAATGCTGTGGGAGGGTGGTGAGACAGAGTACCTTTTCAAGGCCAGATCATAGTAAAAAGGCTCTGAAGTGGAATCAAGAGGTTAGAATATTGCCAGTAAAATTTCTGTTTATTTTTAATTATGGCAAAATCCATATAACATAAAACTTGCCATCTTTGCCATTTGAAGTATACAGTTAATGGGCTGAACATATTTAAATAGTCATGTTCACATCCCCAGAACTGTTGAAATAAAGATTGCCACTCCATCCCTACTCATCTTCTCAACCACTGACACCTCCCAAACCCTCACTACTCTCTCTCTCTCTCTCTCTCTCTCTCTCTCTCTCTCTCTCTCTCTCTCTCTCTCTCTCTCTGTGAGTGTGACCCAAGGACCCTTGAGTAAGGAAACTCCACAGTGCCCATGCTGTCACTGGCCATTTCACTGAGCGTCTTCAGGTTCATCCTGGGCTGTAGTGGCACCGGAACCTTCTTCTTTATAAACCCCCGACAGTGTATTAAATTTTAGGAAGGACTTTGAAAGCTTTGACTCAATAGGAAGGAAATGGAATTGGTTCTCCAGAGCTGACAGATTCTGTAAGGGTGTGATGGGAATGTGGCACACTGCTGGCAGCAAGTGTATCACTAGGTCTCTGACTGTGGTCACACCCCTTCCTGTGTCCACCTTCTCTCCGCCTGGATCCTGATTACTATCCTGAAGACTGGAAACAACATCTGGCTTGGTGTGTGGCCTGAAGGATCAAGCTTTGGGTTTTTCATCTTTTGCTCTTACCTGAAAGATACTTGGACAGAAGGTTGCATCCTTAGGCCTTCTCAATGATTCAGTCCCATCTCTTGTGAAGGGAGAGTTCTAAGTGAGGGAAACCCTCTCCTAGCCAGTGTAGCAGCGATCAGTAAGAACTTGGTCCTGCCTTTGAATCTGCAATTGCTTGCTTCTTTGCCAGCCCCTCCTGTCCTCGACCCCTTCTCTATAGTGTCTGACTTAACACAGGGTCTTAGGGCTATCACTTTCCCCTCTATGATGTAAGAGCCATGCTCTACTTCAGAGTGTTCTTTCTGGAAGCAGCCTGTCAGCTTATTGTTCGTGGAGGGGCATATACTGATGAGATAGCTTATCCAGGGTCACACAGATGGTGAGTATGGACTGTAGGTGATTGTAACCCAACAGCCCTGGCCAGTCCCACAGGCGGGTACAGTGTCCTGTAGACATAGCCCTCATTAACATGCACCCCTAAAGTTGTTCGTGCCCTCCAGGTCTTCTCTGGGACTGCTGCACACCCAGGAAGGGAGAATGCCACCCTGCTTGGAGGCAGCAATGGTCGTAGTGGGGTGAGCATCTGTGCTGGGTAGGCAGGAGAGGAGAGTGAGCTTGGTGTGCAGGTGAAGGGGCTCAGGACACTGAACAAGCTGGCCTGTCTCCTTTCCTGAGTGTGCTGGATGCAGTGATGGGCAGGGGTCAGTCCGTCTTACAGAGAAGTAACAGCTGCTGTGCAGTGCTGTGACTGCAAACATCCAAGTTCTTTTTAGTAGTTTAAAGTTTTTCAAAGTATAAGTCACTAGGATTTCTATTTCCTGGGAGACAGTGTGATACAGGCCCCTGGAAGGGACAGAGCCAGGCCTTGTTGCTAAGGTCACATTGGATAGGTCCACTGGAGGGCAGACAGTTGATGGGTCAGTGCCTGGCACTGTGGTGGTGCTGCTGGCCTTCAGGGCTCATCACACTGTGGACCTGTGGGCCTCATAGGAAGTTCCAACAGCAGCTTCTGTATCTGTGTTCTTGGAACGAAGACAGCCAGTGTCCTCTCAGTGTGGGTGCCAGCTCTGTGGAGGTCTGAGGAAACTTGGCTTCATCTTACACCTCTGCAATTCTGGGCTGTGCTAGGTTTACCTGAGGTGAGACAGAAGTGGGGAAGAGGATGGGAGGAGAGAAAGGAAACATCCATACACATGTTCACTGTTGAGGAAACTCTGTCCAGGTCCAGGATAGGGAAAGGTGTCTTAACAGGAGGGCTGTGTTTGGAAATACGGAGGAGCCCTTAGGCCTGGGTTGGGGCTCTCCCCATGGTAGCTATGCTTTGTATGCTTCACAGGGAAGAGAAGACACACTTGGTCACTCTTAAATATCTCCCTGTAGGACTGCATTAAATGTAAACTCTCTTATCCACTATGAGGCTGTGGCTCTGTGGATATTGGTTAATAATTGAGGTAGGAAAAAGGCAAGGCAGGGAGTGTATTTTTAAGCCAGGCAGGGCTTTTTGCGGGGGAACAAGATGACCTCAAAAAGCAAGAAGGAAATCTGAGTTCCAAAGCATGGCTGGACCCCTCTGATTTCACAGCATGCACTAGGATTGGGTGAGTGCCATGCATTTGAGCAGTGACTGCTGAATAGAACCTGATGTCACAGGGTTGCATCTGCAATGGGACCTCAGGGCAGCTGTCATGGGACAGAGCAGGGACTGCAGGCTTTAGACTGCTGCCTGCCATCCTGTGCACATTTTCTGCTCCTTGGCTTGAAAAGAAGGCACCGTCCCTTTAAGACAGTCCTCCTTTGTATGTGCTGGCTGGACCATGTTTCAGCTCTAGGTTTCTGCCTACAGTTAAAATCTGCAAAGCAACATTTAAATAAATAAATGAAAGCTTCCCTTGTGTGGCTTCTGCATTTACAACTGGGCACAATGGCTCCCTGTTGTTTAGCCACTTTAATCCCCTTCATTAAATTAGAACCTGGGAAAGGATGGTAGGAGACCAGTGCTGGCTGTTCCGGCTGCCCGCTGGCTGGACAGCTTACACATTAGCCTTAGAGCACGGGTCCCTGCCCTTCGGCATAGGTGCTGTACAACAGAAGGCTCCTCTGACCTGGCTCCATTGTGCTCAGACTCACTCGACAACCTGCTGCCCTGCTCCGTGGCCTTTCTTTTAGAGAAGAGGGTTTAGCTGCCTCCTGGCACAGAAGCGTGGCTGTAGCACGTGGCAGTGGGGGAGGGGAGTTGTTTGTTGTTCTGCCATCTGGCTTGTCAGAGAATGTTCTTGTGCAGTTTAACCCTGGCTGTCCACTGGGTTTGATAGCCTTCTGAGCTGGTGCCCCCCAGGTCCAGTGGGCTAGGTTACCCAAAGCCAGAGTCTTTCTGTCTCTCCTCCTTCCCAGCATGGTTCTGCTATTCATTGTATCTGCCTAGGTCATCAGCCTAGGTCCTAGTAACCTTCACACCTTAGCACCCTGTCAGTCTGTTAGGTTCTTTGGGTTCAATGAAGCAGCTATTGAGATTTTTTTTTTCCTCTGCCACAAGGGCTTGAACTAAAGATTTGGTGTTATGTTGGTTGAGTTTCTGTAGAGGAAAGTACTCGTTAAAATGTTAGATTTCTCTCATCTTAGAGCAAAATTCCAGGAGAATAAAAAGAGGTTGAGATTGTTTTGGGGTCTTCTAAGTTCTTAATTCTTCTTTGAACTAAAATGGAAGAAGTGTTGGTTTCAGGTTATTAAGTATTTCAGAAGTAACTTAGAGATCATATAGTTAGTGTCAGGAGACTGGATCAAAATAAATGACAACAAATGTCACGTTTTTGTGTTTTATTTTTAACATCTTTATTATAGCTGCAAACTGGCTAGAAGCCATGTGTGTCTGGCTGCAGGGACACAGAAGCCTTTTCCCTGGAAGCCTTGGGTTAGTGTGTCAGACATGTTACACGTGAATATTCATGGTAGCCATCACCCCACTCCCAGACCTGCTCCCCAAGGCAGCAGCAGCTGTGAGCTCCTCAGTGTTGGAGCCTGGGTCTTCAGTGGCTGGTCACTGCGTCAGAGCCAGGAGTGAACTGCTGGCCTCCTCTGTGGTGGGCAGACTCAGCTCGCCTGCTTGGAGTGGTTCACTATGCCTTTTAGTTCTTTCGTTTTTACTTTTGCAAGTCCTGTGAGTGTGTCCATCCTGTGGACTTCTCCCTTATCTGTTCCTAGGCTCTTGCTTCCTTTGTCCTCCTGCCTCTGCAGTGGGGACCCTGCCTGTAGAGTGATCCCATCATGATACACCTGTTTCATCCTTCATGGTACCATTGTCACCCATGATAACTGTTGTTCGTCCTTGGTGAACATTGTATGCCTTGCAAGCAGGCTGATTCTGAAAGCCAACAAGCAGCAAGTGGCTCAGGACAGGACTGCCAACACTGAGCGAGCTGCTCGGTGCACTGCACCCAAGCCTCTCACTCACTGCCTCCCAGGGGTTCTTTGAGATGAGATGCATTTGTTTGTTTCTTCATTTTGTAAGAACTTTCCATTTTGTTAAGAGAAGGTGAAGTGGTGCCTTCCCATTCTCACAGTTCGCAGTGTCCCCAAGACAGTCTTGGTATATGGCCCTTGCTGGCCTCAAGCTCAGACTGCCCTGCCTCAGCCTCAAGAGTGTTGGGATTGTAGTGCGTTGCATGCCCCTATTCTTTTACTTTCAGTCTTTTGTTCTTTGGGGTACCCTTCCTACAGTCCACAGCTTGCATGCCAACCTGTTCCACATGCTTTCTGCCCCACCCCCAGACTAGTTGTTTGCCATCCTCATGCTCCTGAGTTGGTCCTGTCCCGTGTCCTACAGTGTGCTCCTCTTGAAGTCACTTTAAAACATGTGGCCAGGAGACTGGCTCTCTGCTACTTGTCCGTCTCATGACTCTGACTTGTCCCCCACTTGGCTGAGGTCATTTTAATTTAGAATCTTGAAGACCTTCACAATCCTCACCGGAGTGTGTGGATCTCTTCAGCTGTGACCTGATGAACCCCCACTCCCTGTCATGTAGAGAGCTTTGCTTCTATTGACTTCTCTGTAGGATTATACATTTTACTGTGCGATGGCTGATGGCTGCTCACTTTCAGGTCTCTGTCTGTTGTTCATTTTGTCCTCTAGTCCTTTTTGTTTGTTTATTTTGCATGTATGTGTGTTTAGCCTACATATATGTCAGTGTACCACATGCATAGTTAACAAAAGGTTGTAATCCAGCATGTGGGTGCTGGGAACCAAACCTGGGTCCTCTGGAAGGTCAGTCAGTGCTCTTCGCCTCCGAGACATCTCTCCAGCCCTAGTCCTTTCTTGACATTTTTATTTAGATAGGAGGATTGAAGGGGTGGAGGTTAATTTCCAAGAGTATGATTTTTTTTCCTGTAATCCCTCCCCCACCCCCTTTTAAGGGTCTGAGTCTTCTGAAGAACAATTTTTCTTTGCTCGCTAATGTCTGTTTGCTGCAGGGTTTGTTTGTTTGTTTGTTCGGGTCTTACTCTTTCCACTGTGTCATCTGTGTCACTGTACAAGGGAAGCTTGATGGGGCGGGCGGGAGGCACTGGGCAGTTTGGGTCTTAAGACCTAAGGGGGAGCTGGCAGGACATTCCCATGGGTTCCCATCCCGCCTGGGTCAGCTCCTCACTAGGTAGTGTGCTCTCCAGCGCTAATCCACTCTTGTTTCCTTGCTTGGGGATAAGTATATGTTCTTGTCCTTCAGCACACAGAGCCCAGTGGCTAGGTTGCAGAGATCTGATGGCACCCAAGGCTCCCAGGAAGGCTGGTGCTCTCCTGTCAGCACCTCCTCCTTCCCACTTTCTCTATCCTGGAGACTAAAGGCCTACAGGAGTCTACATTTGTTTACTTTTAGAGAGTCCTCCTTATTTTTAAAGTAGCTTTTTTTTTTTTTTTGTAGGAAGACAATGAGAAGTACAATTTGAATTTGAACTGCTGATAACGGGTTCTGACTGTCATATGCAAATGAAGGGTGGGTTCAGGAGGCAACTTTAAGTGGTAAAAGTCAGCAGTCTGGAGACAAGGTTGTTTGCTTTTCCATTAGCTTTGTAGTAAGGATCTGGATTTAGTCGCTTGCGCTCTGCTCAAATGAGGACTCACTGATGATCTGATTAACCAGCTCTGTAAGCAGCAGATCAAATTTTGGTATCCTCAGCTATTTTTAAAGTGAATATCTGCCTCCGAGTCTCAAAGCCATGCCTTGTCAACATGAGTACGTTTCCTGGATCCTCAGTGTGTGTCCATCTGTGCTGTAGACAGAGGCACGCTCCTCCTCTGTGGGGTCAGCTAAGTGTCCTCCTTAACCGCATCATTCCAGTGTCCCACCAGTGTGAGGTGAGAGTGCCGCCAAGGAGCTGGGCATTGAACCTCATGGGTGCACCTTGACTCAAGAACAGAAGAAAGCTGTCTGTCCATGTTGAGGGTGTTGTGCCCTACACCGTTTTGTGCAAGCAGGGACAGGAGCCAACACTTTGCCCACTAAACACCAGGCACAGCTTGAGGCACCTTAGTTACAACCATTACTCACCAGCGTCTGCAGCCAAACTACCAAATGGGAAATTCCAGAAACAATTCCTAAGCCTTCACTTACATGCCATTCTGAGTAACAGGATTAATTTTGTCCTGCTTTACCCTTCCCTGTCGGTGACCCACTGTAACGCTGACAAAATCTTAACTCTGTTTTGTTTTTTTGCTGCTGTTCCTCAGGCTGCCAAAGGTTTGGCTTTGGTGTAGTATTGTGCCTGGGCCAGACAGAAACGTCATCTAATGTGGATGTGCACATAGAGAGAGCCATTCTATCTGTGGGTCTAGAAGTCTGCTGGGGTTCTTGAATGTGTCCCCTGAGGGACACTCATGACAGTGAACAGCATGTGGCTGAGTGGGTAATGTGGTGTGTCTGGAGTGGTGGGGACTTGGGGGGAATCTGCATGGGGGTGGGGACCGGAGACATGGGGACAGGGACACTTTGCTGATTCTAGTGTTTGTTACTCGTGTGTCCACCTGCTTCTGACAGAGTGCTCAAATAAGAAGATAGTCGTGCCAGCCTGTGGCAGTGTTCATGATGGGCATGTTTTGATGCTGGGAGACACCGTGAACATTCAAATCAGGTTGAAAAGAGTCTCATAATCCTAGCTCCTAGACTTAAATGCTGTTCTCAGTTTGCTGTGTGTGTCTTTCTAGATTTTCTTCTCTGTATGCAAGGAATTCTCACCCACTTTTCTCTAGAATGGCACAAAAGCCCTCAAAGGTGGCTTTGTAGTTCACTGGGGACAGCTTGGAAGGATGTCATTCCACTTTGACCAGCAGGGAACTGAGACCTGTCCTTGCCCAGCTGGAAGGCAGAAGAATGGTGGGGCGGATGGTGGCTCGCCCTGTCACTCTCCTCGTCTCTGGTGGTTCACCTGGTGGCATCTCCCTCCTGTTCTCTGTTTACGACTGTTCTTGCTCAGCGGGTCTAAGAGCTGCAGGTCCTGCTTCTCTTCAGAACCCTGCCTGAGTGATTCCCAGCAGTCCATCATTTCCAGATTGGCTTCTGGCTTCCTTTGGTCACACTTTACCTGTGAGTCTTTGGGAGTTTGTTATTTTGTGGGAGGAGTGCTTTTGTGACATTTCTATCTTTGCAGTCCCCAGTGACCTGACTGCAGAAGAGCGTCAAGAACTGGAAAACATCCGTCGGAGGAAGCAGGAGCTGCTGGCTGACATCCAGGTTGGAGGGCTCGGGAAGCTGACGGACAGGAACGCTGCATTGTGGCTGTGTGCATGTGTCTTACAGCTGCTGCCTGCCACTGCTGTGACCAGAGGATAGGGATTAGCGGGGACTTTTGGTTTCCCAGAAAGTAGAGCCTCAGAACAGCTCTCCCTACTTCCATTTATCAGAGCTAAAGGGACTCTGAGCTAAGTTTTCCCAGAAGACACACCACAGAATGCAGCCTCTGGGTTGCTGGTACCTCCTGCAGGTCCTGACTCTATTACCTACTAGCTGTGAGATGGATAGTAGAAGGTAGAGGCATGGGCTCTAGTTTGTCTGTTTTGTTTTTTAACTTCTGTTCTTCTGGTCATGGGATGGAACGACAGCACCTTCACAACTTCCTGTGAGGCCGAATGCACTGGTGTTTACAGGGCATGTCCTTAGAGACTAGACTGTGGACATCGATGTCACTGTCTTTCCAAGTTTCTTTTCATAACTGCAGGCTCTCTTGGGAAGAAGGAGCCATGCAGTGGGTTATTGTCACTTTGAGCTGTTGGATGTTGCTCTTCTGAAAGCCTGTGTAAGATTCAAGGCTGCAAAGAGCATAGCCCAAACCTCACAGGACAGTGAAAGGGCACTGGCGAGTTGGAACGACTCCAGTGGTTTTCACTGATTCTCTGGTAACTGCCGGGAACATGGAGAGACTTTAACCCCATCTGCTGAATGGACACAGACACCCTTCCAAGACTGAGTGAAGGAGAAGGCAGTGGCTGGGAGTGAATGGTCAGAAGATTTAGTGGGGCATGCCCTTGTCCAGTTGGAACAGTGTGAGGCCACAGTGTAGGCCCAACACAGTCCCTGCTGGCCCAGCCAATCAGACCACCATGTATGTGGGTGCCTGTTAGCTCTGTCACACTGTCACACCTCTGTTCTGAAGGAATATATAAAGACTATGTTCTGCCTGCATGCAAGAAGAAGGCACCAGACCTTATTGTAGATGGTATAAGCCACCATGTGGTGGCTGGGAATTGAACTCAGGACCTCTGGAAGACCAGCCAGTTCTCTTAACCTCTGAGCCATCTCTCCAGCCCCCATGACTACACCTTTTTAACACAGTGCATGTACCTAAAAAAAACTTCTTCCCTAGCCCAGGAACTGTGGGTCAAGTAGCTACCTCCCACCTTGGAAGCTCACTGTTTGGGGGGGAGGGCTAGTAGGTGGTATTGAGGAAACACACTCTTCTAGTTGACCTGGTACGTTTGTGCCTGTTTTGTTGTTCTGTTCTCCTCTGTTCTGGTGTTGGTGGGGATGGAGTTGTGTGAAGGGCTTTGGAAGTATTGCTCTTGTCTGCAGCTCTCCTCCTGGTAACTCCTTCTGTTTACAGAGGCTAAAGGAAGAGATAGCAGAAGTTGCTAATGAAATTGAAAGCCTGGGATCCACAGAGGAAAGGTGAGTGTGTCTCCTGCTGGGTAGGCCTCCTGGCTCTGGCTCCCAGTGCACCCACCCTTCCCCAGACACCCTGGCACATTCACGCAGAAAGCAGGCTTTCTGCCTTATAGTCCTAGCAGGCACACAGATGCCTTCCCGTCCTGCCTCTGAGCCCTCACTGCAAGGAGATGAACATAGGAAACTTTTTTGAGACATAGTCTTTCTACATATCTCTGGCTTTCCTGGAACTCACTGTGTAGACCAGGCTGACCTTGAGCATAGAGATCTGCCTGCCTCTGCCTCCCAAGTGCTGGGATTTAAGTGTGCACCAACACGCTGAGCCATAGGAAACCTTTTATATGTACAAAACTGAGTCAGAAAGTTCAAAGGCACCAGAAAATCTTAAGTCAGTGGTTCTCAGCCTTTGGGCCATGACCTCTTTGGGGGTCAAGAGACTCTTTCACAATGGTCGCATATCAGATATCCTACATACCAGATATTTATGATTCATAACAGTAGCAAAATCACAGTTATGAAGTAGCAACAAAACAGTTTTACGGCTGGGGTCATGGCAACCTGAAGAACTGCATTGAAGGGCCTCAGCATTAAGAAGGTTGAGGTTCGCTGGCCCAAGTGCCCATAAGTCCTTGTGGGGATTATTGTATTCTCCATGCTGTCCTCTCTGTTTACTCTTGTTCAGTGGAAGAGCTTAGTGAGTGCTGCTAAGATGACTTCCCCAGGCTGGAGTGCCCACCTGTGTCTGGTGTAATGTCAAGTTCATTCAGTACCTCCTTATGCTTGAGGGAAAGGAGTGTGGAAACCATTACAGTGTAAAAAGATAAGACGCCAGTGACTTTGGATGGAATTCCCAGGCCTTTTCTAACTGTCTCCCCCATAAATGATCTGCTTTCAGTTCCCTCTGTGTCTGTGTTTGTCTAAGCCTAAGCCTCCCTGTCTGGCTCTATAAGGCCCTTTGATTTGTTATGTTAAACTTGTATGGGCAGTGCCATTAGGATGAAGGGCTACAGACACTGCCAGCCTCTGGTAGTCATTTAGAGTTACAGCTTTCTCATTTTCTATTAAATTGTTTTTTAGACTTTAAAAATTTTACGTATATGAGTGCTTTGCCTACAAGTGTGTCTGTGCACTACATGCGTGCCTGGTGCCCATGGAAGTCAAAAGAGCACATCAGATCCTTTGGAACTAATTATGGATGGTGTGAGCCACCGTGTGGGTGTTGGGAATTGCACCTGGTCCTCTGGTGTTCCTGACTGCTGAGCCATCTCTGCAGTTCCTTACCTTCTATGGAAATCAATAGAGTCATCTAGATTTAAAACTTCTGCTGAAAAGATAGTAGGCCAGGTATGGTTGTGCACATCTTTACTTCCAGCACTTGGAAGGCAGAGGCTGGTGGATCTCTGTGAGTTTGAGGCCAGCCTAGTCTGCATAGAGAGTTCCAGGACAGCCAGAGCTACATAGCCATATTACATCTCAAACATCAACAACAAAAAACCATAATAAAATAAAGCAAACAAAAACCAGGCTAAGGATATGATTCAGTAGAGTGCTTCCTGGCATGTATGAGGCCCCAGAATCGGCAGCCCCAGCAGCAGCAGCCCTCCCACCATGACAAGTAGGTAACTGCTACATGAATAGGCACATTATAGAGTGCATGTCACAGAGTAGGAGAAAATAGTTGTAGTGCCTGTGTGTGAGAAAGACCTTGTCCAGAATGGACTGCATGGCTGCAGTAATGTGGAGACAGCCCATATAGGTGGGCAGAAATGCTGAGCAGAGCATTCAAGCAAAGGCAGGATATTAAGAGACGTACGCACAAAAGAGGCTTAACACTGTTCCCTATGAGTATGAGCAATGTAAACCTAGTGTGCAGCCTCACATAGCCAGGCTAGACTCAAAGGCTGCTGGGACCTAGTGTTGGTAAGTACTAACCAGAGTCATGTGTCAGCATGCAAGAAAACACTTGTCAGTTGCTTAAGACATTAAATATGTGTCCAATGCTGATAACCAGCACACAGGCATTTACTCAGGAGAATGGAAATATGTCCCCAAAAACCTTTACCAAGGGTATTTACAGCATTCATATTAAAATCGACTGATGTAAAACTTGCACAACTGTCCACCAATAAGTGAATGGTAGCGAGGCTGGAACAATGGACCGCTATCGGGCAGTGTCAGAGGAGCGCACTGATTCAGTGCAGCAGCATGTGCAGACCCTACACAGACTAGAGAAGATCACATGGACATATTACATGCTTCTGTCATGAAACTCTGAGATATACCCTCAGAAATAGCAGTGTCTGCTGACAGGTTTCAGACAGAGACCTGACCAGAACCTAGTAGGAAGATAGGACCAGGCCTCCTCTGGAGTGGTGGTTGCCTAGAGCACGCCTACATGTCAGAACTGGGGTTGGGACACTTAGGATGTGAACACCACACTGAGTGAGAATTATCCCTGGATAAAAGGCAAATTATTACTTCTTTCCTGGTTCTAGGTAGATTTTTTTAAATTTTAAAAATTACATTTATTTATTTATTTATTAGAAGTAGGCAAACATACCACAGCACACATGTGGAAGTCAGAAGACAACTTTCTGGAGCTAGTTCTGTCCTACCAGAGGATTAAATTTACATTGTCGGCTTGGCTATAAGTCGCTTTATGTGTTGAGCCATCTCTCTATCCAGGAATATATGTATATTGCGGTAAATTGATAAAAGATGGAAAAGCATGGAAAAAAAGAAACCCCAGATTTTCCATAATCCACAACCCAGAGAGAACCATGATTAATGTCAGAGTGTACTTCCTTTTTGTGTTTTTTGGTGCATACGTACTTGGAATTCAGGGTACTGTTTGCTTAGTGTCCTGTGCATTATCATGGTCCCAGTGGACTGAAGAGCCCATCAGTGTCAGCAGCCAGGCACTGAGAACACCAGCTGGCAAATTTAAGAAAAAGAACTCTCTGGTTACCAGGGCTTAGTTCTTGCCATGGAGTCCTGATCTGCCCGTCCTGAGCTAGAGAATCAGGACTGGTCTGGAGAAGTCCTGTCTGAGTAGATACTGGGTGCCTGCTGTGGCTTTGACTAAATAAGCAATACCGCCATCTGATGAAACTTAAAGCATGGAAACCCCCTTGAAGATAACATGGAAGGGCTGACAAGAAGCTCAGCACGGGGAGGAGCTTGCTGGCAAGCCTGTTACCAGAGTTCAGTCTCTGGAACCTCTGCAAAGGTAGAAATAGAGAGTGGACTCCATCCACAAAGCTGACTTTTGATCTCCACACCAAATTTGTAGGTATATACATACAATACCAATGAACAAAAACCTGCCAGGAGATGGTGGCACACACTTTTAATTCCAGCACTTGAGAGGCAGAGACAGGTGAATCTCTGTGAGATTAAGGCCAGCCTGATCTCAGAGTGAGTTCTAGGACAGCCAGGGCTACATAGAGAGACCCTGCCTTGAAAAACATAAATAAATAAATAAATAAATAAATAAATAATTGAAAAAAGAGAGCATAAAGAAAAAAGACCAACTTTTGTCAGTGTTTCTGGTGCTTCTGAGCACAGAAGCACACATCAGTTATTTATGGCTTAACCCCTGGAGTTTAAACTGGTATTTCAGAATTGAAGATTCTGAAAGGTGAGCTGTTGTGTGGATTCTGAGCTTCTGCGTAGTCAGTATTTACTCATTCTGGCTTTCCCATAGGTGGGTGGTCATGTACAGTGTAATCAAAGGCCTGATCCAGCATTCTGTAACAACCCCAAACATTGTGGAAGAAGCAAAGACAGCATAGTACTATGGGACTTAAAGTGTCCTCAAGTTGACCCAGGTGGCACAGCCAGTGTGCAAGGGAGACTGTGCTGAAGTTGGGACGGGAGCCGATCCATAAGCCCCGTATGATGACTATCCCAGCAGTCATAGACAGAATACTAGACAGGTAGAAACAGGAGCTGACTCATGGAGACCTAGGAACTTTAGCCAGCCACATCCTGTGAGTATGCCTGGCAGTCATAAGCTACAACACTGGATGGCTTGGGGTAGGAGCTGCTTCATGAGAAACCAGTGAAGTTAGCCAGTTGCCCCTATGAGCACCCAGGACCTTCAGAAGCAGCGATTACAGCTGACAGAGATCTGGAAGTGTACTATTGAAGTCTGGGTTCTGGGTTCTGGGCTTGCCAGAGGCTTCAGTAAGGAACTAAACCAAGGCAAAAGATGCTGATGGCCCTTGTGGGTTGTTATATGCCTTGTACACTCTTATAGAAAATTGCCTTGCAGCTTTTTGTTTGTTTGTTTGGTTTTTGGTTTTTGATTCTTTTCAAGACAGGGTTTCTCTGTGTAGCTCTGGCTGTCCTGGAACTCACTCTGTAGACCAGCTGGCCTCGAACTCAGATCTGCCTGCCTCTGCCTCTCAAGTGCTGGGATTACAGGTGTGCACCACCACCTCCTAGCTCACCCAGCAGCTTTTTCTTGTTTTTTTTTTTGTTGTTGTTGTTTTGTTTTGTTTTTTGAAATATGAATCAAAGTAATATTCCTGGATTTGGGGAAATAACCTGAGACTCGTTCCAGTCCCAAACCTCAAGTCAACCTGGCCAAGCATGATGGGCTCATATCTGTAATCCCAGCAGTTGGGAAGTGGAAGCAGGAAGATTGTTGTGAGTTTCAGGCCAGCCTGGTCTACATAGTTTTAGCCCAGCCTGAGCTACAGAGTGAACCCATGTCTCAACCTGGGAAAAAAAGAAAAAAGAAGAGGAGCAAAGGGCCTTGTCCCTTTGGGTCGGCCAGTGCTGATAAGCCCCCAAGGCAGAATGGGAGTTCTTCCGGAGTAGCTCACTGGCTCAGAACTGGAAAGCTGCTGCTGCTCTTACTGTGACACGGGCAGTGACAGAGGTTTCCAAATGCATACCAGACTTACAGGAGGTTTAAAAAATGTCACCTAAACTCTACCCCTAAACTTTGCTCAGTGGCCCAAAACCTGTAATTCAGTTTGTCTGTGGGCTGGAAGAGCCCTGAGTCCTTCAGAGACACAATGAGTGAGCGGTTGCCCTGCAGGGCCCAGGGGCATGTCCGTGAGTGGGAGCCGGCAGTCTACATGTGGGACCCACTTCCTCAGCTGTTTGTGAACCCTCATGGTCTGTTCCTGAATTTGTTTAGTCTGATGCAGTTAAGAAAACTGCTGCTTGTTTGTACAGCATCTGAAAAAGCTAAATATAATATTACATGACCCATCTAGATACAGCCTTGACCCTTCCGCCCAAAAGAAAAGGAAAGCATGTGCACATAAGGTGGACACGTGCTGACAGCGCATGTGTGTGATGACCCCGCATGGAGGGCAGGCGTGTAGAGGGACATTGCTGAGCAACTTCAGCTATAGAAAGGCGTGCTGTGTGGATGAACCTTGAAACCAGCATGCTAAGTGAAAGCAGCCAGGAGCAAACGCCCAGCTAGTCCGGGCTTTTGTACAGATGAGAGGTCCAGAGTGTGGCAGCTCTGTGCATAGAAAGGAGGCCAACAGTTCCTCAGAGTTGAAAGAAGAATGTGGGTGAACTGAAAATGGGTGTGAGGGATTTTGTTGGACTGATTTAAGAGTTTTCTAAAACTAGTTATGGGATGGTTGCAGTTTGCTGAGCTTACTAAAAGCCATTCAGGTTTCTATTTAAAATGGGCAGATTGTACAGTGTGTACACAACAAAGTTTAAGGAAAAACCATTCTAAGAGAAACCATGAATCTAGAGAAGAGGAGGCAAGTGAGCATGCGCCTGGACCCAGGCTCCATGGCTGGGCACAGCTGAGCACGGCTGAGCACGGCTGAGCACGGCTGAGCACGGCTGGGCACGGCTGGGCACGGCTGAGCTGCTTAGACGACCCATCTCCCACACTGTCCACGCTGCACACAGGGCTGCCCCAGCCTCCCAGAACCTCCTGCTGCCAGAGCACTAATGGCTCCACTGTCTTTCAGGAAAAACATGCAGAGGAACAAACAGGTAGCCATGGGCAGAAAGAAATTTAACATGGATCCTAAAAAGGTAAGCAGAAAATGAAGTGACAATGGCCAGAGTATTAAAGTGGGGCAGGGCAGTGGTGACCAGGGGCTCTAAGCTGCTGTTCTCTCCAGTAAATGTCAGGTGGTTATCCCGCCCTCCCCGCTAGGGCTCTCGAGTCTGGGACTCTGGTTTCTGACTTCAGTCCCAATCCCTGTATCCACTGGTGGGTGTTTACTGGCCCAGGGTCCAGGGTCCGCACCCGTTTTCCAGCCTCTGCAGGCCAGCATCACTGCTCTTTCTGACCTTTGTGCAGGGGATCCAGTTCTTAATCGAGAATGGCCTTCTGAAGAACACTTGTGAGGACATTGCCCAGTTCCTGTATAAAGGGGAAGGGCTCAACAAAACTGCCATCGGCGACTACCTTGGGGAGAGGTGAGGCGTTTGGAACTGGTGGTCAGAACCATGGAAAGAAATAACTATGGGGTAGGTGACCATGGTACTAGGGCAGCAGGAACCACAGGTGCTGAGTGAAGGATTAACCTACTTGTCCAGGGGCATAGCGGTGCCTTGTTTGCTTAGTTAGCAAACAGAGCCAGGCTGACAGCCTCCCGACTGCGGATGGCCAGGCTGAGAGAGCTGAGGGCCTGGGACTCAGTGGATACTATCTGCTTGGGATCAGGATGGGTCTTGGTCAGTCTCAGGGTTTGACGTGTGCTCTCTCCTGTCTCTGGTCTGTCTTCTGATAGAGATGAGTTCAGCATCCAGGTCCTGCATGCGTTTGTGGAGCTGCACGAGTTTACCGACCTGAACCTCGTCCAGGCCTTGCGGTGGGTGTTGTCAGCCGGGCACCGTGGGGCAGGACTGTGTCCATCCTATGTGCTATTTGATCCAAGCCTGTCGTTGGGGTTGTTGTGACTGTCCTGAAGTATTTCCAGGGAGGCCATGCACATGCCTGAGTGGGAAAGCATTCACCAGGACTGTTTCTTGGTCTTGGGAGTGGACAGACTGTTCAGTCCTTAAATACTGAAATTATTTCTACTCTTCAGAATAGAACACGCTTCATTTCTTACCCTAAACTAGGTAGCTGTGTATTTCATTAAAAAAAGAAAAGAAAAAAAATCAACTTTAATTTTTCCGCCCTTGGAGACAGGGTTTTTCTTTGTAGCTCTGGCTGTTCAGGAACTCTATAGACCAGGCTGGCCTCAGACTCAAGAGATCTGCCTGTTGCTTCCCGAGTGCTGGGATAAAGGTGTGCGCCACCACATGACTCGGCTTGACATTTTTAACAAGCTTGTTTCGTGCCCTTTAAAGTCATTTTTTTTTCCTGCCGTGGTTATAAATCGTAAGATGATTTTTTTTGAGCTATGATTTTTAATGATGCAAAGCTGAACTTGTGGCCATGGTATGGACCCATGTAACTTACAGGTTCCATAGTGAACGCCCTGAGTGAATCCTTCCCTTAGAGTTCATTTTAAATGATGAACATCTGGGTTTCACTTTTGTGTGTTATTCTAAAGAGGGGCTGTTTTTCTCAACTTCTCGGTTCAGTTATGGCCACAGTTGTGGGCAATGGTTAAATTTGCTTCTGTTCAGTTTCTGTGAAAGTGGACTGGAGCCCCCACTTCCTTCCCCCTGTGATATTAAAGCCACACTAGCAGCAGAACAGGTCAAAACAATGCTCCTGTCTTCACCTCAGGCAGTTCCTGTGGAGCTTCCGGCTCCCTGGAGAGGCCCAGAAGATTGACCGAATGATGGAGGCCTTTGCCCAGCGGTACTGTCAGTGCAATACTGGGGTCTTCCAGTCTACAGGTGAGTGAGGGCCTCTGTGTGAGTCAGGGAAGGGAGCTAGGACAAGAGGCTGAGTCCATGCCGAGAACAGTTATGTAATGGTGTGTACAATCACAAAAGATTGAAAGCATCCAGAAGACCAGCACTGAGCTACAAGGAGCACCTGCTGTGCTTAGTGGAGGAGTTCTGGCCCTCTGTGTGTGTGTTCACTGGGTTCAGAATTACAAAGCACATAACTATTAAAGATGTCTCTGCATGGGGCAGTGGTAGCCTTTGATCCCATCACTCAAGAGGCAAAGGCAGGTAGATCTCTGAGTTCGAGTGAGGCCAGCCTGGTCTACAGAGCAAGTTCCAGGACAGCCAGGGCTACATAGAGAAACCCTGTCTGAAAAGCAAATTTATGAATATAATTAGCTACACTACTTAAGCAGGACCTTGCCTTAAAAAGAAAGAAAAATCATGTTCTTATGAAGATATTGGCATGGGACAATGATAAGATTAACAAAAAAGCATATACATGTGTGTATATGATATATACCGATCCTCTGTGTATGTATCTATCTATCCCATGCATATGTTTGGGTGATAGTGCATTATAGTGTCTGTAAAGTGATTTTATAGGCACATTTATACAGAAGAAATAAATCAGACAAAATTATTACTAAATAGAATTGCAGTTAATTTTCTTCTTTTTGATACATTGTATTGGTCTAAGGTTTTGCTGTATAGCCCTAGCTGGCCGTCTATAGACCAGGCTGCCGTGGAACTCACTAGAGATAGACCTTTTGAGTACAGGGGCTAAAGTCATGCTCCACTGCTCCAGCCATTTCATTGATTTCCCGTTCTTTTATGCCTGAAAGAACAGTGAGTGTCTTTAGTGTAGTCATGTGCCTTGCCCCTTTCAGGACATGAGCCTGAGAACACACGCACACTCGGTTCATCTGCTCTTCCTACCAGTGATTTTACTCCCGGTCTTATTTGGTGTCTCCTCTGCTCTCATGGCCTGTTCTCTTCTCCCAGACACGTGCTATGTCCTGTCCTTTGCAATCATAATGCTGAACACCAGCCTACACAACCCCAATGTCAAAGACAAGCCTACGGTGGAGAGGTTCATCGCCATGAATCGAGGCATCAACGACGGAGGAGACCTGCCCGAGGAGCTGCTTCGGGTGAGCAGGGCCAGAGCCGCTTCATGTCAGCTGGCAAAGCGAGCACTGGAACAGGACCCGTTTTTTGTAGGAGAGGAGACAGAAGGAGACTTGCTGAGTTCCTGATCACTTAATTTATTTAAATATGTGAATTTCACAAAGGCCAGCTGAGAATCAAGATGGGAGGTGGCTTTAAATCTGAAACTGAAAACTAAAGGCCCGAGCAGGCTCCAGGCAGCTATTTCTTTTTTTCCTTAATTATCCACCGGGCATCTTATTTCTGTCCCTGTGAGCTGCTGATTAGCAGAGAATGGCCATGCTCTTCTCTAGTCTCTGTGCCTTACTGCAGGCTGGCAGAGAACGCCTGTGGACGCAGTAGAGAGGAAGGGAGGAAGAGCAGGCACTTCTCGAGTCAGACATGCAGTGTGGTCTTTTATCCAGAATCTCTATGAGAGCATCAAAAACGAACCCTTTAAAATCCCAGAAGATGATGGGAATGATCTCACTCACACTTTCTTCAATCCAGACCGAGAGGGCTGGCTACTCAAGCTTGGTAAGTCCCTCCCCCAGCTGGGCCTGCAGCAGAGTCTAGGAGGAAAGGCTATGTGCACACAGGCTTGGGGGGTGGGCAAGGGAGAGTAGTTTACCTCCAGACCCTTCTGGAGCTGTTGACAAGCAGTCACCACAGAATAGAGACGCCTGTACACAGACTCTGCCCTTATAAACATTGTCCATATGTATCTGAGCCCTGTGTGACCACTCCCAAAAAGCTGGCCATACTCTCTGAGGCACTTTCCAGGGACCTGGACCCTTGGGTGGGTAAGCAGCCATATCCATCTCTCTATTCCCATCCCAGATTTACCCTGGCACTCCTGCCCACCCAGTGCATCATCACTTCCCTCTGCATCTGGCTCCCACAGGCAGTGTGCATGGCAAACCTAGAGCCCTTGGCTGCAGCGCAATCCACAGCACTCTCCCTCATGCTCTGGCAATGGGCCCTTTGCAGTCCCAATCAACCACATTAATGATTGTGTCATTCAAAAAGCTGCAGTGTTTCTCTTCCCTCTGCCAGAAGTGAGCCTGTATTGTTAAGATGTATGGTCGTGCCTTGCTAGGAAGGTGACAGAGTAGCCAACTAGAGAAGAAAACCAGTGGGTTCTCATGTGCACCGTGTCCACCTCTGACTGCCTTATGGTCAGACATAGAGAGGTCACTGAACGCTCTGCACATGAAAATGTGGAGGCTTTTTTGACCATATGTTCTAATATCCTTCTGCCTTGGCCTTGGATGAGCTGAATCTCATATCAGGAAGGCAGATGCCGTTAGAGACACGCTCCTCTTCCATTTTGGTTACTTGATCTGTGATAAGTAGTCCTCCCACTCTTGGCCATTACTGACAGTGTCTAGTAGAGTTACTGTCACACCCTTTATTCCTAACTCATCCAGATAGCGTAGGGTTGACATTTCCTTTAAAAGGCCCAAAACCTGTGTTTATACATGAAGATTCCTAAGTTCTCTTTAAGACCACTTCACTGATTACAGAGCCTTGCAGTGTCTGGATGTGGCCAGGAGCAGTCTCTAGGCAGAAAGTCTAAAGAAATGGCTCTGAAAGGTTAACCCACAGGCGGCCTCTGCTCCACAGTCTTCTTGCCTGACCAATAGGGTAAAGAGGAAATGTGCTGGAAAGTTCGAAAGTGTCCGAGTTTAGATTTACTTCCCCTCCAGGGAAATTTGTTTCCATGCGAATGCTAAGTGTTAGCTTTGACAGCTGAGATACTAAAATTAGAACAGAGATTATCTTGGTTCTTGTACCAGGATGCCATGTAAATTCATGAGACAGCCTATATTTTTAAAACTCAAAAATTTCAGCTGAGTGAAACGATGCACACCTGTAGTCCCAAAGACACGGGACAGAGGAAATTGAGGCGCCAGCTTGCTGGTAGTGCAAGGATAAAACTTAACAGTGTGAGGCTCGTTCATCATGAGACCGACTGTTGCTTCACGTTGTTAACCTCTCGATAAGGTGTTTCTATGTGACACACTGACTCGGTCGTGTGTCTATGTGCTGCACAGGGCAGGATTTGTGCCATCTGTAGTTGTCTATATATGTCCCTGTATGCAGAGAGCCATAAGTGTGTGTGTTCTTGTGTACACACATATATACATGTATATCCATGGGTGTGCATGTGTGCATACTTGCACACACATTTTGGAAAGTGTTGGGCATCTGAAGAAAGACAGTTCTCTCAGAGTGTACACCACCTACTTTGCTCTGGGTTGTCAAGAGTCTGGCAAACACTGACCTTACAAAAATGGATCTGTCACACTGTTAGCCAGTGGGGGGAACACCTCCAATCTTGCACACAGCATGGTGGTCACTTGCCATCGGCGTTTCCAGGTTGACCTCCCTCCCCAGGCATACATAGATGTGACTGGTACGCTGCACTTTAAGATTAAACAATCGGGTTTGATTTCTTTGTTTTAATTTTCTTTTCTCCCTCATTTATATGTTTCCATGATTTTGGCTCTCCTTTTCCTTGCCCCAAACTCCAGGAGGTATGTAACCCTGCACCTGCTCGCTCACCTGCCAGGCCACTGTCATTGCTGCAGCGTTTTGGTTTTTTTTTTTTTAATTTTGTTATTTTTGGTTATTTTGTTTTTTAATTGCTGGTAGTAGTGTTAATGCTGCTTCTAACTTACTGTACAGTCCCTAGGGAACTGGCCAGGATCAGGGGTTTGGGGCAGTGTTCACAGAGGCAGCACTGCAGCTGCCAGGTCAGAGCTCCCAAGAGCTCACCATGAGTAGTCCAGCAGTGCTAGCCCAGAGCCAGCCAAGGAAGGCAGAGGAAGGTCGGCTGCATGCTCGTGGGGCTGCTGAATTCAAATTGCCATCCATGCAACAACATGATTTCTGGAGTGAAGGAGCAAAGAAGAGGGTGCTATCTTGTAACTTTCTGAAGTCACGTGCTTCTGACGCCGTGGTTGACAAAGTTAGGAAAAGATTAAACAGTTGACATATTGGGGCATTTGTCTTTCCATGAAAAAGACAAGTATTGTCTTCTAAACTCACAACTGGAAATTTAGTCCTTTGATTGCATTTCTTGGGTATCAGGGAAGGACTCACAGCCTGGATCCTCTGTCTGTGTCTCCTCTGGTGTAAACCGTCCTCTGTCTCAAAGAGTCATCCTCAAAACCCAAGTCAGCCTTGTAGGTCTCTGGTTGCCGATATGGGGAAACATTTGCAGGGCAGAATGCTCCTTGGCCATACCTAAGCATGACCAGAGCAGAGCAACCAGAGAACAAGCACAGCCTCCTTCAGTGCTGGGAGCAGGCGGCTGACTGCTGGGACAGTCAGCCCTTCTGTCTAAGGCAGACCTGAAAAGCCCTGCAGGGGAGGGGTCCTGTGAGTTCCACAGGGACTGTCCTAGGCGCACATTGATCTGTCTGCTTGTCCCATGTCTGTTTTTCTTTCCACGTGGAAGAGTTCCCCGTGGGCCCGCAGCGATGCTTTATGGTAGAGGGCTCTGTGGTGCAGTAACCCGGTTGTCCAGGGGACATAGTGAACCTTTTACCAGTCAGAGCCTCCCAGCTTTGCTTTTCTCCTCGATTTCCTGCCATCTTGTTTCTTTCGGTATCTAACTCACTCTCTCACTCCCTTCATCATTTCCTGAGCCCATTGTCACCTGGGGGAGTCCTGTGACAGAGCACATGGGAGGTCAGCATGGGTGGGCCGTCCTTGTGTATCAAGGCCTGGGTGGGAAATAGTCTTCCCAAGAGGCTAGAAGACAGTCGCTCTCAGGCTCGGAAGTGGGAGAGGGTCTGCTCTCAGACACATTGCCTTCAGATTTGAACACGCTCTCATTTGTCAGCTCCGCCCGGCCCTCCTGCTATCGACATGCATGTCATACTGCTCCTGTGGCTTTCCCATCCATGCCACTTCACCATGACACGTACAGACTCCCTCACTGCCGTAACCACACACATGCCATAGCACATGATTGCTTGTGGCATACTCCATCTGGGAGCCTAGGTCTCAGTCATGTAGAATCATGTAGTTAACAATGGCTGCTTACATCTGCTCCCCTGCCCCCAGCTCAGACACCCAGGCAGAGCTGTAAAATAGAATAGCACAGAGAAGTCTAGGCCCTAACCTGTTCTGCTGGGCCTCCTCCTTCAGAGTTCACGGATGAGCCTGCAGGCAGATGCTGGCACTGGAAAGAGTCTCTGTAAAGTTTCCTGGCCCTGCATGTCTGTTAGCAAAAGGGCAGAAGAGTAGGCATGGCAGGTATGCCGCTCCCCTGCCCCCCAGAGACTAGAGAAATGGTGTTCTCCACAGTTGGGGCCTAGAGGAGGGTAAGTGCAAGGGACAGGGACAGAGTGTGTTTGTGCAATGCCACGTGTGTATCAGCACAGGAAGGCCTGGGCAATTCTGAGTAGTTCATGTCAAGACAGTCTTCCTCCACCCGAGGTAAGTGGGGAAAGAGGGGATCCTGCAAAGTGGGCCCAGCTAAGCACACCCCACCCTCCATGTACCAACATAGAACAGCCTCGAGGACCCCACACGCGATACGTCAATCTTCTAGCATGGAGGAGGACTGAGGAAGGCTCTGAGCAGCAGCTAGTCACCCCCTGTCCGCTGCTAGGGCTGCCTCTAGTAGTCACTTAGTTTTAAAGAGTCACGTGAATCCACCTCTTGGACAAGCCAATCCTTTCCTGTGAAGGACTCCTGCTGTGATTCATACCCACAACTCTGGGGACGTGACCTTCAGGGCACTAACTGAGGGCTAGAATCAGTGTGGAACTTCACTGTAGGCAAGTGGGTGATGGGAAGCCACAGGTTTGGTTTTAAAGGGCTCACAGTACCTCACTTTCTGTATCTTCTCTCCTGTCACTTCCACGGAACCCCTGAGGTACCCATGCCTCCTGCGTCAGGGTGCTGACCCCTCCTTTCTCCCTTCTTGGCCTGTCTTTGTCACAGGCTGTGGCTGGCTTCTCCAGCCTCAGGTACATCTCTGTCACAGACTGTGGCTGGCTTCTCCAGCCTCGGGTACATTTGCTTTGCACCATCATCACCCTGGGCCTCCTCCCCAGCCCGTGCTCTCATCTTGCTGTCCAGGACATCTCACGGTGTCACCAGACACGCTTGCTCTGCTCATACCATAGACTTTCACTCTGTGAAAGATGCTTCTGTCTTGGCTGTGTCTTGTCACTGATGTAAATTTTGCCATGGTCTAAATGTTCTCCTGATACCCTGCCCCACCCCACACCCTCCCTGGGAAGAAAGCTTTGTGTGTGTTTAGCGTGCACCTGCTTGGGTGTCTTTTGTCAAGAGTGTCTCCGTTTTGCTCTCAGGTGGCAGGGTAAAGACCTGGAAGAGGCGCTGGTTCATTCTGACTGACAACTGCCTTTACTACTTTGAATATACCACGGTGAGCATCTGCTGCTCCACTTGGGGCAGAAGGAGCCAATCCTCCAGTTCCAAACTGCTCTACCCAAACACAGCTAGAAGGGGCCCTGGGGAGATAGTCAGATCTGTTCTTCCACTTCCATGGGGGTCAGAGGGAACTAAATCTCAGAGTAGAGCACTCAAACAAGATGTGGAGGCTGTCCAGGAGGCTGTAGCCCTGAGGTAGCACCCAGTTCTAGACACACAGAAGGCCCAAGTCCCAGATCTGAGAGGGAGCCGTGGACACAGCACTTGTTTGGAGCTGGGCTGGAAACATGGAACTGGGGTCAGTTGCCAAAAACGTGGTGAAGGGGATAATAGTTGTGATTTGGTGAATTTAGATTTTCTGTGGTCTCAGACATGCTGAAGGATTTGATTCAGAAGACACAATCTCAGTGTGAGAGACACAACAGAGGAAGAGGAACAAGACAGAACGGGAGAGAACAGTTCACCTGAGGAAACCTGGGGCTTGGGACAGTAACACTTCCTTATACCATGGAAGTTCTGCTGGTATCTACTCACTGGGATGAGATGGCCCGGCAGGAGCCTGTCACTGGCAGGTGCCCTCTGTAGCTGCAGGAATAAAAAGCACACAGTACACGTCCTCCCGGCTTCCTCTGGGAGGGCACTCAGAGAGCCACCGGCTGCTGCTCTCAGGCCATGACGTCACACTGGTGACATGGCACTCTGCTGTTCCTGACAGCTTCCTGGGCACCTGCAAGCACAGAGGTGATTCTTCTTGCATGCGTATCGGACTTGGGTCTCCAACTGGGTCAGGATAGCTAACTTGGCTAAATCTTCACTGAATGAAAGTCATTGATCCCTCTGAGGAAGCAGCTGAAGGAAGCCTCCTCCATGGTAAAGTTGGAGCAATCAACAGGAGGATTGCCATAAGTGTGAGGGCAGCCTGGGCTACATAGTGGGTCCCAGGCTAGCTGTCTAGAGTTCACTTCTCTCATTCATGCTGATGGTGTGCTGTGGACATGACAGCAAACCGTTTCGCGGCCTTTCCTTCTTCCCAGGGCCCCACTCACCACCCAAGCTCTGCAGCTGGTGTTGCTCCTCTGTAGTCTTCTCCAACACTAAGGATACTCTGACACAGAAAGATCACCAGAAAGAGCCTCCCTCTTTCATCCCCGGGATACTGTGGACAAAGGCTCAGTAGGTTTCCCTCTAGGCCCCCCCACCCTCCCAAGCCCTCCTTATTTTGACTTTATATTCTAGGCAGCAAGGAGAGGTTTCCTAGCAAGGGCTAGGAAACACTGACAGAATAACCCTAGTGAACCTGTGAGTGTGTGTGTATGTGGGGGGGGATTAGGGGGTGAGGACAGCCAGACAGGAAAAGGCACAGCTGGGTTTGCCACCCTGCTTTCTGCAGTGGCAAAGACATAGCAGCAGGGTTGCAGAGTGGCTCTCCTGTGCCTGTGCATAAGGTCAGCCCACTCTGCCCTTGGCCTGAAGGAAAAGGCAGGCTGGTGTGAGTGAGGCAGAGTTGTAAGAGGAGGAAAGTCTGCTGTGGGTGGGAAGGGTGTGGGGAGGTGAGGTGTCCCTCTCTCTGTGACAGGCCATAGGATAGTGCATTCACCAGGGAAGCTGCCTTACAGGCTTCTGTGAGCCAACAGGTGGAGTCAGCTCCCTTGGACATGCTCACATGCGCTCCCTCCAGCTCTCTTAAGGCGCTATGAGAAGTCTAGAACATCAAACACCGGGGCCCTGGAGACCCCAGGAAGGTAGTATAGAGTCACTCAAATAATGACCAGAATGACCTAGAAGGCAGAACAAGGGCTTCAGCTCATCATTTCTGAATCCTTGTAGGGTTGTGAAGTTGTTGCTCATTCTTTAGCAAGACTGTGGAGACGTTAAGGAGTGGGACACATGAGCCCTCACTGCCTGCAGGGAAGGCTGCTGTAACAGAATTAGAAGTGAGCTAACAGATGCTAGGGACAGGAGACTATTCCAGTGCCAAAACAGTTGATACCTGCAAAATCAAAGTTTCGATGTATTGAGGGGATTGTTCACAGCATGTAGAAGGTGGGGTGCGTGGATGCTGACTTCTTTCACTTACATCTGGAACAGAACTGCTGAGCTCAGCAGGCCAAGTCTGCTGACACAGGGCTAGTGCTGAACTGTACACATGGGAGAACTGGCCAGGCACCATGCACTGAGTGTGGCCTTGTGCTGAGGCTGCTGCCAGCCACACCGAAAAGCAGGACCAGTGCTGATAGAACCAGTGCTGACAGACATGATCTTAAACAAAGACTCATGAGATACCCAAACAGTGGAACTCAGGTGCACTGGCTGTGGAGCTAATGCTATAACATCCCAAGTACGGAAGCAGCATGCAGGACAGGGTGGACAGTGAGTGCACTCACTCTAGCGCTAAGTAGCTGGACCCCATGGCTGTAGGACAGGCTGGGATCATTAGGAACTTGGAAAGTGTCAAGAAGTCAGTGACAACAGGGACCAAGCGGTAGGAAAAATACTGCATCTTTCAGACTGCTAAAGCTGAACCACGTAATACTTTTCGAAACAAAATGACTGAACACTAGACATTTTTTTAAATAAGGCTGCTTTTAAAATGGGCTTTTATGGCAGGAAACATTTACCTTGAAGTTCTACAGTTTTTCATTTTGTGCCTCATCGTTTTCTTTTTCTGTTTTTCTTTGTACCTTTATTTATTTATTTTTATTTGTTTGTTTGTTTTGAGACAGGTTTTTCTGTAGCCCTGGCTGTCCTGGAACTTTCGCTGTAGACCAGGCTGGCCTCTAACTCAGCGATCCATTTGCCTCTGCCTCTTGAGTGCTGGGATTAATGGTGTGTACCATCACGGCCGGCTTCAATTTTTTTCTTAATAGGACATCCTTTATGAAAATACTATGTGAAATAACCCAGCCTCACAGAGCTGGCCTGTCTCTCTGCACCACACTAACACTCCATCTCCCGTCTGTGTGGTCATCATTGGTGATCTGATTTGCAGTGGTTTTAAACTTTTCCTTGATTCCTTTCTGCAGTATTTTAAGTTCTTTATAATGAGCAAGTAATATTTTTGCAAAGATAGCGATATTTGCTTTAAGAAATCATATAGGTCAGAGGCATGAGTGCTGGCTATTTCTGTCCTTGTGGGAAATACAGATAATTAGCATAGATGAACCAGTGGTGAGGTGTACCAGGCTCTGCTCCTGAACTTGGTATAGAATTACCTGCTTATTTTATTTTTGGTGCAGGGGACGGGACCTAGCTTCTCCAACTGAGCTGCTCTTTGAAGCTCTGAAGTCCGCACAGAGATAAAGAATGAGAGTCCTGCGGAGGGCCCCATTTCATACTGTGGACTTGAATTATTAGCGGGAACATAACCTTCACTTGTTGGGGACCACAGTTCTCAGTGCTCTGCAGCTTCTGTGCAGTGTGCATAGTGAGTGCCCTGGCTTACTTCAGTCACTACCAGCCTGCAGAATCCCTGTGGGAGGTCAGCAGAGGGCCCAGTGGTCTCCCTGGCTGGTCACAAGGGCCTTCATAGCTGGTCTCACTCTTGGGCAGAAGATGGTGTAAGCCCTTTGCTTTTTATAGCTGCACATGCAGAACTCAGGCCATGTACCATGCACACGTAGCTCATTACCTCAGGCCCTGCAGCCTAGAGAGTAAAGAAGCCATGGCTTCACAAGAGTCTTGTTGAGGTAATATTTAAAACAGCAGCACCCAAGCTGACTTGTTCTTAATCTGCTGCCTTCTTCCCGACTAGCCTAGGCCTGAGGCCATGAGTGGCAATGGCGAATTATCGCTGTTCAGCTAAGGCTGCCAGAGACACTGGCCCTGCCACCCACAAGACACCACCGTGGGAGATGGCTCTGCCAATCTTCCATGCTGTCTCCACAAGGCTGGGCTGAGCCCAGACCGTCGTGCCATCCACACTGGCCTGGTAGAAATGAGACTCTAATGCTTAAATTATCCAAAGGCTTTATATGTTTGGTAATGCTCAATAACAAGATGCCCACACAATTAGAGGTGTTTACCAATTAACTAACCTAGTTATAAGTTGCTACCCAGGACTGCTCTCGATCCAAGCATGGTTCTCCATTCTTCTACCTCTCTGCCTTTCTAGCTCCCCCTCTTCCTCCTCCTCTTCCTCTCCTTACTCCTCCTCTTCCTCTCCTTACTCCTCCCACCTTAGCTCCTCCCAACTTGTAAGGAAAATTTGCCGCTACAGGGTCTGCATTAGGATGACTTGACTCAACCCACTTCAACATCAGACTCCTTAAGAGCTTCAGGCACCATGTGGCTTGGAAATGAGAGTAGAGAAGAAAGAAGGCAATGGGGAAGTGGGCTAGGGATTATTGAGGAAGCCTGGCAGCCACCCTCCCTGCAGCAGCCTGGGGGCCCCCCCTCCAGATAGGGGGGAACACTGAGTCTCTGTTCAGGCTGGGGCACTGTATGTACATAGAAGGATTAGGGTAACATAGAAGGAGAGAAGAGCTGCGGGTAAATGCACTGTCTTCCCTCGTAATTGCCGTTGTGAGTGGCTGATGCCCCGAGAGGGCTGCAAGGGTCTCAGGCAGACTCGTGGTCAGACTGAGAGGGACCTCGTGAGAAGAGAGCCTGCAACCCACAGCTTACTCAGCTTAGTCCACCACTCTGCAAATGACACAGTTGGCAGGCCAGATGGCTAAGAAGGCTTCTGGCCTGAGAGCAGCTGGAGGCTAAAGCCGCTCGCAGGTGGGCGAAGGACTACTTGCTGGTGCTGCCCGAGAGTTGGCACACTGCAGTTGGGAGCCAGGAACAGGGACACAGTGAGCCCAGGAGCAGACGAATAGACAGACATGCTCTTGAAAAGAAAGCATGCCAATCATAAGGCAGCAGGAAGGATGGAAGGAAACAGCGGCTTCACAGAAAGAGTACAGCACACAGGAAGTGATACAGGAGACAAGAGCTAGTTGAAGAGGCCCCAAGTGGATGACAGCCGTGAGGTGCTGACAGTAGCTTCAGACCATCCCCAAGTTGGAAACGTGCTTCCTGCATGATGGCTGAAAAGAGAGCCTCACCAAGTCCATGTCCTTCCTGCATCTCAGTACCTCTACGACAGAGAGGAACTTCAGCCAGCAGGAAAACTTAGTGTGGAATTAGCTCTGAAAACTGGAGGGGCCATGTGGCCATGTGTCATGGTAGGGTGGTGCTCTCCCCTACACTTAGACCTAGCCAAGCTCTCGAGCAGGTGAGACCTTCTGAAGCACAGGGATTTTTAGCTGGGTTCTCTGCCCTTTGTGCCCTCCTTCAGAATGCTGTGGAGAGTGGGCGTCAGGCAGTGCAACAGTGGAGAGCTGCTAACTCACGGATAATCTGTCCCTGGGCTTAGAGCCTCCTCTTCACTCACACACACACACACACACACACATACACACACCTCCAGCTCTGGGAGGACTTTGCATGGAAGTTAAGATTAGGAAAAGACTAGATAGGAACTAGCCTAAGCAGGAACCCTTGAGGCACCTGTGATGAATGTTGGTACTTGTTGGCTTTCCTTCTAAGCTCTGCCCAGTAGCCCTACCCAACAGTTACCTAGCAACAGCCAGGTAGGCTTGGCTTGCTACAAGAAAGACTAAGAAAGACTGTTTGGTTTCTCTCTCTCTCTCTCCTCTCTCTCTCTCTCTCTCTCTCTCTCTCTCTCTCTCTCTCTCTCTTTCTCTCTCCTGTCTCTCTTTTTCTCTTTCCTCTCTCTCTCTTTCTCTTTCCTGTCTCTCTCTCTCTCTCTCTCTCTCTCTCTCTCTCTCTCTCTCTAACTCTTTTCTCTTTCTGGCTCCCTTCCCCATCTCTCCAAGTGTTCCTGGCCTGCCTCTTCCTTTTCCTCCTCCTCTTCTCCTCCTCTTCCTCTTCTTCTTCCTCCTTCTTCTTCTTCCTCTCTCTATCTCTCCTTCACTATCCTCTATTCTCTGTCTATACTCTCTTCTCAACTCCCCTTCCCATGCCTCCAAATAAACTCTATTCTATACCATCATATGGCTGGTACCTCAGGGAAGGGATGCCTCAGCAATGGCCCGCTGAAGTACTCCTCCCACCGCATCATACCACACTTTATAAGACACATCAGTGCTGTTGTGATAGAAAAGTAAGTAATAGATGTAACACTAGCCACCCAGTTAGAAGGTGGGCTTTGAGTTGGGGGAAGGAGAGCAAAAGTCGAATAGGTTACCTGGTACAGTTAGCTCTGCGTGGCATAGCCTGAGGAGCAGAACAGTGCTGATGAGAGCCCAGCATTCCCTAGCTCAGGAGAGATGAAACAGGAATTGTGCCTCCTGTAGGTGTCCTCTCGCACTGGACGCTCGGAGGAGCAGCTCAGATCGGGTGTCCTGAGGCTAGCACTAAAACGCTTAGCAGGAAGATAACTTCCCACAGGGTTTGGGGGGATGTCTGAAAGACATTTGTTTGTTATTCTTTTATACAATTTTAGAACTGGATTTGGTTGTTGGTTAGTTGGTGGGTTTGTTTGCTATTGACATATTGTGCATGTGTAACTCTAATCAGTATGCTTGAGAAGCAACAGGCTTTGACCAAGCTTAGCTGGCTGGGAGGGGTAGAAGTCTGTCTATGGTGAGGGCCTTGGCTGATGGGATGCACAGTCCCTGAGAGGGCCAGTTGAGGTGGAGGGAGGGGGGAGACCTATCTCTCTGGACCTGAGCTTCAGCACCAATATGGATCTTGGAGCAGCTGTCCAAAAGACAGTGTTTCCCTAATCACACTTTTGGGTGATGTGCAGTGAGCAGGAGGCAATTTGAAATTCAGTTGGAGTCCCTCTGTCAGGCATGGGCAAGAGTACCTGGAAAAGGCTCCCAGGAGTTAGTGGCACAGAACCAAGACCAGGAAAAGGAAAAGGAAAATCAGACAAGGACATGGAAGAGGGGAAGGCCCTTTCTTAGGGAAAATAGGCTAACCGGTTTCCTGCTTGAGGCCCCATGGGTCAGGTACACTTAGATGGCACCTGCTGAGCCCTCTGGCCTTTTTATCTATAGAAGACTTGGATTTCCCTAGCCACACCACACACTACTGACCCTGGCCTATTGTAGAACCCAAGCATGGCCTGAAGCCAGCCTGGAAGCTTCAGGCCTGAGAGGGAGGAGTCAGGATGGGCCTAGGGAGGAAAAAGGTGTCTCCTCCATGAAGAGTAAAGCCTATCTCCCTGCACCTGTCCCAGGACAAAGAGCCTCGAGGGATCATCCCCCTGGAGAACCTGAGTATCCGAGAAGTGGAGGACTCCAAGAAGCCGGTGAGTGTCCTGCTCCTGTGCCCAAGACTTTGAACCAAGATCTAGGGACTGTCTCACAGCGGTGAGCACCCATAGCTTGGTGCCAGTTTTATAATGCCGATGCACTGTACGGCTTGGGAGCACCTCACCTGCAGCTCTATACATGCTCCTGTCTGCAGGAGCAGAGCCAGCAGGTGTCAGGCTGGCATCCCAGCCAGCGGGCCTGAAAACACAGTTGACATCTTGATGTGTTCTATTCCGAGCTTCTTTTTTCCATAGGAAGAAATTGTGTCTGTGTGACCATGTGTGCACGCGGTCAACCTTGTCACTCCTCAGGAACTTTGTTTTCTGAGACAGGATCTCAGGCTGGGGAGATGGGTTGGTGGGTGAGACAAGAGCTGGCAAGCACATGAACCTGAATTCAGATCCCCAGAGAAGCTAGGTGTGATGATGTTTGTCTGTGACCCCAGCACTCCTACAGTGAGGTAGAAGATGGAGAAAGGAGACTTTCCAGAAGCCATGGGCTTGCTAATGTAGTGTGTGAGAAGGAAAACACGGGGGCCTGTCTCAAACAAGACGAGAGCTGACACTGGAGCTTGTCCTCTGTGCTCCATCTGCATACAGTATACCGCATTCACATTTACAAATGTGTGTGCGTGCACACACACACACAAAACAGGATGTCTTATTGGGAACTGGATTTTCTGTTGGACTGGCTGGAGAGCCCTAGAGTCCCAGCTCTTCCCCGATTGTTGGCATTGCAAGTCTGTGTGTACGCCACCACACCTGACTTGCTATTTTTTTTATTTATTTTTAATTTATGTTTGTTTGTTTGTTTATTTGTTTAGTTTTAGTTTTCAAGACAGGGTTTCTCTATGTGGCCCTGGCTGTCCTGGAACTAGGTTTGTAGACCAGGGTGGCCTTGAACTGAGATCCACCTGCCTCTGCCTCTCGAGTGCCAGTATTAAAAGGTGTGCTCCACCACACTCGGCCATGCCTGACTTTGTAAATGCAGGATCAAACCCAGCTCCTCACCCTTCTGTAGCAAGCACTTCACTAGCTGACTTACATTCTCTGCCCTCAGAAAGTACATATTCGGAAGGTGTTCTCTGATACATATTTCTTGAGAATAAAGATAAAAACTGTTTTGGGAAATAAATAACATTGTCCTTGGTCAGCAGCTTCCTAAAATCTGACTGCTACTTTCTCATTTTCTTCTCAGAACTGCTTTGAGCTTTATATCCCTGACAATAAAGACCAAGTGATTAAGGCCTGTAAAACGGAGGCGGACGGGCGCGTGGTGGAAGGGAACCACACTGTGTACCGCATCTCAGCCCCCACTCCTGAGGAGAAGGAAGACTGGATCAAGTGCATCAAGTAGGTGACTCCCTCACAGACAGAACTGCTCTCTGCACTCCCTGTCCTGCCAGCCCTGAAAGTCTGCAGGGAGGTTCCCAGCTTGCTTCCCAGTGGGCCTCTGGATCCCTGCCTGTTTCCAGCCTAGGCACCCAGACTCAGGGGGGGGGGGGGATAAGGAGCGCCTGTTCCCATTGTGAGTGGGGCGTGTCTCTTCCTGTGCCAGCTCAGTGTGAGGAGCCCTGGCTTTCTTGGACCTTTTCATCCAGTGAGACCATTCTCCAGTTCCAGACACAGAAACTGAGGTCTACAGGTTCTGAGTTGTAGAAGGTTCCAGAGCACTGATGCAGAGCCCCAGCCCTTCGCCATGTGCTGTGAGAACACAGCCAGCCTGAGTGGTGTCCACCATTAATCACAGTCCCACAGCGTGGGCTTTACTTCAGGGACAGGCATTTCCCATGTGGCATGTGACTAGAAACAGGCCTTGCGAAGCTGTGGATAGCCTTGTCAGCCTTGTTCCCTGGGAGTCACGTGAAGCCTGGGCTGACGGGAAGACAGCCCTGGCTCCTCCACCCTCTGGGCAGTTGTTTCTCCCAGTAATACACACTTAATCACAGTCCTGGGTACTGCGGCCGTCAGGAAATATGTAGGTATTTTCCTTAGAAAGCTTTCCTCGTTATCTGGGCTTCAGTGACCTAAGAAGTGAGGAAGACGTGCCATCCGGTCGCAGGCTGTCTGTGTTCCCAGATATAACATCAGCTGATTTAGTGTTGGGTACCTCGCTCTAACCAGTGTAGTATTTTGGCCAAGATTAGACAGAGTTCTGAATGTGGCGACAGTGAACTAGTTGGGAAGAGTTGACGCCTGACTCTGTAAAGACGCTGATCAAAATCCTAGAGAAGGAAGCAGATGGGTGGGGCCTGGACTCAGGTCACCAGAGGAGTTCTGCTGTCTTTGGGGCATGCTGCCATTCTCTGTAATTGCAAACTTCAAGAGCTGCTCCGAGGACTGGTGTGGAGTGCTGAGGCTGATGGCTGAGGCAGGCTGTCTTCAGTTAGGTATCTTCCCAGGTGATAGCCACTGTGCCCATCCTAGGCCTTAGATAGGGGCTAGGCTGGCTCTTTGCTAGAAGTCACATACGAGGAGGAGGCTCGGAACAACCAGTCCTCTGATCATTGGCTGTGTGTCTGGGAAAGACTCGAGACCAGGGAACACAGAGCACACTGCATGTCCTGAGCCTTGCGTGTCCGTGTTGGGAGCCGATACTTGCCAGTGGTCTCTGGTGAGAGCTGGAAGTCTTGTGTCAGTGCAGTCGCTGTCTGACACTGTGCAGGCTGCCCTGTGCGGACTGCTGTCCCATGTGAGCACACAGTCTCTGTTAGTAGAGTGTGCTTTGGCAGAGGCGCCTTCCCCTCAGTGTTCTTTCAAAAGAATTTTGGCTGGTTTTGTACATTTTGAGTCTCATATAAGTTTTTGCTGCTATAGTCAGGAAAATGGAGTGTTCTTTAAAGTCCTTGTGGAGCCTTGTGGATGCTAGACCTCTCTGGTGGATGGTCGGCTGCCTTCTGGGGCTGCCAAGCTTTGCTGACACCACCCTACCACCATCCCACTGCCCGCATATTCTTGTTGCTTCCCTGGAAGCTCCGACTCAGCCTCTGTGGAGAGTGTGCAAATGCTGGAAGCCCTGTAGCATAATCTCTGTATGCCCGCCCCAGGGTAACCCAGAGGATAGTAAGCCCCACTCCATAGATGAGGAACTGAGGTACAGCAAGGCTAAGAACATGGAGTAGTAGGCTAGGCTCCGACCTGTATGGTGACTCGGAGGATGCTGTGCTCAGCATGGGTATGATGCCTTTCCGGTGCCTCTGGTTCAGATGAGGAAAGTAGAACAAGAGAGCACTGGGAAGTATACTTCAGGGTGTTGTAGAGGCCAAGACACATCTTTATCTCAGTAGCTGCTCCTCTTAGAGGTTCCCAGCAGCCTAAGGAAGTCCATTCCACACTGGATCCAACAGAGTCCAGGCTGCAAGCAGACACTCGGTAGGCCAGGGGTGCCCTCTGTCAGCCATGGGGACACTCGGTAGGCCAGGGGTACCCTCTGTCAGCTGTGGGGACACTCGGTAGGCCAGGGGTGCCCTCTGTCAGCCGTGGGGACACTCGGTAGGCCAGGGGTGCCCTCTGTCAGCCGTGGGGACGCTCGGTAGGCCAGGGGTGCCCTCTGTCAGCCGTGGGGACGCTCGGTAGGCCAGGGGTGCCCTCTGTCAGCCGTGGGGACACTCGGTAGGCCAGGGGTGCCCTCTGTCAGCCGTGGGGACGCTCGGTAGGCCAGGGGTGCCCTCTGTCAGCCGTGGGGACGCTCGGTAGGCCAGGGGTGCCCTCTGTCAGCCGTGGGGACACTCGGTAGGCCAGGGGTGCCCTCTGTCAGTCGTGGGGACGCTCGGTAGGCCAGGGGTGCCCTCTGTCAGTCGTGGGGACGCTCGGTAGGCCAGGGGTGCCCACTGTCAGCCGTGAGGACAGTCGGTAGGCCAAGGGTGCCCTCTGTCAGCCGTGGGGACACTCGGTAGGCCAGGGGTGATCTCTGTCAGCTGTGGGGACAGTCGGTAGGCCAGGAGTGCCCTCTGTCAGCCATGGGGACACTTGGTAGGCCAGGGGTGCCCTCTGTCAGCCGTGGAGAGTCTGGGCCCAACAGGTGTAGAGAGGTGTGATTTCCAGCTCCAAAAATCTTAACAGGCATTAAATATGGAAGAGAGTGTTTTCATCTAGGCACCATGGGTATTGTTGTACAAGGACAAGCAACCTACCAGAAAGGGCTGGCCACCTCTAAAAGCCAAGGTAGAATCACCTACCTCTGAAAATGAATGATCTGGCTAGCCTTGTTCCTCTGGAGACTGAGTCCTTGTGGTAGTGAGACACAGTTAGCTCAGCAGAGCTGGGGCAGGGGCAGGGACTGCAACTACAGCTCAGATACACCCCCCGCCCCCATACATACATGCAGACACACAGAGAGAGGAGTGGGGGGGGGGGGAGAGAGAGAGAGAGAGAGAGAGAGGACCCAGCAGCAGCCATCACTCACATGGATCTGGTGCACATAGGCTCCCAGAAGTCCCTGTGCAGTCTGTGGCAGCCTTGTGAATACCACGTGTGCAGTAACTTGTGGCATGGATTACAGCACAGCACTTGGAGCTGCAGAGCTCAGTCACTCATTGAGAAAACCAAATTCCCACACTTGGAACTCAGCTGAGGAGCATAAAATGATTCCACTACTCTCAAATGTTAAGTCATGTTAGTGAGAAGAAGGCAGAAACTCCACAGTTACGTTGTTACATGTCCCCGTGTGTCACCTTAAGCTGTCCTGTGAACAGAGTGAGGGTGGGTGTTCCTGGTGACAGCTGGCCGCACAGGCTCCTGGGGCAGCACGGGCTGACCTGTTCTCTCCTTCTCTGTGCTGCAGAGCTGCCATCAGCAGAGACCCCTTCTACGAGATGCTTGCAGCACGGAAAAAGAAGGTCTCCTCCACAAAGAGACACTGAGGTGCACTGGGGCACAGCCAGCCCAGGAAGCTGTGGCCCTTTCTCCTGCCTCCCCTGAGGGCGCTGTGGAGCCAAGCAGATGCGAGCGGAGGGCTTCTCTGCCAGCTCCGGCCTGCGGCCTGCTCCGCTCCTAGAGACTTGCTTCAGCTTCTGCAGTTTTCTAAGTGGGAGAAGGGTGGGCGGTGAGGGCTCGGCTGGAGACTCTGCTGCCACTCCTGGCTCTGGAGCCCTCTCAGAACCCGCCGCTGCTAGCAGCAGGGCAGCTGCTTCACAGGCTCAGCTCAGCAGGGCTGAGGGCACCGCAGGGAGCTCGTTCTTTACCTCTCAGTGTTCCTGGCCAAGGGCCTTCACCTCTGCTCCGAGAATGCCTGTGAGGTGTACTCCAGTACTAAGGAGAGAGGAGGAAAGGAAGAGAAGCCACGCACTATAAAGATTTATTTTTGTTTTTTAAAGCAAAAGTGAACGTAGCACTGTACTCTGCTCTCCTGTGCCCTGCTTGGGGAGCTTCCCCTAAAAAGGGGGCTCTGGGGCTGCGGGCACCCCAGGGGCTGCTGCCTCATGACTGTGTGTGCAAGAGGGGCAGAAGCAGGATTGCTGGCAGGGCCCAGCAGACATGGGGAGGCCTCAGGGCCCCAGCAGGCAGTGGAAAAGGTGAAGGTGGTTAGCGCCTTGCCTGGCCCTCAGTACCCAGGCCCACTGCTCTTTAAAGCGGAACGTCTGCATTTCCCTAACAACCAAAACTGTGAGGAGCTCACCCATGGTGCTGGGTGGCGACTGTTTCATAGCTGGTTTTTCTTTCTCCTCCCCAAGAGCTCCACTCCTCGTTCTAGAGGAAGGAGCAGGTCTTACCTGATCCCTTGGGGCTTCAGCCTTTTCTGCCTCAAAAGCCGCCCCAACTGGACTATTCTGGTGCACTCTGTGGTAGCCTCCAGGAGCAGGGGCCTTGCTCAGCAGGTTGCAGTGCAGTCAGGCAAGGGTAAGGTGGCCTTTTGTCCCCTGCTCTCTATGGCATGGCATACCACAGCACACACGTGAGCGAGCCCTGGGCTCCTAACTCAGTGTGAAGGGAGCCATGAAACGCAGCATTTCCTGCCGTTCTCTCAGGGACTCTCAAGGGCAGCTCCTGTTCCTTGGCCAGGGCTAGCGTGCCAGTCTAGGCAGAGCAGGTGGCAGGTGGTGTCTTGGCACACTCCTCCACGTGGCCAAGGCCTTGGTGGCAGAATGCTGCCTCCAGGCAGGTGGAGGAGCCGTGGGCCCCACTGGGCTGTGTGAGCTAAGCCTGTCTGATCTCAGAAGGAGGCCAGCATCTCTGGAAATAGCTTTGCAGAGAAGGGTGGGTGTGGGGCGGCACTCGGCCTCTCCTGTGGGTCCAGCAGGATCCTCTGGCCTCGAGTGGCTTCAGGTGCTTGATGCTCAAGTGTGTGAAGGTGACAGTGACTGCTGAGGGTCCAGGCTGGAAACCTGAGCCTCCTGCCGCAGAACCAGTCAATGCCTGCCCAGGTTGTGTGGGGCGTCAGGCCTGTGCCAGAGCCTCTGCGTCACACCGGTTCTCACAGGTGTGCCCTGGGCCGGCCAGCACCGGGCTCAGTGTCAGTCTATTTATCAGAGGTGTAAATAATCCATACATAGTTTTTCTCCTTTTAGATTATTTTGTATTTGTTTAAAAAAAGATTTGTCAAAATACAAAGAAATGACTGAAACTTGTTGACAGGGTTTTTTAAAAATGTTATTATTATTGTTTTGTTTTTGCCTTGTAAACTAGCTCCAAGGAACTGCAGCAAATAAACTCCAAATCTGCCCAAACCACTTTATGGTCTGCTCTGCTGTGGTGTCATCTCTTCTCAAGCCTGGGCTGGGGGCTGGTGCATCCCCGTGGCATGGGTGTGGCCCATCCTCAGTGGGGCTGGGATTAAAATCAGGAATTTGGCAGGGGCTGTTTTCTGCTGTGGATGCCATAACGAGGCCAGAAGGGCTTAACCTTTGCCTTTCTTTCTGAGGAAGAAACTTGGCCTCAAGGAGCAGAAAGTGCCCCCTGCACACCAGCTGCTCCCTGCACACCAGCTGCCTCCTGCACACCTGCAGCCCCCTGCATACCTGCACACCTGCACTTCCCTGCATACCAGCTGCCCCTGCACACGGCACTGCATATCCTTGTGAAACAACCAAGCAGGACCAGGAAATGAAGGTTGCTGGGTGCATGGTTAATGGCTCAAAAGTGGACCTCTGCTTTTCTTTTGTCCTTGATTGAGTTTTGGAGACAGGATCTCATGTCTCTCAGGCTGGCCTTAAGTTCTTTGTGGAGCTGAGGATGGCCTGAGCTTCTGATCTGCCTCCACCTCTCTCTAGTGCTGGGATTATAGGTATGTACCATGCCCAGCATATGCAGTGCTAGGGATTGCCCCCAAGGCTTCCTGCATGTGAGCTAAGCACTCTGGCTACTGAGCCACACCCAAGCCTGAGCATCAGCTGTTCTCAGTACATCCGTGATGAACCACACAGGACAGGAGATTGAGGAGACAGCTTAGGGGCTGGCGGGGTTGCTCGGTGGTTATGGTCACTGGGTGCTCTTTCAGAGGACCCAGGTTAGATTCCCAACATCCACGTGGTGGCTTACAACCACCAGTAGCCCGAGTCCCAGATGACCCAAAAGCCTCTTCTGGCCTTTGTGGGAACTGCACAGACATGTGGTGCACAGACACACATGTAGACAAAATAGAATTTTAAAAAAGATAACAATTCCATTTATTGCCCAAAAGAGTAGAATGCTTAAGTGTTTTCAAAATGCAAGACATCCATATAATTATAAAACATCATTGAAAGGCACCATAGAAGACCTAAACAAAAATCCCATGTTTGGAGAGCAAGATTTAATAGTGAGATGATACAGCAAGGGATAGTGACATACACCTTTAATCCCAGCACTAGGGAGGCAGAGGCAGGCTGATGTCTCTGAGTTCCAGGGCAGCCAGGGCTACACAGTGAGACCTTGTCGAGGAAGGAATGATGTCTGTCCACTTCCTACACCATGATAATTAATATTTAAAATGATGAGATGCTGTGACTCAGCACATACTTCTCTAAGACTCGGGCGGAAACTGGACTGCCTGCTGCTGGTCTTTAAAGGTAGACTCAGTGATTAGTGTTTAACGTCTGTTGGGTGAGAAGCAGGCTTTGCTCCGCCTGCCTTTTCTCAAGCGTTTCCTAACCTGGTTCTCAGGTTTGCTTGCAGAGCATTCCTGGAGAGCTCATGTACCCACTGAGGCTTGGAAGGCTATTTTGAAAGGCTCTAGAGTCTTTGAGAGGTGAGTCCTTGAAGAAGTAGTTCACGGAGGGCATAGTTCTTGAGACCGTATCTTGTCTTCTCCCTCTGCCTCCTGTGTGCCGTGAGCTGAGTGGCCTCCACCACATGCTGCTGTCGTGCGTGATGTCCCACCTTACCCTGTCAGGATCATCAGATCCAAGAGCCGTGGATGAAACCTCTGGGGCTCTGAGCCAGTGAACACCAGTTTTTAGGTTCCAGCTATTCAGCTCACATCCAGGGAAAGTTAACAGCCCGCTTCACTCCGTGCGCAGCAGACAGACCGCTGAGCTGCGACTTCCATCAGGGCTGACAGTGTGACTATCAAGGGTGGTACGCACTTAGCATCAGAACACGTGTCCTGACAGACAGGACACAGGCATGGGCAGGATCAGCCCCAGCAGGGACACTATTCTTGTCTCCTTTAATCCAGGTCTCTGCATCTCGTTCCTTGACATTTGGCGACATTTACTTACCTCCTCACAGTTTACATTTTTGTACATATTTGATCAAACCGAATCCGCCGATGTGTTCCACTTGGCTCTTGCTGTTTACTTGGCTGCATCTCGTTCATAAGCATGAAGTCGGGATTACTGTGCACAGAACCCCCATCTCTCTGATCACCTGAGTTCTGGGCTCTTGCCTTCTGGTACTCACCTTTAACTCTCTCTGCTCCGTTAGGTGGGCTCAAGCCCTCGTCTGAGCTGAGTCACGGCATCTGCTGCTGCAGTCGGTCAAACGTGCTGTCCCAGGGCTCTTATCCTCTTAAGATTGCATTAGACCTGCTCCTGCTACTCCTTACCTACTTCTACATTCACTCACGCATTCATCCAACAAACTCCGCCTCCGGCCTTCTACATTAGGAAGCCAGGTACTATGTCCATGAACTGAATCCGAAAGGTTGTTTACTGCTGCTCTGCCTGAGGCTCCCCTGTAGCAGAAATACAGCAACCTCGGGATAGCACAGCAGCCATGCTGGGAGCAGGGCAGGGACTACAAGACTGTACGATTTAGGGCAGCTGTGTCAGGCAGGCATGCTTGAGGCTCCTGACTCATCTCTTCCTGAGCATTTCATGGATCATGGGTACCTGCCAGAGAACATCCTGGAGAGTAGATTATGAGCTACATGCATCGTGTGTGTGTGTGTGTGTGTGTGTGTGTGTGTGTGTGTGTGTGTGTGTGTGTGTTAGTGTTACAGGCTGCAATGCAGAGTGCCTTAAACAGAAGCAATGCTTTGGGAAGGTAGGTGGCACAGGCTATCTCGCTACCCCCTGTGCTGTGCTGGCCACAGGAAGTGACCTCATCACTGTTGGCCAGGGTTGTGCCCAGGAAGTGACCTCATCACTGTTGGCCAGGATTGTGCCCTATCTCCGGACCTCCTCCTAGGCCCCAGCCTTTCATCCCGGCTGACCTTGGGCTGTGTACCCCACATGGCTTGCTTGCCAGCTCTGAGCCTCTCTCCACAGCACCGTGAATGTGACTCTAAGCACAACAGCCGCACTCCGTGTTGCAAGCTCTCTGGGCACAGTGGAAGGTAAATGCAAAAAGTCTACTCACTGGGACCAGCTTTCTCTGATACTAGCCAGTGTGAGAGGATGCCCAGGGAGAGCCGGCTTGGGCCCAGCTCAGATCCCACCCGTGGTTCCTGGGATCATTCCTAAGTCTCTACCACCTCCTTTTCCACTTGCTTCTGAAGGATGTCTTTTTCCCTGCTTACTCTATCTGCCAGCTCTCTCCTGGAACTTCTTCCATCACCCTCTCAAATCCCTTTCCCTCCTTGGACTCAAAGGTTCCATCGAGGCCTCCCTGTTAGAGGCTGTCTTGCTGGAGAAGGAATCTCGGTCCTTGAGAAATGAAGTTGATCTTCCCAGCATCCGATGCTTAGCAACCCAGGGCAAAGTGCCGGCCCTCTTAGCCTGAGTCTAAGGCTAAGGCCTGTCTCAGGCTGGAGCAGGGGTGGGGGTATTGGAAACACAGGAGCAGAGGAGCACAGGCCCCCTGTCTCCATGTCAGGTTGCTCTATCACATCAGAATGTGACACAGACCTCTCAAGTATGTGTGTGAGAACTTGGCAGGACTAATAGGACCAGTCGGAGATATGTCATTGTTGATTCTATAGTTCCGTGCATCCTTGGGGTGTGTGCGTGTGCATGTGCATGTGCGTGTGTCTGCTTGTCCGCTCATACTGAAGATTGGCTTGTTTTGTTTTGTTTTGTTTTTGTGTGTTTGGTTCTGATTTCGTTTTGGTTTTGTCCTTTAAGACAGTCTCACTGTGTCCCATGCAAACCAGGCTAACCTCAGACCTAAGTAGAACAGTCCTTCTGCCTCTTAACTCCAAAATGCTGGGGCAACAAGCCTGTGTCACTATACCCAGCCTCCAGTCCCATCTATAGGCTTTTTGCTAATTAAGAATCTCACTTTAAGGAGTCAGAAGAGAATCATCTCTGAGTTTTCAAACCAGAAGGAAGTCTATTGCTAGAGTGCATAAGACTGGGATATACCTGTGGTCAGGGGTAGTAGGTTAAGGGACAGAGGCAATGGCCTTGATAACTAGACACATTCATACCCTGGGGAAGTAAGGACACAGTACAGCCAGGCTTGCCCATCCAGGTGAGTAAGAACATGGGTGATAGAGATGGAGGCAAGGGTGTTGACAGAATGCTAGCCCAAAACTGTAAGCAGACAGCCTTGGTAGGACAGGGCAAGAGGGAGAAGGATGGTGTGTGGCTGCCAGGTGGTTTATCAGAGGGAAGAGATGGCAGGATGGTGGTAACCCACAGGATGGCTCTTTCCTAGGTCGTATCACTCCATTGTGTGGCAGCTCCAGGACATGTGTCACACATGCATATGCAAGAGGGCCTGACCAAGGGCAAGGCCAGCCTCTCCAGGAGTGAGTTCATTTCACCAATGGCCAGAGCAGCCCAGCATGGACAGGACTAGCATAACTAGCTAAATCCCCGGGACTTCTAATAACATAGCTGGGCGTGGATTGGCTGTGGACATACCAAGCTGTGATGTAAATCTATAAACCTGCCCCACCCCACCCAACTCTGGCAGACTGTAGCCAAGTCTCAGACACACGTGCTCCCATGGACTCTGTCAGACCACAGGACTGTAAGCACACAGCATTCTGCAATGAGTAAACACCTCCGACCGAGCCTAGGCTCCATCCAGGTGAGCACCTTGGGCCAGGGTGCTGTAGAGGTGCCCAGGTCATTCGTTTGTTTTTATTTGTAGGTTTTTGTTTGTGTCAGGCTCTCACTCTTTAGCCCAGAAACTGTTGCCTGGGACTCACTATGTAGCTCAGGTTAGCCTCAAACACAGTCATCTTCCTTCTTCAGCCCTATAAGTGCAGAAATTACAGCTTGTGCTCCCATGCCTGACTTGAGTTGTCCATTTTAGAGTGCCACAGTGGGAATGGTGAATGGAGACGTCCCACTGAGACACCCACCTGCCTGTGCTGCCGAGGACCTGGTTTTAATGAATGGACTGTGGGAAATTAGAAGCCAGGCATTCCCCAAGCAGTTAGAACATAACCTCATGTCAGATTCTGCCACACCCCCTCCAGTAGAGTCTGTGTGACTGGGCGAAAGCCTGGCACACTCACCTGAGGCGACAACTTCAAGGAAGTCAGTCTCCTGGAGGGGTTGGCTGTCCTCTCAGAAGGATATGTTCTTCACGTGTCATGGCTGCCATGCTTGGAACATCTTTTCTTACAATCTCATTTCTACCCTGTGTACCTTTGCTCAGGGCACGTCCTGCCCTACTTTCCTCCCATGGACAAAGAAAGGTCACAGAAAGTGCAATAGAGGTAACCACTTAGCTTCCTTTGGACTTAGCCTTTCTGTGGGAAAATGTCACCATTAATCCTACAGAATGGGGACTTTTGACTGAACTACAGCAGTAAGAATCGTTTTACCAGAATCCCCTGTAAAGACATACAGCCTGTAAGAATGGGGATGGTTAGACAGGGAATGACTCCAGTCACTGACTCTTATGGTTTCCTTTAAAAGACCCTGAAAACTCTAAAAAGAAAGGGCTTTATCGCATTCCTAAGAGATTGGTGGATGGCAGACAGCAATGGCTTATAGCAGGGAGATGGTGGTTTCCCCCTGTAAACAGGATGGGGCCACAGTGTGCTCCCCTGATCCCTTGCCATATGCAGGAGTTTGTGATGAATTTGGGAATCAATGGGTCAGTCACAATGGAAAAAAGGTATCATATTATTCACTCCCATTTATGGAGAAATTGGCACAATCACGGCCCCCATGGTGTTTATTATTTAAAGAGAATAGAGATAGTATCACTAGACAGTTACATAAGCCCCTAAGTAGAGTTAGTGTTAGAATTAAATCTATTAGAGGAAATTGGGAAGAAGCCTAGCGATTAAAAGATGTTAGCATAAAAGATTACATCAATAAACAAGAAGACCCCAGACATAGTATACATAAGAAGCCCATATATGATGAATCTAATTTGGCAGCTCACAAAGCATCAAGAAGAAGTTTACTGTATAATCTCAGATAGTTAACTGCTGACCACAAGTCCCACTGGGTGGCTTGTCAACTTGGCCACTGTCTCAAACATTAGGGATAACATCAACTTCACATGTGCCTTTCGAATGAATAGTTTACTGATTTCTTAAGACTTGGGTCCAATCTATGAGTATCTAATAAGAACACTGTAAAAAAAAAAAAATGTTCTTGAGAACCTTTGTCCTTTCTGTTCCTGTGTTTATGCAACATTGCTTTTCTCTTTGTTTTATGATTGTAGAAGTCCGATGCTTGAGTAGTAAAATCGCACTCAGATCCAAGGCCACCTGTGTCTGTGTCTGTTTGACATTCGCCGACTCCTTGCCCACCTGAAACCAGCCCCCTGGGTTGCCTCCATGGTCCGTGGCAAGATCCTAACCAACTAACTGCTGAAAGGCGGCTAAGAGATAGTAGGCAAAGGATCCAAGGTTAGCCCATTCCTAGGAAGCTGCCGGTCAGGGCAGTTAGGAGTTGCATCTCAGACACCGAGCGTTTGGGCTGTAAAGGAGTTGGTGTTTTAGGTCCCTACCATTGACTCCTTAGTGGAACCACTGACTCAATAAATTCTGCACGCTTACAAGTTGGTACAGGTCCACGAGAATGAGGACATGGAGTCCTTTTCCTCTGTTAGATGGGGCATCCTGCATAATTGTCTAAGCAAAGCAAACTGTGAAAAATGATTCTTGTTGACCTGGCTGACCAAGGTCCAGTGAGGAAGTATCTTCCAAATGAAGAAGGGATTTTTAAATTATTTTTATTTTATACGTATGAGTGTTTTGCTTGTGTAGATGTGTACCACATGTGTCTGGTGTCCATGGAGACCAGAAGAGGGCTTTAGGTCCTCTGGAGCTGTAGTTACAGATGGTTGTGAGCTGCTACATGGGTGCTGGGAATTGAACTCTTCTGCAAGAGCAGCCAGTGCTCTGAACTGCTGGGCCATCTCTCCTGCCCCAGGACTTTGTTTTCATATAGCTAGGCATAGTGACGCATAGGAGTTGAGTATTGCCATGCAAATAAAATTGACCTAAGAGCAGAGACCTGCAATGTTCTAAGACCTCCACAAACCCTTTCTTTAAAATTATCTTTTATTATCTTATGTATATGGGTGTGTGTCTAGGCACCACATGTATGCCTGGTTCCCATGGAGACCAGAAGATAGTATGAGATCCCTTAGAGCCGGACTTACAGATGGTTGTGGGCCATCATGCAGGTGCTGGGAATTGAACATGGGTCCTCTGGAAGAGGACCAGTGCTCCTAACCACTGAGCCATTTCTCTAGCCTCACACAAATCTTTTATTGTCTTAGGATGAGAGGGGGTTGTTTGAGAGCCAGGCAGAGAGCTTGCAGGTACAGCCCAGTCAAGTCACAGGCATCCCTTCTCCTCCAACCACAAAAGAATAATCTGCACGGGCTTGACTTTCAGGAGGTGGGGTAGAGGGCTGAGATAAATGATACCAGGGGCTAGACAATGCAACAGCTGTGGTTCCGAGAATAGGAAGACCCTGAGGTGCTTGGCATGGGGGCGTTTTTTTGTGAAGCCTGAGAGAAGGGTGTTCTTGAGAGGCTGGGTGGGAGCATCCTGTGTCTTGTCCTGTCACATTGACTGACATTTTCAATCTGGGTCGTAGAGAAAAGGTCTGGAAGTCTGTAAGCATCCTTGCTGTCAGTCTTTGTTTGAGGTCTTAGCTATGAGCTATGAGGGACTAGCAGAGGTATCTGAGTCCCAGGGAACACATGTGCTGTTAGAGATCTAGCCATTCCAGAGCAGGCAGGCTGCTCGGCTGTCCGCTGTCTGGTCAGGCCCAGTAGAGAGGTCTTGCCTCAGGTGTGGCCCCAGAGATCCGCCTCAGAAGAACTTTTCCTCAAGACTGTTTTCAAGCCCGAAGTAGAGCTCCCAAATAAAGAATCGAGGAAATCCAATTAGATCACACCTCAACTCTTGACAGGAAAACAGCCTAGCCTAGAGCCTCTCATGCTGTCCACACTGCTCAGCACATTAAAAAATAATGAGATATGTACAGAGCTAGGAAGGAGCGCACAACCAAAAGACTAGCAAACCAGCAAACAGAAGCAGAACCCGTGGTAAGCTAAGGATGAAATCATATCACTTAGTGTCCAATAAAATCACCGAGGCAATTCAGCGGGGACAGCAAAGCCTTCTCAACAAGCAGCATGGGAAGCAACGGCGTGAATTAGCTACATACACACTCCTAAATATTTCAAGATAGAGTGTGACAGTCTCCAACAAAAAGTTGAGAAGCTTCTAAGTGAAAACATAAAAGCATATACTTATGACCACGAAGTCAGCCACAGCTTCTTCAAGGTGGATTTGAGAAGATCTTGGACCACTTTCAGATGTCAGTGAGCGCTGTGGCAGGCAGGTCTTGGGTAGCCCCTTCATGGGCTCTGGAGCCTGGTGCTTCCTACAAAGAAGACAGCCACAGCACCTTCCCAGGGAGCACACATATTTAATCCTGCTTCTACTACCTACTGTGGGCATTAACTTCTCAAGTGGTGCTGGAGATATGTGCAAGAGAGCCTGATCCCAGACATGACAGGCCCCAGCAGCTGCCTGGACGCTGGTACAACACAGACATGAGACTGAATAATGGATGCTGAGACCCATTTGAAACAAAACTCATTCCACGAGAAATACTGAGCAATGGCCCTTGAGACCTGTTTTTATAAGCCAGCAAGCTGAGGACGAGGAAGGGGACCCTAGGTCTCTCCAACTAGTGCAGCACATGCATAGGCCTGTTGAAATAAACTTGCCTTGTGTTACAAGCATCGTCGGAGAAACCCAGTGTATATTTATGAAAGTCAAGGGGATTTAGATCTGGACAGAATGGTCAGGGCAGCTCAGTGCTTCCTGCTCACCTGAGGGATGAGGAGACTGAGACTTCTGAGGTGAAGGTCCCTGTACCAGGTCACCTGGCAGCCTGATCCAGCATTAGGAAGAGTAGATTCTGCTAGGGAAGCTTTCCCTGGAGTTCTGTGCTGAGCTGAGAGACGCCTGCTGAGGTCAGTGGTTTTGTTTTGCTGGCTAAATTATGCAGACGTAAGTGGGAACATTTGTGGTTACATACCTCACTTTAACAACAAATTATTCTAAACTAATGACGCATGTGGCTTCCCGCTACAGTAGCTTTCGCTTTCCTTCCTTGAATCTCAAATGAGCGAGAGGTATCCTTTCCTTTGAGAGCACAGGGGTCCCTCTGGGATGCCGTGGCCCTTGTTTAACCCTCCTGTTGGGGTTCTCAGAAGCCATCTTCTCTTAGTTTGCTACAATTAGCTACATTAGAAGCAAGAATGTATGGCAAGGCAACAGTGTTCTACATGACTTGTTCCAGAGCCCAGGGCCCTGCCAACCTGGCAACACTGGTTTGGAGCCCTGTCCATCCTCCTCTCTGTCAGTCTGTCAGTCTGTCCATCTCATAGCAAGCTCTTCTCCCACCCTCATGTCCTGGCCTTGCCACTGTAACCCTGACTTTGCTTTTGACCCTAAAACCCATCTTCACTGTAGCACACCACAGCTCGTAGTTTTCACCGCGAGCTCATCCCTCAGCATCTCCAGAGCGCTTGCTCCCACATCAGCATACTGGCAATACTATAAGAACGTGTTCTCATTTTAATCCCAGGTGTGGGGATGTGGGGCTGCTTTCAGACTGTCCACAGCAGCTGACTGTGGTTTGCCTGGTGCTCAAGTAAAGGTGTGGTTTTGCCCACTGCAGATAGTTTCTGAGATTGTGTGCCCTTTGGAATTCTGGGAACTTTTCAGAGGGTATATAAAGGCTAGAGCCCCAATAGGAGGAGTCAGTGGTTGCTGGTCATTCAAGGGGCAGTGGTTGTGGTTTATTAGTAGACGAGTTCAAAGAAGAAACAAAAGGAAAGACATTAGATTCAGGGATCTCTCTCTCCTCTCTATCCTTCTTTCTGTCCTATATAGTGATGGGTGGTAAAACAGGGGGTCGGTGATGAAGGGTGGGAAAAAGAAGAACCCATAAAGTAACAAATAACAGCCACGTCAGCAACAGTTGAGGTCTCCTAGACTAGAGCCTTAAGCGTGGTTCATTCTCACTATACTTATGTAATTTACTTTGCTAAAATGTATCTCTTAGTCCTGCTACTGTGACAGTCTTAGTCCATTCCTGCTACTGTAACAAAAAATACCAGAGTCTGAATGATCTATAAATGACAGAAATGTATTGCTCACAATTCTGGAGTCTGGGGCTCTAAGATCAAGGCCAGCACTAGAGTTAGTGAGGGCTCAGTCCCCATGTCTCAGATGGCACTTTGCTGCTGTGCCCTTTGGTGTTGAAGGGTCAGCAGCTCCTCTACACCACCTTCCTCTCATTTGGAAGAGTTCCCCCTCTCAACCTACTCACCTCAAAAGAGCCCAGCTCTTCACACTGTCACCCTAGGGATTAAGTTCCAACAACTTTGTAGGGATACCAACTTAGACCATAGCAACCTGAGAGGTAGGCAGAGACAAACACCCTCGACGTGCACACCTAACCTGCATAGAAAGTCATAACGGTAGATTGACAGATACCAGGACCCAAGTCTAGAAAGACTGAACAGCTCAGAAGGGGGACCAGCCACAGCTGGATGGGTTCTCAAGCAGCAGCCACAGGCCCTGGGATACTGAGGAAAGGAAGCCAGATCTGCTGGGTCACAAAATGGAAACTTCACAGATCGGCTCCCACTCCAAATACGTCACAGAGACAGACAAACTTCTAGGTCAGTATGAAGAAAAGAGAGACATACAAGATATTGGGAAAAGCTGACTCTTTTCTTTCTGTTGAATTCTTCCTTTATAGTTGGCTGGTTGCACTTCCTTGCATTGAGGATAGACAGGGGCGCTTGGCTGTGATGGACAGCTGAGCCTTTGCCATGGTTCCAAAGTCAAGCTGGCTGAAGTACACAGAGGCGGGACTGGGGGAGACAGCTCCATGGGTAAAGTGCTTGCATCGTAGACATGAGGACCTGAGTTCAGTTCCCCAGAACCCACATAAAGCCAGACACGGTACTGCACATCTGCAAGAGGTGGAGACAGGACACGTGGAGGCTTATGAACCAGGTAGCTGGAACACAGCATAGCAAGTAAGAAAACATGCTATCTCCAAGGAGATGGAAGGCTGCTGCCCTCCGAGCTTTACACAAGTGTCATGGTACATGCGCACCTACACTTGCACACAGCACACACACCACTACCCTACCCCACACAGACAGCATCTTTTAAAGTTCCTGGGTGTGAGAGAACTGGGGAGAACTTCATGTGGCGGGAAAGTGGACAGTTTCTTGCTCGCCCTCACAGTCCTTCCCTTCTCTGCACGCCTGTGGATGGAGGGGTCCTAAACACCTGCTTACTCTCAGCCAGCACCTGTCCGTAGCAGCTATGGTAAAGCCTCTGGTGATTGTCCTTGAGGCTCTACATGTGTCTGTCTGTCTATCCCCTTTAAATAGCATTAAATGGACCCAGTGTGACCTGGACCAGAGGACCGTTCATGGTGTTCTCTACAGACTGCAGTCCAAGGCACGTTTGGCATGCCTCTGCCCATCTCACCCTCAGATGTGTGTCTTGGGCCTGAATATAACCACTGTTTAATTTTCCATGACTGAGAGCTTTGTGGGGACAAAGCATGAGCTAAGGGTATTGCCAGCCAGTTCCTACTGGTCTATGAATCAAATCTGGCAATGTCATGTACTGTGTGGAATTCATCCTAGATTGTAGTCAAGCAAAAACAAATACCAAGAGTTAAAAATACAGACGAATAGAATTCATTGCATTCTTCAGCCAGGCTGTTGAAATGACTCTCTCCCACTGACCTCTCCTTTCACTCCGAAAGGAGCCCAGTGGGCCACAGCAGCAGTTTTGAAGCAGATGAGTTCTGTCCCTAGCTGTGACGAGTCTGGGTCTTGTGTCTCCTCAGGGCCTCCAGGCCCTTACTTTCCCTCCTGCTCGTGTGCAGATTTACCACTTGGTCTAGAAGTCAGGTCCTTTGTGTCATCCTAAAGACATGGACATTGCCTATGCCCAGGAGGTTTGTCGGAACCTGTAGGGTGACCTGGAATGCTGGGTGACTCCTTGGGGGCTACACCAGGCCCCTCCTGACTTCTGATGTGGCTGTTGCTTCTGTTGCCTAAGCTCTGCATATTCATGTGGTGTTCTGTGTATGACCACATTTTCCCTTTGTGTAAAGACACCAGTCATGTTGGATCTGGGCCCACTAACTCCAACATGACCTCATCTTAACCACCACAGTATTGATGCTAGTTATAGATAGATATGGAGATATGGTTGCCTGCTAGAACTTCAGCCTATGCATGTGGAGAGGAGGGGACACAGTTAAACTTAGCAGCAGGTGGGGGTACCCTTCGTGATGTCTCATTTCTCCTAGGATGGCAGCTTGCTTCATATTCCCTGCCTTCCTGAGGTACATTGCCTTTGTCTGTGTCTGTGGGACCATGAAGGGGTGGCTTGGTTGCTGGTGGAGCACAGGCCTCAAACCCCGAACCCTGATGGAACAGTGGCAGGTGTTCGGCCTCCCTCCCAGACCCAGGCTCCTGATGAGGTCTAAGACTTCCATTGATCCATGCTTATCAGTCACATAGGGCAACGCCCCTACCAGCCCCTCCACAGGTACAGGGCATGACTACAGGCCTCAGGCCCTCGAGAGATTTCCATATTAATGAGATACCTAAAGGCCAGAGGGCGTAGCCAATTACTTATTCCTTTCCCAGACCCTCCTCCCTCCCTATTTAAGTCAGGTCCACCCTGACCTAAGTGGGGGTACTGCCAGATCCATCTATATCCCACCATAAAAATAAACCCTTTTGGAACCATGGACTCCTTCGTGTCTTTGGGGCCCACCGTGGGGAACCGTGGAGAAGGTCTCAACTATCGAGCCATCGTCTAATCTCCCTTGGAGAGCTTCTGTGCGTTCCAGCCATGGGGACTACCTCTTCAAGCAAGCTAGCCGAGCCAGAGCCAAGCAAGTACTACCCATAGGGCGCGGTCGGGGCTCTCTCTCCCTCGTTTCTCTCGGCTATAATATACCCACTGGCTCTGTTCGTCCGCTGCTCCCCAGCGGCGTCTGGGAGCCCCAAATAGAGATCACCAGCCTCCGGGTCCACTCTAGAGCCCTGCCCCCCACCCCGTGGAACTTCAGACTGAGTGAGAACTCCCTGAGCTTTGGCAGAGCCCCGCAGCATCCACCAAGCCCCATGCTGAGTGAATCAGTCAAAATTCCCACATACTTTGCCTCTCTGATCCTTGGCAGACACGTGGGATCCACAACACCGCCCAAAAAGATCCACGCTCACATGCGAGCTATCATTCCCCACATGTGTCCTCACGGTTATCTGTGTCTTGTGGTCTGACAGTCCTCAATGTCAGGGTGGACAAGAATCCAGAAGAGCTTATAATGGGTGTGAGGTCCAAGGGGGGATGGAGTTCTGCATCTCCGGATCACCTGGAGGGCTCTGAAGCACATAAGTGGCAAAATCCATTTGGAGATTCTGTAGAATAAGCAGTTATTGCAGAGAAAAGTCTATACAGATCTGTTCTTTATAATCTGCATATTTGTAATCAAATTTATATCTTGATCCTAATTAGTATTTTTAAATTTTTATCTTAACGTATATTTTTAACCATTTGTTTGTTTTGTTGATTTTTGTTTATTTTCTTGTCTTTTTTCCTCTACCCCCAGACTAAAAGTCAGGATCCCCCTGCCTCTATCACCTGAGTGCTGGGTTTACAGATATGTACCACTATGCCCAGCTTGCTAATCTTGTATTTATTTATTTATTTATTTATTTATTTATTTATTTATTTAGGTTTTTTAGAGACAGGGTTTCTCTGTGTAGCCCTGGCTGTCCTGGAACTCACTCTGTAGACCAGGCTGGCCTCGGACTCAGAAATCCGCCTGCCTCTGGCTCCCAAGTGCTGGGATTAAAGGAGTGTGCCACCACTGCCTGACTTTCTTGTATTTTCTTTTAAGCTTTATTTATTTTTAATTGTGTATGTGTGCGTGAATGTGCACCATGTGAGTGCAGTGCCCACAGAGGCCAGAAGACGGCACCAACTTTCCCAGAACTGTAGTTACAGGCAGTTGTGAGCTGCCCAACTGGGGTTCTAGAAACCAAACTTGGGTCCTCTGTAAGAGACAGTGTGCGTTCTTAACTTCTGAGCCATCTCTTCAGCCCCCTTGATCTTTCAAACAATTGAATTCTGTTTGTTTCAGATGTAGCTTGTGTTGTCCTTGGGGTCAGGAGGGCTGGTCCATGGTCGCTGTCTCTGTAACTGCAGTCCTGACTTCCCTGGGGCACAGTTGGTTAAGATTCTGCTTTAGTACAGGTTTAGCTTGAGTGCTGCATCTCTTTAACTTAGGTGGATGCGAATCCGCCTTTCCCAGTCAGCTGTGTGCAAACGCAAAGTTCTATTTTTATGTCTCCTCAGCTCCTTTGACAGGGCCTCTCTCCTGCTTAGCAACAAGAAAACCAAATTTAACTTCACCTGTAAACAAGTCTGTCAGGCATTTCTCCCCCCACTTATAACCAACTGGTTTAACTTTGTTGCTCTCTGATAAACATCAGCCCCTGTTCAAGTACTAGGCCCATAGCCTCTGGCTGGCCAGGAGCTTGGCCGCTTTGGTGGTTGTCTGTTCTTCCTGAGCAGCCACACTCAGGCTGGCTGTTGGGGCTATGGAAAGGGATGTAGTGGGGAGATGGTAGCAGTCGTTCTTTGTGGCATCAGTTTGTGGCACACTGGAAAGTTTGACGCTTCCTCCTTTACTGGTCTCCCAGTGTTGAGCGCCAACAGAGACACGGGGGCTCCTTGCCTCTTATTCCTAGAACAAGGATCCCTCTCAGCTCACTGTGTCCTGCAGGACAGTCTTGTGGTTACCTTCTGTAGCTTCTCTCTGAGAAGAACTTAATGAATTGTTGCTCACTCGCTTGGGCAGGTAGAGGGAATCCCCTGTGTCGCCCCTACTCACTGAGGCCCCAGCATAGACGTGGGGGGGGGTGCTTCTGTCTGAGCTCAGGGTCTGTGGACACAGGGAGAATATCTGGTGGTTGTTTGGGGCCTGGGGACCTGTGGAATGGCCACAAAATGGCAGCATAGCGGAAAGTCTACTTGGCTTTTATTTGCAAATCTACTGTAGACAGGGTCAGAGAACCCCGACCTGCTCAGGGTTAGGAAGATGTCTAGGGACAGAAGGGGACAGGGGAAGGACAGAAGGAAACAAACGGGGATGATGGTCATGCTGGCTCCCATGAGCAGCTGACCATCTCTGACTGGTCAGAGCCAGTAGTAGATTGCCTGAGACTTGGCTGCTTAGCCCAGGGACACAGTCCTAGCTAGACTTTCTGCAGGTGTGCACCATCTTAGGGCTCAGTTCCTCATGCAAGAACCCCTGGGCGGAGCGTTCTTGGGCAACTTGTTAAACTTGCATTCTACACATGATAAACCTGCATTCTACACGTGATAAACCTGCATTCTTCACGTGATAAACCTGCATTCTACATGTGATAAACCTGCATTCTACATGTGATAAACCTGCATTCTACACACGATAAACCTGCATTCTACATGTGATAAACCTGCATTCTACATATGATAAACCTGCATTCTACATGTGATAAACCTGCATTCTACACACGATAAACCTGCATTCTACATGTGATAAACCTGCATTCTACACATGATAAACCTGCATTCCACACATGATAAACCTGCATTCTACACATGATAAACCTGCATTCTACACACGATAAACCTGCATTCTACATGTGATAAACCTACATTCTACACATGATAAACCTGCATTCTACACATGATAAACCTGCATTCTACACATGATAAACCTGCATTCTACACATGATTTACGACATAACATCCGGTGATCTGGTGGCTCCTGGCTCGGACCCTCTGTGTAATCTGTTTCTTTTGTTCTGCTGTTTTCCTCTCCTCCCTCCACTACCCAGCCTGTAGCTGGTTTTGGTGTCTGACACTTCTCTTTGGAGCTGAAGGATAGCAGTTGGCTCTCTTCCGGACATCCCCAGGCATGTTTTATGCTAACAAATGAGGTATAAGCTTCTAACGCAGAGTCATGGGCTGACTGCAGCGTGGCAGAGCCAGGTTTCGCTGTCTTTCTGGTACACTGCCAGGCTTACACACTACCTGAATTCCTGCTGAATGCACACATTCCCATGGGTATTCTGGTCTTCATCTCATTCTCAAGTAGGAGAGCGCCGTGGCTGTCTGCACTGCCTGCTCAAATGGCTCCCATAGCTATGCCTTCTGTGGCAGCAGGAGTCTTGCACAGAGGAGGTGAGGCTTGCTTGCTGTTGCCACGGGGACTCACAGGACATGAAAGAGGAATGTGCCTGACTGAGAAGGTCCATCCTTACTCAGCTTAGCTCCATTCCTGCCTCACACTAGTCTGCCAAAGTCAGAAGGAGGTATCAAGAACTGACAGACAGGGCTGGAGAGATGGCTCAGTGGTTAAGAACACTGACTGCTCTTCCAGAGGTCCTGAGTTCAATTCCCAGCAACCACATGGTGGCTTACAACTATCTGTAATGGGATCTGATGCCCTCTTCTGGTGTGTCTAAAGACAGTAACAGTGTACTCAAATAAATAATAATAAGTAAATCTTTAAAAAATAATAATAATCGACAGACAGCATTTTGGGTTTCCACACCACTGAGAACTGAGACCCTGCAAGTCCAAAACCCCTCAGAAGCATAGTAGGTGTTGACTTGGTGTCTGTGTTAGTTCAAGGTTCTTGTGTGAAACTCAACCATAAGGCGGTGGTGTGAGAACCATTCTCTGTGAGGGGTGATTAGGCCTCAGACTCTGGCCTCACAGTGGAGGACTCAGAGAGCTGTTAGGAAGGAGGGTGAGGAGGACATCTTGTACCTTCCGTGGTTCCATTTCTCCCACACTAAGGACGAGATGTCTGTACTTTCTGCCCCTTTCTCCTTCTGTCATGCGAGGCTCCAGGAGGAGCCCTCACCAGCCACTGCTGGCTAGCACCTTAGTGTTGGACTTTTCTATCTCCAGAACTGTGTGGATAGTCTAAGGCCTAGGATTGGGTGTCCCCTCTGTGAGCATCTCGGGGTCCCCTCCTCAGCAGGATATTTTTTCCTTTGTGTCCTGGTCCTTGCTGCCATGTTAGTCAGGTCTTGTCACCTTTCAGATGTCTGTGCAGACTCCTCTTAGAGCGTGTTGTTTTAGAGTCCCTGAGATCAGCCACAGTTTTAGAGATCTGCAGGGGAACTCATAGCTAAGGCCTGTTGTAATCCGTTAAATGCCCAAGGGGGCAAGAAAGAGAGAGGTCCACACACATCCTCTATATTCCCCACACCTAGAAGGGAGACCAGCTTCATTCTCAGTGAGAAATCAGGAACATGCAGGAAACGAGGCAGAGACCATTGATCTACAGCCCCTGTCACACCGAAACCATTTACCTGGGCAGCTCACGTGGTCCCGACAGCCTTTCTGTGTGCGTCCACCTGGCTGAGACTCTCCAGACTGCTTCTGTATAGCTCATGTTTCTTTCCTTTTTTAAAAAAAAGGTTTATTTACTTATTTTACGTCTGTAAGTACACTGCCACTCTTCAGACACACCAGAAGAGGCATCAGATCCATTACAGATGGTTGTGAGCCACCATGTGGTTACTGGGAATTGAACTCAGGACCTCTGGAAGAGCAGTCAGTGCTCTTAACCACTGAGCCATCTCTCCAGCTCCTAGTTCATATTTCTTATCTAGTCCCTGTACCTTCCAACATGCCACCAAAGAGAGAAGGCGATGAGGGACTGGTTGGGGAAGATTTCTGACCTTTGTTTGTGGGGGCTTGCTATACTTGGGTATGATCAGAATGTGTCCCTGGGGTTTGTGTATTGGATGCTAGGTCCCCTGTGTGCAGATGTTGTGGTGTGTTGGTGGCCCTTTAAGAGACAAGGCCTCGGACCTTTGAGATTGGCTCACCAGGTAAAGATGCTTGCCACTATGCGTAAAGACTTGAGTTTGAACCCTGGGACCCACATGGAAGAAGGAGAGAAACAGCCCTAAAGATTATCCTATGACCTCCACATACACACTATGGTTTGTGTACCCTGCCCCTCCCTCCACACACACACATAAATGAGAGGTCATTGGATCACTAGGGGACTACCATCAGAGGGGATTACTGTATCCCTCAGGGGGCTCTCAGTTCTCACAGTGGTAACAGAGTGAGTCAGGATTACACACACACACACACACACACACACACACACACACACACACACATCCTGTTGTCATGTGTTACTCTTAAATGTGCTCTCCCATGATGCTACCCATAACCTTGATCTGGTGATTCTCCTGCCTGCACCGACACTGTTATTAGTCTCTCACCCAGAACTCTTCCTCCTAAAGAGTCCATCCTTAAATTCCTAGTGATAGCCATGGAAGAGACTCATTACAGGGTCTCCTATCTCACACTGAGGCTGGAAGTCTAGGGGAAGGGACTCGACTTGCTGAATGTGATTTAGAAACAGACTCAGTGGCTACCCATGACGTAAATCCTAAATTTGCGTCTTTCCTTGTCAAGCAGGAAAAGGCCAGATAGGCCTAAGAACATTAAGCAAGATACATTGTGAAATTGTGAAATGTGTTTGCTACTGTTGCTAAATCAAAGCCATCTCTGCTTTTGTGACACAAGTGTGGGGGAGGGTGGAGTCTCAGTGGGGAGTCTTGCCTGCAGGTGGACTTTTAACTTTTTTGTGGGTTCTTCTCTACCCCTTTTCCCACCCTTTCAACCCCCTAACACCAGATAGGAGAGAAAAAACTCTGGGATAGAGGGTCTCCTTAGACTACTTCCTGCTAATTAGGGGTGCTGAGTTCTTTGGGGTAAATCTTCTCCAGTAAGATAGCTAATTTCTTCTTTCTTCTTTGCACACGACTACTTAACAAACGACCAATGGCAGCCAAGCAACAAAAGCCCCACCTCTCCAGGCCCTAGCATTTATATACTCTCTCAAAAGCTCCCAGAATTCCAAAGGTCACACACTTGCAGAAACTGCCTGCTGCTGGCAAATGCACATCCCTGCTAGAGCAGAAGGCAAATCACAGTCAGCTCCTGTGGACAGTCTGAAGCAGCCCCTACCCCACACCTGGGATTAAAGTGAAAACATATTCCTATACTATTTCTGTGGGTTTCAAAGATTCTCACTACACTTGCCCAGTATTGTTTCTAAACCACACAGTATCTCTCCCCACTGCCCCCATAGAGGGTCTCACCATGTAGCCCTGGCTGTCCTCAAACTCACTCTGTAGACCAGACTGGCCTCAAACTCAGAGATCCACCTCCCTCTACCTCCCAAGTGTGGGTATTAAAGGCGTGCGACACCACACCCAGGTACGCACAGCAGAGTCCAGGCCCTGACAGCACAGTAGATTGCCTCTAACACATGCTACTCTTTCTCTGCCTCAGGGGAAAGCTGCCCTTAGCAGGGGCTGCATCACTGAATCCAGACAAGCTGAGGTTTGGGGTCCAGCGCTGCTTAGACCTGAGTCACTGAAACCATCTCATGTAGCATGTAACTCCAATCCAATGTAGCAGCATGACTTGGTTTGTCTCCAGGACAGTTGGTATAGCTCCAGCACAGCCCTTCTTCAGAGCTGTATAATGTTCCAGATGTGTGTGTGTGTGTGTGTGTGTGTGTGTGTGTGTGTGTGTGTGTGTGTGTCTGTGGTCCACACACTAGTGTTTTCATGGTTATTATCACATCAATTGCTTCTTCCCTGTTTAAACAGGAGTTTGGGACTACATATATCACATATGTTATACACAGTATACAGAATATATGAGATAGAGGAAAGGTATGCATTTCTTTTTTCTTTTTTCTTTTTTCTTTTTTCTTTTTCTGAGACAGGATTTCTCTACTTAGCCCTGGCTGTCCTGGAACTCACTCTGTAGACCAGGCTGTCCTTGAACTCGAAGATCCCTCTGCCTCTGCCTCCCTAGTACTGGGCTTAAAGGCTACCTAGCTTTTTTTTTTTTTTTTTTTTTTTTAGATAGGGGCTCATGTAGCCCAGGGTATCCCTGAACTCACTATGCAGCTTAAGCTAGAAGCTCTCGATCCCTGATTCTCATGCCTCCACCTTTCAAGTACTGGGATTTCAGGTGACCCCAAGCCTGGCTGGAGTCACCGGCCTTGTCCAAACACTGTTCTCAGGAGAACCTGAGGGCTCCCAGGCCTGAAGCATGGGTCATACCAGTCATCTCGGGCACGCCTGCTGCCTCCAGCCTCTCAGCAGAGGACCGAGAGTGCTGTCTGGATAAAGGTGGGGCAGGATGGGACCAAGCACTGCAAAGGAGAGTCTGGGCTAGACCCTGAATCCAGCATCATCACTTCCTCTGCATCCTGTTGTCCACAGCAAATCACAAGGCCAGGGACACAGACACCCACCTCCTGTTGGAAAGCACCGCAGGGCTCGTGATCAAGGTCCCTGCATCTTAACTTCTACTGCAGACTTCCTGTTTCTTGTTTCCCACTGGGAAGTTTGTGTCTATTCTGCTTCTCAGACATGAGGCAGCTCCAAGGCTTTGTGGTGCGTTCCCTGCTGTGTTCTTCAGGCTCCATTTATTCCCTGATCACCATGGATACCCACAAGCTCTGTGGGAGCTTGGCTATCTCAGTAATGCCCAAAGCACCATGCCCGCTGTCAGCCCCGAGGTTTCTTACAGCACTGCCCTCCCAGTCTCCTGCCTTCCTCCTCCTTCCTGCAGTGCGCTGCCACCCATCTTCTGAAGGCTGCCCTCCAGCTGTCTCCCTCTACTCCTCCTCCGGCACTCTGCCCTTTGCTGTGTACGCTAGCTTTCAGTTTGATGTTCGCTTCCTGTGAGAGCCTTTGTCAATTGCCTAGGAGCTGACATGGCACACTCACATGGCCACAGCTGGGCAGATGTGCCCAGAGCAAAGCTGAGGGACGGTGAAAGGGACCAGAGCCTGTGGTATCGTGTGATACACTGGTGTGTGTGTCACTCGGGATAGACTGAGCTATGCTCCTGTGAAAACAGGAAAGGGGCCTCAGTGTCACAGGGGCAACAACTTCCTTGTGCTGTGTGCTGACGGAAGAGGAAGGGCGTTCCAGTGAGTCACGCACAGCCATGTGCCCAGTCATGTGTCCCTGGTCCAGAAAATCATAGCAGTATACAGCTCAGAGGGTGAAGTACTGTGGTCTTTACTGTATACCAGAAGAAAGACCGGGTCTTTGTTGCTTCATTATACTTTGTTTTGTGTGTGTGTGCACGGGTATACATGTGTGCATGGGTATACATGTTCGTGTGCACAGGTATATGTGTGTATGCCCGGGTATACATGTGTGTGCGCCCATACGCATGGGTATATATACATGTGTGCACAGGTATGTGTGTGTGTACATGGGTACACATGCATGTGTGCACAGGTATATATGTGTGTGCACAGATATGCATGTGTGTGCACAGGTATACATATGTAAGAACAACTTACAGTAGCCCATTTTCTCTATCATGTGGGTCCCAGAGATCAAATTCAGGTCATCAGGCTTAGCGGCAAGTGCCTATACCCACTGAACCACCTCTCTGGTCCTCTGTTACACTTCTGAGATCATGCCTCACATAGCTCGGGCTAGCTTCAAACTCACTGTGTGGTTGAGGATGACTCCTCCCTTCTCATCTCCTTTCCTCTACTTCCCAAGTGCTGGGATGACAGTCGTGTACAGCTATTCCAGTGGACGGGCTGCTAAGAAATAGTCACGCACAGATAGCTCAGTGCTAGGCTATGAGGTGCAAGGATGGTAATAGTTACACACAGATAGCCCAGTGGACAGACTGCTAGGATAACAGTCACACACAGATAGCCAGTGGATGGGCTGCTGGATAATAGTCACGCACAGATAACCCAGTGCTAGGCTATGAGGTGCAAGGATGGTAATAGTTACACACAGTTAGCCCAGTGGACAGACTGCTGGGATAATAGTCACACACAGATAGCCAGTGGATGGGCTGCTGGGATAATAGTCACGCACAGATAACCCAGTGCTAGGTTATGAGGTGCAAGGATGGTAATAGTGGACGGGCTGCTGGAGCTTACAAAGCCAGAGATGGTGAATACTAGGTAACCACTGTGCACTACGCTGTCCTCAGAAATGCACTCAGAGAACGGCTGGTGACTGTCACCCTGGGCAGTCACCCCGACAAGTCTGTCTTCCGCTGGTTCTTGAGGTGGCTACCTTGCCAGCTCCCGGCCTCACACGTGGGGCACATGTACAGCTAACATGCTGGGTTAGTTAAGGAAGGATGGAAGGGTGGTTTATCTGCCTCACAGTTGCCTTGGTGGGGAGGGCATGAGGCAGGAGCCTGAGGCAGCTGGTCCTTTGCAGCTGTGGGCAGGACGAAGAGAGAGATGGATGCTGGTGATCAGTTCAGTGCAAGCCCCAACACAGAGGATGGCATGGCCTACAGTCAGCGCGGGTCTTCCCTTCCTAGTTAACCTCTCCACATCTGATCTTATCCAAAAGCCTGAGCGGCCATAGTTTCTGACCTCTCAGAAACATGCTAGAAGACAGCCAGAGCTGTGTTTCCAGGATGAGTCTAAGTGCAGTGAAGACTGGCCACCACACCTCAGCAAGGTCCACGGAGAACTGGATTAGAGTCAGAGAAACCAGGTTCTAAACTAGGCCTGGCTGCTAGCTGTGTGACCTACATTGGATGGTGACCCTCTCCGAGAGCTCCCTTACAGAGGTGAGGAGTGTGTAGATGCCTCCCTGGAAGGTCATTGGAAGATTATCAATTGTTCTTGTTAGTTTTAAGTCAACTTGATACAAGCTAGAGTCGTTTTGTAACAGGCCCCCAAACCTTAGCACAACTGACTCCATGATGGAAGGACCATTCAGGCTGTAAAACTCAGCACATAGACCGCACTACCTGCTGAAACAAAAACAAAGACCTAATCCATCAAAGTCCCTAGTTCTGGGAAAGTCTCTAACTGTACTAACCTTGTTTGTTTTAGCTTCTGTGGTTCCACTTCTAGCTAACTGTTCTTGTTAACTGAAGAAGTATGCCATGCAGGATGTGGTTTTGTGCTTAAAAGTTTACCCTGAGAAAGGCTCAGGGCTACACTGGGATCTCAAACACCTAGTGTAGTCACTGACTAGCTGACTTTCTCGTGCAATGGTTCTCAGCCTCCCTAACCGTGTACCGTTTAATACAATTCCTCATGTTTGGTGACCCCCCCAATCATAAAATTATTTTCATTGCTACTTCATAACTGTGATTCTGCTACCGTTATGAATCATAATGTAAATATCTGCTATGCAGGACATCAGATATGCGACCCCTGTGAAAAGGGGTCGAGACCCACAGGTTGAGAAATAACGTTCTATTGGCTTAAAACCCATGTCTCTGGAAATAGTTCTCCCAATTGAAAAATGTATCCATAAAAATGACTTACAGGCAAATTTGTTGAGCATTTTCTTGATCAATGGTTGATGTGGCAGGGCCCAGCCTGCCATAGATGGTACCCACCTAGGCTGATGGATCTGGGTTTTTTAAGAAAGCAGGTTGGGCAAGCCATGAGAAGCAAGCCATTAAGCAGCGTTACTCAGCATTACTCAACTTTGGCTCATGCCTTGAACCCCTTCCCTCACTGCCAGTGCTGATTGGGTGCTGAGAGTTGAAAGCGGAAACAAACACCACCTCTGTCTTAGTTAGGGGTTTCTACAGAGGTAAGGAAACACTGTAACCAAAAGCCAATTGGGCTTCTTGCTCAGCCTGCCTTTTAAGGACTAAAGAGGAAAGCCTTGTGAAAGGCAGGCATGGCTGCTTTATCAACGGATGACTTTGATTTTAACAGAACGTTCTCATCAATAAACAAAAACCCTCCCAGGACAATGAGCCTGGGGAACAGGGGAGCTCTGACTCCTGCTCCAAAGGGATCTTAGAAGGCAGAGGGGGAGGGATCAGGAGGCAGAGACAAAAGAAGTTATAAAAAGCAGCTCTCTGCCACCCATGAAGCTCAGCTAGTGGGGAGGAAGGTTCTATGTTAAACCGGCATGGGCAGAGGAGGCCCCAGAGTCCCGTAAACCCAATGGTGCGGACAAGCTGGGGGGTCATTAATCTTACCGCAATTAGCAGTTCTCCAGGAACAATAACGGTCCTCAACCTCAGCTGGTAGATAGGGCGGACCTGTAAAGAGAACACAGCAGAAGCAGGAACACAGGGATGCCTTCCGCAAGGCCCTTCAAGGTTACTGAGCAATATATGAAATGGAGGTGGGGTCATCACGGACAGCCGGGGTACTCTGGTTACACACGCTTTCCTACTGAGTGAGAACCTCCTCCACACTCTTTGCAGCTGCCAATCATTCCTTATCACTGTACACTGGTATGATCACTATTCTTGATTGTCAACTCGACTACATCTGGAATGAACTAAAACCCAAGAGACTGGTACATCCTTCAGGGATTTTTTTTTTTCTTAATTAAAATCATTTGAAATCCAAAGACCCACTTTTAACCCAGATCTTTTGAGGTAGGAAGATCCACTTTTAATCTGGCCACACCTTGACTGACAGCCTATATCAAGGATATGAAAGAAGGAAGCTTGCTCTCTTTGCCTGCTTGCTCTTGCTGACAAGTCTATTCCTTTGCTGGCATCGGAGCCTACTCTTTGGGGATTCCAGTGTACACTGAAGACGAGCAGAGACATCCAGCCTCATGAACTGAACAAGTACTGGATTCTTGGGCCTTCTCCTTTGGTAGACAATCACTGTTAGACTAGCTGGACTAGCCTGTAAGCCATTCTAATAAATCCCTGTGTGTGTGTGTGTGTGTGTGTGTGTGTGTGTGTATACAGTAATACAGTAATACAGCCAGTGTCTGATCCCAGACCACCATATACATGAAGATGGACCCATCGATCTAGGTTGCAAGAGTCTCTGAGACTGTGGAAGAGATAGAGGCTGTGTGATGGTTGTTTTCTGAGAGGCCATAGATGAGACTTGCTCAGTCTTCTCAATGGAACAGAGCGGTCCCCGGGAGTCCCTTCATGGCTGCCTGTAACCACATAGCTCAGACAGCTGGGAGCTGTAGAGGGAAGGAGGCCATTCAGTCCTCTTAGCCTGACTCTACCATCCACCTTCAGCTGAATCTCAGGCAGAACCAAGGACTGTTCTTAGATTAGGACAGAGCTCAGACACTGCAGCTAACGGTCACTTCAAAGATGAGCTTAGAACCTTCCAGGTCCCAAAATTTCAAAAACTCTCAATGTTCATCCCCAATCATATCCATTCTTGCCCTGTGTTTTCTTTTCTTTTTCTTTTCTTTTTTTTTTTTTTTGGCTTTTTGAGACAGGGTTTCTCTGTGTAGCCCTGGCTGTCCTGGAACTCACTCTTTAGACCAGGCTGGCCTCGAACTCAGAAATCCACCTGCCTCTGCCTCCCAAGTGCTGGGATTAAAGGCGTGTGCCACCACGGCCTGGTTTTTTTTTTTTTTTTTTTAAATTTTTTTTTTTTCCTGTCATCGATTGACTGGCACGGGCGGGGATTCGAATTTGGGAGAGACTAACTGACTCCAGAGCGCAGCGACTGCTGCGGTGCGCTACTGCTGGCCGGCTGCCCTGTGTTTTCTGAGCGAGGTCCCCCCACACACACCGCCTGCACCTGCAGCATGAAGGGACAGTGGGCTGCTTCCTCTCTGAGATGTCCCTCTCCCCAGCAGGGCAGGACTCTGAAGGCTTGAAACATTGGGATTGGGAGAGGGTCAGAATTACGGACTCCGGATTCTCCCTTTTGTTCCAGGTTCTATTATGGCCCATCAGAGAGTGTTAACCCCTTCTTCAGGTGAAACTCGGATATTGTACTGGGACACAGCACACACCTGTGATTATAGCACTCGAGAGGCTGAGGTAGGAAGATCAAGGCTGGCTGAAGTCTAACCTGGTCTACAGGGTTCCTGGCCTGCCGGGGCTACGCAAGAAGATCCTGCTTCAAAATTTAAAGAACAAAGATGGATACCATGATGTCAACAGCAACTTTGATTTCTCTTCAAATATCACATGCATTAAAATATGGCTTATTTAGACACAGAGCTTTGCAAGGCCATAAAGTCAACTCCCTCATCTGTGCTCCCCGATCTTTATACTCTAACTAAAAGCTTTAACTCTTTTATGTCTGAGACAAGGTCTCACTACGCAGCTCATGCCGGTCTCTGATTTATTAAGTATATCAGGTTGCCCTTGAACTCCTGACCCTCCTGCCTCAGACTCCTCCGTGCTGGGATGACAAGCATATACCACGGCATATACCGCCATGGCTCTGCACAAGTATTCCTTGTTCTGAGAACTCCCCTGGGGACTCAAGCTCAAACCCACGTGAGTACTGACCTTGTGAAGAGCAGGGTGTCCCTTTGCAACCTTAGACCTGCAGTTCTGTTCTGGCTTCACCTTCTTGGTCCCGAGTGGGAACTAGATCTGCATCCTCTGATTTGCATTTGAGGACTTTTGTTGGCCGGGCACGAGGCAGAGCACATTCCTCTGGACCCTGTGAGGCAGGCTGTCGTTCCTGAGGGCGGAAGAGTGTCTCTGTCTCAGGTGCTTCAGGGGAGCAAGAGGCAGAACCAGCCAGCAAGGTCCTTAATGGAGTGTGAGTGTAGGTAGTCGTCTCCGGCTGCCCATTCTTGTTTTTCATAAACAGAGTCAGCACGTTGGAAACTAGTTACTGGAGCCCCCCCAGCCCAGGACCTCACCCTGTGGCCCCTGGAGTGTGCTGAAGAAACTGAGGAAAGAAGCCAGCTGCAGACTTAGTCACTATCTTGCAAACCCAACAAATCCTTGCTGACAGTCATTTCTGCTGTCCTGCCACGGGAGGGGGGGGGTGGCGGGGGGCGGCCCACCTGCTATCCGCAGTTGCTTTGCTTTGCTCAGAAATAGCTGGAGAAAGAGACAGCTCTGGGATGGTCTGATCCGAAGCTTCCCCACCCTTCCTGCAACCTTCCTCTACTTGTCTGCCCTGTCAGCAGCATTCTCTGGGGGGTGGGGGTGGGAGGGTCCGGCTCCGTGGCTTTCTCACCAGTGTCTCTCAGTCAGTGTCGGAAGGTCCCCAGGTCTAAATCATAAACCCATCTTTCATAAGAGTCTTCCTACTCCCCTTCCCCCTCCGCTCCCCTCGCCCCTGCTCTGCCTAGCTCTCCTCCCCTCACGCAGGCCTGGCTCTATGTAACAGGTTATCTCCATGGACAAAATTAGCCAATTCAAAGTATATAAAGGCAGGTTTCGCCGGGCAGTGGTGGCACACGCCTTTAATCCCAGCACTTGGGAGGCAGAGGCAGGAGGATTTCTGAGTTCGAGGCCAATCTGGTCTACAGAGTGAGTTCCAGGACAGCCAGGGCTATACAGAGAAACCCTGTCTCGAAAAACCAAAAAAAAAAAAAAAAAAGAAAAGAAAAGGCAGGTTTCTTGGGTGCAGTTCTGGGACAGGTTCACTGATGTCTCAGGAGGTTAGGGAAGTTGCTCTGCAGCCGGGGAGACAGACTGGGCAGGGGGTAGGGAGAGAGAGAAGAGAGAAGAGAGAGGGAGAGAGGAGAGAGCTAACCAAATGACCTATACTGGAGTCTGCAGGGCCCAGCAGGACCTTCTCTGGGAGGCCTTCAGTCTCCACCCAAGCTTTGTTCCCTTACAGACATGGTACTCACACAGGAACAATTGCTGATCTGGGTGACTGGCTCTCTGAGTTCTAAGACCCCTCAGAGTCATTGTGTGTGAGCCAGGCCGCATACTGCACGGCTTTCAGCTCCGACTCAGGTATATCCCAGTTTCCAATTTGCTTTATTATCAGTTTTCTACCCAAAGGGCCAAAACTCAGCTCTACAGGCCTTGGCTGCTAGACCAGGACGTCCTCACTTGCCTGATTTACACCCTGAGGGAAATAAGATAATAAATTCAAGAGGCTAATGCAAACACAGCAGTTTTGGACATACCACTCTACAGAAAGGAGCAAAAAATGGTTGCAGTGCTGAATTGGTGCGAGACAGTGGTTTCTATAGTTACCAGATCCTGAGAGATCCCTGTTACATTTTCCATAGGTCAGGACTTGCCCCTCTGGAAACTCCATTCTATTGGTTCATGAGACAGTGATCTTGCCTCTCAGAGCCCCTTTGTGGCTCCTGTCAGGTCAGCTGCAAGTCCTCAGTGTGCCCAGCCTTGTGCCTTCAACCCCAAGGTCTATTTCCATCCTAGCATTTGTGAATTTGTGAGCCCTTTTCCCTCACTACCTGTGGGGAGGCAGCTCCCACGTTAACCCACACCAACGTTTCAAAAGCTTTGCATTTGCCTATCTAACCCCTGTCTTAGGGTTTTACTGCTGTGAACAGACACCATGACCAAGGCAACTCTTACAAGGACAGCATTTAATTGGGGCTGGCTTACAGGTTCAGAGGTTCAGTCCATTATCATCATGGCAGCATCCAGGCAGGCATGCTGCAGGGGGAGCTGAGAGTTCTACATCTTCATCTGAAGGCTGCTAGTGGAAGACTGGCTTCCAGGCAACTAGAATGAGGGTCTTAAATTCCACGCCCACAGTGACACACCTACTCCAACACCTCCAAATAATGCCATTCTCTGGGCCAAGCGTATTCAAACCACGACAGCCCTATTAGTTCTAGAAACTTCTCAAATGCCTCTCAAGGGATCTTGATCTATGTTCTATCCTCAGCAAATCAATGGAAACTATAAACTATCTTCTCTTAGCCGGGCAGTGGTGACCCACACCTTTAATCCCAGCACTTGAGAGGCAGAGACAGGTGGATTTCTGAGTTCGAGGCCAGCCTGGTCTACAGAGTGAGTTCCAGGACAGCCAGGGCTATACACAGAGGAACCCTGCCTCGAAAAAACAAAAACAAAACAAAACAAAAGTCTTCTCTTTCATCAAAACAGATTGCAGGCACCATGGTTCTTGGACTAAACAAGGAGCTAAGTGAGAGTGTGTGACTGAGGGGAGGAGCCAGCCTTGGGCCTCTGCTGGGGAGCTGTCATTGAGCATAAGGGCATTACCCATCAACCACTGGGTCTCACAGACTCAGATAGGGAATTGGCAAGACAATGACAACCATGTCTCAAGTCCCAGGGGCCCAGTGCAGGGGCCACTCAGGGACTTGAAGGTACTAATGCTAGCCATGCTGAGAGCAGACCACAGCCTAGGAGGGACGTCACTCTTTGCCCGATCTCTGGGGACAACCCTTCCTGCCCCCGAAGCTCAGACTTTCATTGTAAGACAGTAAACAAAAGATTTCATCTCCCAGCCTCCTGTAACTATGTCCCCTCAAGACCTTGTCCTGGGCTTGCCTGTTCTGTGGAGTTTGTGTGTGAAATGCCCCTCCGCGCCCCCCTCCCCGTGGGCTTTTGTATTTGAAACTCCGTCATCTGGTGGTGCTATTTTAGAAGGCTGTGGAGCCTTTAGGAAACAGAGCCCTGCTTGGGGAAGTGATCATGGGGGCAGCCTTGAAGGTTTACAGCATAGTAGCCCTGCCTCCTCGCCTGTTCTCAGATTCCTGACTGCAGCTGCTTTGTGAATCGCCACCTCATGCCCGCCTTCCCCAAGCTGTGAGCACCAGTAATCCCTTCCTCCCTTAAATGTCTCCTATCAGATTTTTTGATCAAAGCAACCCAAAAAGTAATTACTGCAGAACCCTCCACCCCCACCCCAACACATCCATCCTCCTTTCTGTCAGATCTAGGACCTTGGCCTGCTTTATCCGGAACTCTGTTAGGTTAGCTTTAGCAAGAAGCCCAAACATCTCAACTGCTCTTAGCAGTCCTTCCTGGATATACCTGTCACCTGTCATGGTCACCGGCAGCCACACAGGACACAACCCCTCTCTGCAGGGTAGGTCGGGCAAGGTTCCTCACACTCACATGCTGTCTTCTGATCAGACTGCTTGGGATCAGCACCGTTCCCTATTGGGGGAAGCCTTACCTCAGGGACTGCCTGTAGGGACCCCCAAATGAGGAATGGTCCCCAAGACTGCAGAGCCACCGCAGACTGTGGTCTGGGGCCCCTGCCAGGATGAAGGCATCCCTCAGGTCACTCTGTCCTGCCCACTAGGCTGCCTGGCTGCTTAGAGTGTGGCTCTGCCTTTCTGCTCAATACTGGGGCAGGACACCTCAGGCAGGATGACAACTCTGCACTTCCTGTCCTCAGCGTGAGGATATGTCACCAGGCCAACACAGATGCAGGGAGCCTGACAGACCCAGATGGTCATTCCCCAGTTCCCAGCCCCTGCATTCCTGCCCCCAGGCCTCCTCTGTACCACAAGTGTCCCCCACAGGGCAAGGCTCTGCAATCTGAGTTAATGGTGGGTATATCTTTTATGAAGCTGCCTTCCTAATTCCCTTTGGGAGGGGAGAGGGTGTCAGACCACAAGCAGAGCCTTTCAGCTCCCACCAGCCTCCATCCCACACGGAACGGGGAGGACAGATTCCTCAGCTGGTGGCCCTGGCACAAAGATACCATTTCCAGTTATGCAAGAAATGCCTGTCCATTTCCAGTTATGCAAGAAATGGTACAGCTTTGTACATGTCACTCTGGGCTCTTCCCCAGCCTAGTGTGACGAAGACAGCATGTATGTATGAAGGCCAGCGGCCCCCACTCCCTCTCAGGCATAACACAGGAGTGAGAAGGCAACCTCTGAGCTGTCCTGAGTCAGAGCCCTGGTGCTATGGATCGAAGGGCCGTTGTGTCACCAGCGCAGATCTTTTAGCTTCTTTCATTTTTTATTTGTATATCGCTGTGGCATGTCTTAGTTAGAGTTTTGCTGCTATGAACAGACACCATGACCAAGGCAACTCTTACCAGGACAACATTTAATTGGGGCTGGCTTACAGGTTCAGAGGTTCAGTCTATTATCATCAAGGAGGGAACATGGCAGCATCCAGGCAGGCATGGTGCAGGGGGAGCTGAGAGTTCTACATCTTCACCTGAAGGCTGCTAGCAGAACACTGACTTCCAGGCAGCTAGGATGAGGGTCTTAAAGCCTATGCCCACAGTGACACATTTACTCCAACAAGGCTACACCTATTCCAACAGGGCCATATCTTCTAATACTGCCACTCCCTGGGCTGAGCATAGACAAACCATCCCATAGCTCCACACTATTTCCAGAGCAGAAGAGCCATCTTGCAAAGGATCACCACAGCTGGGTTTATGGATGGACACTTCCTCACATAATGGGGAGGGGTTGCAGAAGACCCTCACCTGAGTATCCACCCACTCTCGACAGACAGTTGTAGAGAATTCTGTCCAATTGCCCATGGGCTCAGGATCTGGGGAGGAACAGTTGGGAGACGATTAGGCAGCTAGCTGTCTGTGCTGCTGTTTGGAAGCCATTGTTCATTCTGAGTGAAGACTTTCTGGTACGGTTGCTTTGCTCAGGCTCCTGTCAGGCAATACTTGCATGTGCTCCATGGTAAGTCCAGCAAGCTCATTGGCTGCTCAGACTGTGGTGGGACCTAGGTGGAGGGGACATTGCCAGCTCTCTGTGAAGAACAACATGTTTCCAATGGAGTGGGGAGTGGTTGGAGAGTGTCTGGTGTGTGTATCCCCAGGGAGGTCAGAGGTTACCATGAGGTATCGTCTTCACTGGCTCTCCACCTGTCTTTTGAGATAGGGGTTCTCACTGAACCTGGAGCTTGTTGCCCCTCCTGTCTCTGCCTCCACTACATTGGAATAAGTGTTTGTCACCATGTCTGGCTCTTCCCCCGTGTGCCGGGGATCAAACTCACGTCCTTGTGCCTACTCACGAGCATTTAACCAGCTGAGCCATCTCTCCAGCCCCATTTGGCTTTAGAACCTGGAGGTCCCAGGGAAGCAGGATTTGGGCAGAAGTTAGTCTGGCTGAAAGCTTGGTCTATGGTTCCCCAGCTGTTCCATGAGTTAGAGACAGGGCTGCAAGGCACGACTGTCTGGAAGCCTAGTGAGTTTGGGGGACGCTGGGTCTGGCAAGTTTGACGGCTGTCTTTGCAGCAGGATGTCTCAGGGCCCTGTCCTCTCAGAGCCTTGACCTCTCAGAGCCTTGACCTCTCAGAGCCTTGTCCTCTCAGGGCCTCATCCTCTCAGGGCCTCGTCCTCTCAGGGCCTCGTCCTCTCAGGGCCTTGTCCTCTCAGGGCCTCGTCCTCTCAGGGCCTCGTCCTCTCAGGGCCTCGTCCTCTCAGGGTCTGGCTCAGTGACAGACCCTGGAGTGACTGTGCTTATCAATCACCAGGAATTCAGGAGGCTGGCAACTCAGGCTGATTGCAAAGCTGACTAATTGCAGCACTGCTGTGTGTGAACCCAGGAAGCTGATAATGTGTGGGCGGGGCTGGGGGCGGAGCAGCAGAGGCCTGGTGAGATTCAGCTGTGGTCCTGATGATGGGGGTACAGCTTCATCCTACAAACAGGAAGCTGGTGGTGCTTCTTAGGGGGTGTCCATGACAGGTATTTTAAAGATGCTGGTGGAGTGGGTTCCTACAAGCTTTCACAGTAGCCTTGAGCTCTGAGGAGAGATCTGGACCAGTGCGGGAGAAATTGGCATCTCATCCATGGGATCCCCTTCGTCTCTCTCCTTAGGAACTCAACAAGTCCAAGAGGTCACATGGAGGCCAGCTAGAAACTACATCTCCCATCATGCAGCTAGTGGTGGCCATGAAACTAGCCACGGCTCAAGGCAGTGGGACAAGAGTGGCATGATGGATACCTTCTGGGCTAAGTCATCAAACTGCCACCCCCCACCAAGGTCACTTGTCCCTCTTCCCAGGGACAGTGAGGAGGCCTGATATTAAACAGTTTCCATTGCTGTGAAGAGACACCATGACCAAGGCAACTCTTATAAGGACATTTAATTGAGGCTGGCTTACAGGTTCAGAGGTTTGGTCCATTAACATCATGGTAGGAAGCAATGGCAGCATGTAGGCTGTAGGAGGAGCTGAGCATTCTACATCTTGATCTGACTACAACCAGGAGAGACCGTCCCTCAGGCAGCTAGGAGGAGGGGACACCTCCCCCACAGTAACACACTTCCTCCAACAAGGCCACACCTACTCCAACAAGGCCATACCTCCTAATAGTGCCATTCCCTGGGCCAAGCATATTCAAACCACCACCACATAAGAATTGTTTTCTGAATTCACCATATGGCGTCCATTGCTATGGTGGGCTTTTAGACAACAACCCTGAGTCTAGCTGGCCGTGGTGGCACATGCCCCCAGCTCCAGCACCTTAGGATCTGTTGGGCACAGGAGCTGGAGGCCAGCCTTCACAAACCAGCAAGTACATAAAGTCTGAAGAACATAAAATAAGATAAAATAAAGAGGAATTCTCCATCCCAGTGGCTTGCTGACCTCTCCTCAGCTTTGTTAGCTCAGGGCTTCTTGGGATTTTCTCCAGACAGGATGTTGCTCTGAGGGGAGGTGGGAGGGGTCCTTCTTTCTGATTTGAATCCTCTTTGTTTCCTTTTCTTGATTGGCTCATGGCTGGCAGCTCTTGTGCAGCAGAACAGCGGTGACAGCCAGAACCCTGGTGTTGCTCCTGATTTGGGGGGGACTCTGAGTGCTGGGAATGACCTTCAGGAAATGAACCCGGTCCTGCCTTTACTCTGCCACCGACGCTTCTTCCAGAAGATGCCACAAGAGAAAGAAATTGACTGACGGAGGAGGAGGCTCAGAGATGCAGGAAGCAAGCAGAAAATGAACATGGCACAGGCAACTGATGACGATTTATGGAAACGCAAACTACCTGGCTATGGCATTAAGACAATACAACTCAGCTGCTGTGGATTTGATAAAACCTGATTAAATTTTAATTTGGTTAAATTAAAATTTTAATTCGATTAAAATTAAATTTAATTAGATAAAATTTAACGTGTTGGGATTGTCTCAATTTCATGTGTTGGAATGGGTCCCAGTATCACAGTGTTACGGAACAGTAAGAAGGTCCCGGGTAGTGAGATGAAATACACCTCTCTACTTTTTAAGAATTAAGAATGTTACTGTTAGCCGTCCATGTGTTTACACAATATGGGGCTGGCTTATGTGTCAGAGCAAGTGTGCTCAGCAGACAGACTTATAGAGTCGCTTCTCCTGTCCTTATGTGGGTCAAGGGCTCAAACTCAGGAGGTCGGGCTTGTGTGGCAGGTGTTTTTTCATGCTGAGACATTTTACTGGTTCAAACCTCTGTTCTTTATCATTTGGCCAACCTGTGGCATTCCGTTACAGTAGCAGAAAACAGTAAGAACTTGGGGTGGGGCACACACAGGTGAGAGTCCTGAGTCAAAGGGGCCCCCCCACCCAGCATGCTCAGAATCTTCTGATTGGTTCAGAGAAACAAGCACATATGAAAGCCACGCCAATTCCAATCGAGGGCCATGAGCTCCTAAACCAGTGTAACCCTCCAGAGGAGGAAGAGTCCATTTTCTTTAAGGATGTGGCTATGGTAGGTCAACCACATAATGCTCTGAGAGTGGACAGCCCTGCCTCAGGGACTGTGGCCAGCACAGCCTGGACTCTGGGTTGTTTTAAAACAAACAACATAAAATTGGAAGGGAAGAAGAGTAGATCTAGGAAGAATTAGGAGAAGAAGTAGGCAGTGAATATGATCAAAATACATTGCATGAAATTCTTAAAAATTTATAAAATATTAAACACTATATAAAATGGTTTGATCTGAAAGAGTAGAAGGTTTTAAGAAGATAGATGTTAAGTCCCATGTAGAGAGTAAAACTCTGTGGTGGGCTCTGTCCTGAGAGGGGGAGTGTCTTCTGCTGTCTGCAGGCTCAGAGTCCAGACTTTCCTGCTTCTGAACGGTGGGCAGCACCGGTCACCTGCCTCACTACCTAAGTAGCTAGGAGAATGTTCTAGAAGTTCCAGGTACCTTGAGGACACACCAAAAGTTCTGTGGCAGTTGGAGCCTCTGGAGTAACAGAAGCCATTTCCTTTGGTCGCTGAGAAAGGGCTCACCCACTCTTGACAGAAGCACACACTGGTCCGGTGAGCTGCTGCGAACCAGCTCAGGGGATTGGGGAAGAGCTGAGGGGCCTTAGCACACAGGGTTGGAGCCCAGGTCCTGGCTGGTAACAGATTCACGACAAGCCACGCACTGTCCCTGATCTATGCTTGCAGCTGGCCAGTTCAGACCAGCAAGCTGGCTGCCACGGCCCCACCCCTTCCTCATTGGGGCTTCCAGGTACCCTCCCTGTAGCTGCCCTTGAGTGAGCCCAGCCCCAAGCCTGACAGGCTGAGGGGCTGTTGGGCCTGAGAAGCACTTTGTGGGACAGTTTTGTAAACTGTCATCTCCTGGCTAGCACCCCAGGACATGGTGCCTCAGTAAATCAGAGGATGTCCCCTTCAACCTCAGTAGTACCATAGACTTACTTAGCAAGACTTGGAGGAGGGCAAACATTCACATTCTAGTGCCTACACTCAGTGATGACATGGTGCTGGGAGGAGTTAGCTCAGCAGTAGCACCCAACGTGTGCTTCACAACAGCGCTACATGGCTCCTCCCGTGCAGAGGAGGTACCGTTGTAGCTCCCGTAGTCCAGAGATGGGCCCAGATCAAACAGGTTTGGCTCAGGGACCACTCTGAGTTTCTCTCTCTCTCCCCTCCCTTCCTCTCCTTTTTCCCCTCTGTTTCACTTTGTATATCGATCTTGCAACCTCAGAGAAAAGCCCTAGATTCTAGGAAAGCCCTGGGTCCCTGAACAAACACCACACAGCACCTTCCATTCAGATGGGGCCTGGACTGAGCCCCAGTTCTGGTGTGGGATGGCAGCTTTGAGGATCCGGGTGTGGTAACACCTCAAGAGCTTTGAGCCTTAACTTTGACCAAACCAAAGGTTAGGATCTGAGTGCTTCCAATGTGGCCTACAAAAGCTGACATAGGCAATAGCCGGTTCCGGAACAGGCTGAAACCCACCCCAGGTTTTGTGTGTGTGCAGATGCCAGAGGTCGATCTCAGATATCCTCCCTTGGTTTTTTTCTCAGTTGCTCCCCTCCCCCTTTGCCTGCCCCACCCTCACACTAATATAGTCATTTTCTCTTTTCCCCATGTCCATCTCTCATCTTTCCCAGCTTACTTAATTTTATGGTCATAAACCAGGGGTACCCTGTTTACCTGATGACCTTGCGCCAGGGCAGGAAAAGGCGTTCCTCCCTTGTCGCCAGTCCAACCAGAGATAAAGACAGAAAGGCCCGGGAGCCCCTCACCAGTGTGGTTACGACAGAGAGTATGTGTGGCTCTGAAAGTCGAGAAACCAGCTGGAACCTGCTTGTTCATTCCACAGAGGACTGTGGGGTAAGGAAAGGTGACAAGCATGCCAGACCCCAGAATCGATTATCTGGAGACAGTGTCTTCTGTCCTCCTCAAGTTCAAACCCGACAAGTGGAGCAAACTGATCGGAGCAGAGGAGACCATGGCCCTGATCATGGAGTTCCTGGACAAAACAGATAACCCCGTGCTGGTGTTGACACTCAATGCTGCTGGTATGATTGTTCCCTGCCTGGGTTTCCCAGAGTCTCTCAAGTCCAAAGGAGTTTACTTTATCAAGACGAAGCCAGAGAACATCACCAAGGACAACTACAAGACCCGTCTCATCTATGGGGACATCAGCCCCACCCTGTGGACCATTTGATCGCAGTAGTGGAGGAGGTGTGTGGGCCTAGGCTGGCAGGGGCGGGGCCAGGTGGGAGTGGCGTGGGATCTGGAGCACCAAAGCTTGAGAAGGACTCTGAAGAGCCTAAGACCTTGCTGTTCCAATGGGGTGCATCCCCCAGTGGCCGCACCTAAGAGCAGGCTGGAAATACAGACAGACCCACTCCAGGTGATGCAGCAGGAGTCCAACAGGCTTGCCCTCTTCCCAGCGTTAAAGTTGCCCTCTCTTCTCTGGTAATAGTCTCTTGTCATCTTCTGTCACCCCAAGTGTGGACCATCCAAGGACCAGTTTATGGTTTCCCTAGCTTTGAGACTTTGAGCTAGGAAGGACAGATAGTACAGTCTTTTCTATTCCTCTGTGTTTGCCGCTATCATACCTCATACTCACCCTTGGCAGTGCAGTAGAGTAAGGATAGCCTCTGGTGGGCCACACTAACAGACTAGGTCATGTACCCTCCCAGTCATCATAGAACAAGGACCCAGGACTCTGCCTGTACTTAGTCAAAGACGAATGTGAAGGTAGGAGGCCACCTGGCAGGGACTACAAGCAAGAGTGGGAAGCCTGCCAGTCCACAGCCAATACAGTGGCATCTCTAGTGCCAGATGCTCTTAAATCTGGAAGCCCAAGGCCCAGGAGTCAGCTGGCCCTCTCCGGCTATACCTCTGTCCCTGGGCTTAGATGGCCACCCCTCCAGTTCCCTCACAGGATAGATTTTTGTGTCCTGATCTCTTCATATGAGATCCCAAGTCCTACTGGTTAGGGCTCAGCCTCCTGGCCTAGTTTCTCTCATTCCCTTTTCAAAGGCCGTGTTAGCCTGAGCAGAGATGGCTCAGTGGACACAGGGCTTGCTGCACAAACACGAAGAGCATGGGTTCCCAGCTCCAACACCACATTAAAAGCTAGGTATGGCCATGGCATGTTGTAATGACAGCCCTTGGGGACAGAGACAGGAGGAGCCATGCCCATTGACATGCTGGCTATCTAGTTCAGTTGATAAATGTTCCAGGCCCAGTGAGAGACCTTGCTGTGAAACATAAGGTGGAAGACACACTGACCTGTGACCTCTATACGGGTTCATGTGTGCACCACACACACACACACACACACACACGTCTCCAGATGTAGTCACATATTAAGGTACAGGTAGTGAGACTACATGAATGGACATAGTGACATAACCCAGCCTACCTTAGCCCTTAAACTTCCTGCAAGAAGTGTGGCTCACATGCTATGGTTGCAAGCCATGGAGAGCTGATGGCGACTGGTCATCACAGGCTCAGGGACTCCAGCCGCCTCATCTCCAGGAGAAAGATTTCGCTTTCTCACAGTTAAGGGCACAGAGGTCTTCCAACCCCCCCCCCCCGAAGCAGGACCCAGCTCCTCAGAACAGCAGAGCCTGGCAGAGTCACTGTCCTGTCTCCTTTCAGGTCCTCTACTCTCTGCTAAACCAGAATGAGAACATGGATGGATGGCCCCGGGTGGTGTCAGAAGACATAGTCAAGCAGGTCCATAGGCTGAAGAACGAGATGTTTGTGATGGGAGGCAAGATCAAGGGGAAAACCCTACTGCCTATCCCTGAGCACCTGGGTAGCCTGGACGGCACGCTGGAGTCCATGGAGAGGTGGGTGGCAGCTCAAGGGGAGAGGGGGATCCGAGCCACGACCGTGAACCACAGGCTAAATGTGGATTGATTCTAAGATCGACATTCACGAGGTTCTCAAGTGTAGGCTGGGGGCACCAAGTCCACAGTGGAGGGTACAACGCAGGGGAGTAGATCCTGGGAATCCAACCACCCAGCCGTTCCTACACCGAGGGGTGCGGGACCCACCAGTATTTACACGGGTGTGTAATCACTGTGCTGCTCAAACATCAGCCTCACACGCTGGCTCTGAGATGCCTCGCTGAGGGGCATGCGGGAGGCTGGCTCTGAGATGCCTCGCTGAGGGGCGTGTGGGAGGCTGGCTCTGAGATGCTTCGCTGAGGGGCGTGCGGGAGGGATGTTTGGCAGGAAGCTGTGAGCCAAGGTATAGAGAGGTATATAGAGCTACAGGAACTTGAGGCTTCCTGGCATCTAAACCACCCTGGTATGTGAAACTCTAGAACTCACCTGTGTGAACTTGTTGGGTGATGGCTCCTCAGTCTTATCCTGACTGGTCCTCCAGGGACCGTCCATGAAGCCTCCAACATAGTCCTGTGGTGTGGGTGGTGGTGGTGATGGTGATGGTGATGATGATGGTGGTGGTGGTGGTGGTGACGGTGATGGTAGTGGTGGTGGTGATGGTGGTGATGGCGGTTCTGGCAGCGGTGGCTGTGGTGGCTCAGGATTTTGTTACTTGTAGGCTGCTGGTGTGGGGCATGGGGGTAGGTGGATTCCCCCTCGGTGGCAAGGGAATCCATGTGTGTGTGGCCACGGGAGCATCATCCCGACCTTGCCCTCGACAGGCTCCCCTCCTCCCTGGACAACTCGCTCCTGCACTCCATCGAGACCATCATCATCGATTGGTCCCATCAGATCCGGGATGTGCTGAGCAAAGACTCCGCTCAGGCTCTGCTGGATGGCCTGCACCCACTGCCCCGTGTGGAATTTGAGTTCTGGGACGCCCGGCTCATGAACCTGCAGTGCATCCACGAGCAGGTAGGGCCTTACTCCCCCCAGCAGCCGAGTCCTCACTGGCCCACTGGGGCACCGGTCAGCCCTGTGTTGCCCTCCCAGGGACCCCAGCATACATTCCATGTACCTTCCTCGGCCCCGGCAGCCCCCCGTTGGGCTCCCTCCCCTGAGGGTTGGACTGAGAGCTGGGGTTCTTTGGTTCTCAGCTAAACAGGCCCAAGGTAAACAAGATAGTTGAGATCCTGGAAAAAGCCAAAAGCTGCTACTGGCCAGCCCTACAAAATGTCTACATGAACGTCACCCAAGGTGAGCCAGATACCGTCATCCACAAAGCCGTGGCACCTTCAAGGGAGGGCTGTGTGGACTGACTGTCACTAACCTGGGGGGTTATGTCACCCCATGAGCAGTTCCTCAGCTCACTCCTGGAGTGACTCTGAAACCCCTATGGCTCCCCCACTTCTCAGTGACTTCCCCCCACTCAGCGCCGTCCCTTGTCCCCTTATGCCAGGGCTGAAGGAAGCCAACGACATTGTCTTATATCTGAAGCCCCTGCGCATTCTGTTAGAGGAGATGGAACAGGCAGACTTCACTGTGGTATGTTGATAAGGAAAAAGCCAACTGGCTGGGTGGGAGAGGTGGGCACAGGCGGTGTAGAGGTCGGCTGTGGGAGCATGGGAGCGGCAACCGAAGCCAGCCCCTCCAGCGATCCGGGCTGTCTATCCCAGCTCCCTAGCTTCATCGTCAAGGTATTGAGCACGGTCTGCTTCATCTGGGCCACCTCCGAGCACTACAACACGCCCTCCAGGGTCATCGTCATCCTGCGGGAGTTCTGCAACCAGATCATCGAGATGGTGACGCATAGCCCCAGCCTGGTCTTTCCCCGAACACTCCACTCCCCTTAGGTCTGGGCATTCTCAGGCCTCAATCGGAGATTTTTCACAGGGTGCCTTGCTAGCTAGTACCCCCATCAGGAACAAGGAGGAAAGGAAGGGGAGGGGGACAGTTGCCCTGAGAGCCCTAGTACCCCAGCACTCAGCCAGGGACTCTGTGGGGCCTCCTACAACCCTCAACACACCCTTTCCTTTCCTCTCCTCAAAAGTGCTGTCAGAGCAGTCACCAGTAGAAGCCAAAGGACCTTAATCCAGGCCTCCAAAGCATGTTAAAATTCTGCTTGTAGGAGGATTTGACATGTGTCATACACAATGCTCACACGTGCGCACACACACACGCTTACACACACTCACGCACACACGCAGCTCACACACCATGAAAACCAAGAAACCGTGTGTCTCCCATGTCTGGTGATCCCTAATCTGCTGTTGCCTGGACAGGAGACGAATCTCAGGAGGACTGGTCATCTTCCAGTAACCACTGTGCTGGCATCCTGCTGGGAGGCTCCTCGGGGGATGTCTTAGGATGCCTGTCTTTTCCTCTGTCTAGACTAGAGCCTACCTGAGCCCAGACGAGGTGCTGAAGGGCTTGCAGGGTGAGATAGAGGAGGTCCTGAACGGCATCTCCCTGTCGGTGGGTGTCCTCAAAGAGCTCTTCCACGCCTACGACTTCTGCTGCGCAAACATGAAGCTTTTCTTTAAGGTACCCGCGGACTCTTGGAGCCTGGGTCTCAGCAAACTGGGCTGACTCAGTGCCACCCCTGACAGGTGGGCAGGCGGACTAACAGAAGCAACCATGGCCTCCTCTGGCCGCTCACCCACCTCTCATCCTCTCCCTTCTAAAAGGACAGGCCGCCCGTGCTGTGGGAATTCCCTTCAGCCCTCGCCTTCTCCCGCATGAATTCCTTCTTCCACCGTGTGCAGACCATTGAGGTAAAATTTGAATCCCATTCCTTTTCACCTCCAAGTCCCTCAGAAGAGGCTCCCGGGGCTGGGCTCAGTGGTATCGTCACCTCATCATTGGAAGAAAATAAATCCACAGTCGTCTTCTAGTTAGAAAAATCTAAGTGAAAGGCAAACTCTGTCCTTGAGGTACCCTCTGTGCCTAAACCTGGCAGCTGCTTCTCCCTCTGCTCTAGTCTTGTCATCAGCCAATACAATGACCGTTGTCAGCAAAGCCAGCATCCAAAGCAGAGTTAATGTACAAAACCAGTACAACAGAAGACTTTGGATCCCTGTGTGAGCATTGTGTGTGAGTGTGTGTGTATGTGCATGTGTGTGTGAGAGAGAGAGAGCATCATGTGTGTGACCATTGTGTAAGTGTTGTGTGTGTGTGTGAGCATTGTATGTGAGCATCGTGTGAGCATCATGTGTATGATTGCATATGTGACCATCGTGTGTGACACATGTCAAGTGAAAATCCAAGAAAGCATCAAGATGGTTTCCCTGTGGAGGGGAGGTGGAGGGCTCCAGCTGGGTAAGACAAGAGGCCCTCAGTGTAATTTTCATATGTGTGTGGTGAACACACATGTGTGAGCAGGCACGTGCACTCTTATGCTGGGGTCCAGACCAGAAGACGACATCGGTGTCCTGTTCTACCATGTTCTGCCTTACCCACTTGAGGCAGGGTCTCTCCCAATATGGAGGACGGTTGACGGCCAGCCAGCCCCAGCCATCTTCCTCCTCTACCCTCATAGTGCCAGGTTGTGAACATGTGGGATTTCACCAGATGTTTTTATGTGTATGAACGTTTTGCCCGCATGTATAGTATGTACTGTGTACACCAGGTGCCTACAGAACCAGAGGACATCAGATTCCCCCAGAACTGGCAATAATGATAGCTCCGAGATGCTATCTCTGTGGGTGCTGGGAACCAAACCCAGGTCCTTTGTAAAGGGCAGCATCCAGTCCTGACCCCTGAGCCATCTCTCCTGCACCCTCAGGCGCGTGCCCAGATTGGTATGTAGGGGCTGGGAGTGTGACCTCAAGTCTGAGGTTTGCACGGCAAGCACATCCAGCAGCAGGACCGTCTCCTCGCCCCACCCCACCTTGCTTTTGGGCTTATAAAGTTTTGCACGAGGTGACTGACTGGCTTTTAACTTCGTGTGCGAGCGAGGCCCTCAACACATTAAAAGGAGGAGGACAAGCTGGGGCTGGGGCTCAGTTGACAGGGTGCTTGCCTCTCGGAGGCGCAGAGCCCCGAGCCTCACCTCCAGCAACACTAAGCGCAGTGGGGCACCCATAACCCCAGCACATGGGAAGCAGAAGCAGGAAGACAAGGCATTCAAGGTGGAGTCATCTGTTAACATATAGTGGTCAACATATAGGGCATCAGCTATGTGGTGAGTTTGAGGCCGACTTGCACCGAGACCCTGAGTCAAGACGATGATGGGGAGGGAGGAAGAGGATGAAGTACAGAGGTGATGATACCCATTGTCCTCAGAGTTGGGGACCCTGTTGTTGAAACAAGAACATTGCGCACATCAGTATCAGTTGAGGGGATGACAGTCAAGACGTTTGTCTTCAGGGAAGGAATTACCATGGGCCGACAGCTGGGCAAAGCTAGGGCAGTGGGCTTCCTCACGGAAGTTCCCCCGACACGGGGGTGCCAGTGTCTACCATGGAACCAGATTTTCTCAGTGTGGACGGCTTTCCAGGGGGACAGTGAACCTGAGGCTCGGCCACAGCATGAGAGACCCTAATACCTTTCCAGACCTGAGGAGGAGCAGAGGTGATTCCTGAATGAGTCGCTCCCCCCTGCCCCCGCCATCCCTTTGCTCCTCGTTCTAGAAACGGCTGTGAAGCACAGAGGCACTGAGGAACGCACCCCACCCCACACGTGCCCCTTGAATGCCTCGTGTGCACCCCTGCAGTGGCAATCTCACATGTGCCGCTCCAGGGCTCTCCCTGCTGGTTTATAAGGTCCCCGGACCCTTGACTTCATCCCTGGAGATGAAGGGGCTGAGCTGATGGCCCTCGTGCCTTCCCACCCTGTGCTAGGACCTTTATAAAACGGCCATTGAGTTCCTGAAACTGGAGAAGATTGAGCTGGGGGGCGTGCAGGGTAACATCCTCGGGAACCTGGTGACCCAGATCTACGACGAGGTCTTCGAACTGGTAAAGGTCTTTGCTGAGTGCAAATACGACCCTCTGGACCCCGGAGACTCGGTAAGTCTGGGCAGGGACTGACGCTGGCCCAGGGGGTGGGGTGACAGGGATGGGGGGGAGGATGGGGGGGCGAGGTGAGTGACAGGTAGTCCCTCCCGGGGAGTTAAGAACTCTAATAGGTTGTCACTGGAAGTGTAGAAGCTACAGTCCCCATGCCAATGCGTGGACAGGATCTGGGGAGTCAGGGACGGGGAGACAGCAGTGTCGGGGATCCCAACCCCAGGTCCACAATCCCCCACTGAGCTGTGCAGCTGGCCCCATCCCGGCCTGGTGACCCTGGTGACGGCTTACTGCAGCTACCCTGTTCCACCTCCTTTCCTGTCAGAGCTTCGATGATGATTACAGTGACTTTGAGACTAAGATCCAAGACCTGGACAGGAGGCTGGCCACCATCTTCTGCCAAGCCTTTGACGACTGCAACTGCATTGAGTCTTCCGCAAAGGTAGGCAAACACCGTCGTCCATCACTGCAGGGCCAGCGAGCCCGTCTGTCAGCTCCCTGATCATATATCAGGAACACCCCCTAGTGAAGGCAGTCGGAGAGGCCTGGATACCCAGGGCTATGGACACCTCTCCATCGTCAGAGTTGAGTTTTCTGACTTCGGCTGGAGACTCAGGAAGGTTCTAGCACTGGAGCACCAAGATATCTCTCTAGCACAGCTAGGTGCAGCCTCTGTTCCTACACATGCAAATGTAGAGACAAAGGGAGCCCTTAAGATGCCGCTGCAGTGATGGGTGACATCTAGGATTGCCTAGCTTGGGACCTGAGGTGAAGTGGCAATGTATGCAAATTATATGCAAATTGACGCCATGTCTCCACCCTCGTAGTTTATTGAGTGACACTTGTTGAAGCAGGAAAGGAGCTTCATCTGGTGTTGCAGTGCAAGGGGAGACACTCTGCTATCTCCCGCACTGCCTTGGGTTCTGCTTCTGTGTCAGCCCAAGCAAGTGGGAGCCGCTGCCAGGAACAGGTGTGTCCAGTGCCTAGATATGATTAAGTACAGCACAGGTCTCTGGAAGGGTCTGGAGGAAACGCCCAGCTGTGAGCCTTGTTAACACTTCAGGCCTCTCTCTCCATAACATTCCCTCAGGAACACCCCAGCAGGAGTTCGTGGTCAAGTCGATAACCAAGGTTAATGGTCACATGCACCTCAGGGAAAACAGACTGGGGTGGGGAAACAGGAGCATCTGGTCTGCTGACCAAGGCATGAAGAGACCATACGCGCCCCCAGTCTCTGGGACCCCAACAGAGCACACAAGGAAACACACTGGAGGGAGCTGAGCCCCCTCACCCCCGCCTTCATGAGGAGTGCCCATGTGTCTTGGGCTCTTTCTGCGAGACGCAGGTGGGCCATTGAGGGCTGGATCCTTATCATCCCCGAATGACACATAGCTTTGGCCTATCCCAGGGCTTCTTCTGTTCTCAGTCACTTCCCAAATTCTCACTTAATAATGCTAAATTAGAAACACTTAGCCCTTGGGAATCCCCTCTCGCCATCCCCGTGTGACAAGTGCGGCTATCCAGACGCTAGGTCTCCCATCATCAGCACGTCAACACAGGACCTGAAAAGTTTCGGGAGCGTTGCTCACGTGACCTTCTACTTGCAGAAGATAAAAGTTAGAGTTTCCTTCCCTAAAGCCAGAGGCAAAAAAAAAAAAAAATAATAATAATAATAAAAAAATTAAAAGGCTCATGTGTCCTCAGTCCTGCAGTCTGGTACATGCTCATTTTGTCAACCCTCCCCCACCTCACCTTGGGGATAGGGCTGGAAGCAGCAGGGACCCTGGCGATGGCGCACCTCCCCTGCCCCTTGTCTCCACAGCTCCTGTACATGTGCGGAGGCCTCCTGGAACGACCCCTGATTCTTGTCGAGGTGGTCCCCAGGTACTCGGTCATGCTGGAGATGTTTAATACGGAGCTGGACAACGCCAAGCTCATGTACGACGCCCAGATGGCAGCCTCCGAAGACGGCCAGATACCGCCCATCCACAAAAACATGTCCCCCGTGGCTGGGCAGCTCAAGTGGAGCCTGGAGCTGCAGGAGAGGCTTGAGGTGTCCATGAAGCACCTAAAACACATCGAGCACCCGTGAGTGACAGGCCAGGCTGGCAAGGGCCCAGGTTAGCCCATGCATCCTTGGCTGCAGGGAGGGAGCTGGTCCTGGCCTCATGGAAGTAATCCAAGTTCATCTGAGCAAAGAGAGTTTCCAGAGTGAAGGAGTCACTAAGGAGTCACTAAGACCTGCCTTTGGCAGGATTTCCAAGGCACGCTGTGGAGGAGGGGGAGGACACTCAGGGATCCTGTGGCATGCACAGATGGAGAAGCAGGCAGTCTGTGGGAACCCAGGGGTCACGCTGGTTTTACTGTCATCCAGTCAGCCCCAAGCTGGAAAGGAGGCTGTGAGTTCCAAACACAGCTATGGTGGCCCAGGGGTCACCTGATAGCATCCTGGAAGGAACAGGTATCTGGGAGCCTGCTTCAGCACCCTGAGGTCTGGCAGCAGCCGACGGGAGGAGCATTAGAAAGACCTGGAAGGTAAAGTCAGGGTGAAGCCTGGCACCCCATTGCTTCACCCCACTCTGACCCAGGGTCATGTCCAGCACGGAGGCCAAGCTGATCTACGACAAGTACGACGAGATGATGGCGTTGCTGAAAAGCTGCCGGGAGAAGAAATACCAGCAGTGGGTGGAGGGCGTGGACCAGGACTGCCACTTCAACCTGGGGCAGCCACTCATCCAGCGTGACCCCATCTCCAGCCTCATCCAAGTCAACTTCAGCAAGGCGGTGGGTCCCGGGTGAGGGGGGTCTCGTGGGGGTGGGCTTAGAGGGAGGGGAAAGCCCCGGCTCACCACGCCGGCAGGCCGACTCCACTACCGACCGTGAGCATTTACGGAGGTTGCTCTGTGTACCGTGTGTGTGTGTGTGCACACGAGAGTGTTCAAGTGTGTGTGTGTGTGTATGTGCGTGTGCATGTATGCACTTGAGTGTACATGTGCACAGATGTGTATATACACACATATGTTTGTGAATGTGCTCAAGTGTGTGTATGTGCATGTGTGTGCACGTATGCGTACACGTGTGTACCTCTGTGTGTGTGTTCGTGTGTGTTACAGGCACCCTCAGGTTTGTTGAGTATTTTAAGTGGTTTAGGTATAGGCGAAACAGTAACATGCTTGAAACATCTTCAAGGCTGGCATATAGCTCAGTGGTAAAGTCCTTGTCAGCTACACAAGAGGCCCTTTGGTCCATGATCCTGACCAGGGGGAGGGGCTTTAAGACAGTCTTTATTTTTATTGATGTGATTGACCAAACCCGGGTCCTCACACATGCTAGGCACACGCTCTACCACCGAGCTACATACCCAGACCTTTTAGTTTATTCAGAGACACCGAGTCTGACTCTAGTTCATTCTCTCGTGACTCAGATTTCCAAGTAGCTGCGATTTCAGGCTTCTGCTGCTTTTTTGGAAGTCTGTCTGCATTTCCCATGATCCCAAGCAAAAGCATAAATTTGAAGATTAAAGTCTCTGCATGACCCAGAGATAAGGGCCAGGTAGCCAGGGTGGAATGTTCAGATGTGTATGTAAGATGGACACCAAGTGAGTGCTCTGCCTTGCGTGACCCTGTCCTGTCTGGACATGTGATACCGCCAGGAAGGCAGAGAAGGGACCGATGGATGGCTTCTTCTTTTTTTTTTTTTTTAATTTATTTAGTTATTTAAATCACATCGTAATTTACTTATTTACACAGAGGTTATAAACACAAAAAGGCAGGATGTGGGGAAGGGAATGGCACCGGAGCATAGGTGTTCAGGGGGAGTACAGATACCTTTCAGAACAGGGTATCAGCTGGGTGTAGGTTGAGGGACAGGTCACTATGACTCTGCCTATGATTCACTTGTCCTTATCTAAGTTGGTACTGTCCACCGAGGCTGCCTATTTATAAGACCTATGACTACTAGATCTGGTAAATTTCCACAGAAGCTGCCTGTTTACAATAGCTTATAGTCTTCTGTTTCAGTGTTTTTCCACAGAGACCCAAGACTTTGTGTTAGCATGCATGTATGTCAGGCCTATTGCTGATTTTAGGCCTATGTCTGATTTTAGGCCTTTAGTGTATATGCAGAGCTGCTCCTGACATCTCCTCCCTTCTCTAAGTATAGAAGGGCCTTGGCGATTCTATTCTTGCGAAGGCAGGGATAGAGGCCTGACCTCCAATAATTGAAGGGGACCTTGTAATGGCTCCGGTCCTCCTGTCATTGTCCAGTGAGGCATGAGGGCCATACCCATCCTTTTCCTGGAGAGGGATACTTTTGACATCAACCCCTATGCAGTCAGGCTTGTCCCTTAGGAAACCCAGATAGATATTTTTAACTTTTATTTATATTCCCTTGAAGTGCTTAGCCCCGCAGCCTAAGCAAGAATTCAGATCACCAGTCAGAGAGGGTTCTGGGTAGCCCCTCTCTGCTTGGTCTAGGGGCGGAAGTCCCCTCTTTTAGGTTGGGTGGAGATGGGTTTGAGGAACACCCTGGATAAAGTAACAACCTCATCTTGAGTCTGGTGGTCCTCCATAGCTAACTTATGCTAATGTATCTGAATAGGTTTTGCTACCAAAGTATCTATCTGTTGCATCACAAAGTTAGTCAGCCTATTTAAGGCCCGGGACCAAAAGAAATCAGCAAAAATAACCCAATTAATGGTCCCAAGAGCAGGATGGCTTCTTAAAACCTTTCCTTTTCTCAAAATCCATTCCTCCCTCCAAAACACACAGGCTGGGCATTGCTGTGTGTATGCTTGGCACATACAGGCTGGGCATTGCTGTGTGTGTGCTTGGCACACACTTCTGAGGACAGTCCAGTCTCTATCCTGCCCTCCGGGTGCTTCCCCGTAAGGGGAATTTAGTACAAGTAAAGAAGTGACATCAGGTGCCCCAGGCAAAGGAATGAGGAGGGAAGATGACAAGGGAGTCAGTACGGGGCTGGGGGAACAGGGCAGATGGAATTTCGGACCTGGGCTGTCGCATCCGCCTTGGCCAGCAAGTAAGACACGACACGGTCAGATCCTTCTCAGTAAGCTTTATTCCAGGAACGACTCTTGACTTAGGGACAGGGACCTGGACCAGGAAGGGGATGGGCTGGGCTCTCAAGCAGCAGAAATGAGCTGCTTATATATCTGCCCAAGGTGGGCTGGGTGATGTGTTCTCTCAGGATAGGTTCAGCTGCCAATACCTCATTAGCATAAGCCCGCTCGGGAGGGCACGAGGCTGACGCATGCTCAATGGACTTGTTTACCAGTTTAGCTGAGCTGGCCACTCTGGAAGCCAGCCACTTACATTGTCAGGTGCTAGTCATACGACTTTGCAACTGTAAACACGGCTGCCTACACTGGGCTAAGTCTTGCAGGTGGGCACTGAAGCCTTGACGAGAATAGCTTTGGGGACAGCAATGTTGGCTGTCATGTCAATCCCCTGGGCCAGACAAAGTGTGAGGGAAGAGAGAAGGAAGAAGAGAGAGAGGAGGGTCCTAAAGAAACCTCTCAAGGGCCCAGGGCCCAAGGCAGAGGGATGAAGATGAGAGACAGATGACATCATCAGCTCACAATGATGATGTCAAGCTTTCCCTGGCTCAGATCCATCTCATAGGGTGAAGTCACCCGGAGCCTGCCAGCAAGCACCACGTCCCACCCACCCACCTTGAAGTTCCTTGGCTGTAAGAAGCCAGGCTCCATGGTGGAGGTCACCTTCTGATGGGTTTCCTGCTCTTCCTTGGCCCTTTAGTTGGTGGCAGTCCTGAGAGAAGTGAAATATTTGAACTTCCAGCAGCAGAAAGAGATTCCAAACAGCGCGGAGAAGCTCTTCTCCGAGAATGAAACCTTCCGGAAGTTTGTGGGCAACCTGGAGCTCATTGTCGGCTGGTACAACGAGGTAAGCTGAAGCCGGCCTGGGCAGGTACATTTGCATATTCAAATATGTGGGCAGGCACATTTGCATATTCAAATATGTCGTTGGTTTATTTGCATATTCAAATGAGCTGGTGGATACATTTGCATATCCAGATTGCCTCAAGCCATTCTTGACCTCCCGAGTGTCAGAGGCTAGAGACAACGATGACTACTCGAAGCACATGGCCTCTGGAAGCACCATCTTGGTTGAGCTCTGGCTAACACTGCACTGTTCGGTGTGCCAGCTTCCGGAGGTTTCCCCGAGCTTTGGGAATTGACGTCACTCCACATCGCTTCCATCACTTTGTGAAAGTCGGGGAGGGGCCCCTTCTGGGACCCAGATGGGAACGGCAAGTGACCCAGCTGGTGCAGAGGAAGCTGCATGCGGGGCTGGAGACCACCACCCTCAGCTGTTGGCTCGAGAATCCCTTCACTCTCTGGGCCTCTGACCTGGGGGCCAGATACAGCCTTCATGTACTGCTAAGAGTCCCAGGTATTGATTAGCTTCGAGGACAGTCTGCCCCCCGCCCCCACAGCAGAAACGGCCTCTAAGTCAACTGTAGGCATGGGGCTCGTGTGCCTGCCTCACGCTCAGGGAAAGGCGGCGTCAGAGTTTGGCATTATGGGTGTTGTTAGATGGTACGACACCATCAGGAGGTGGGCCTTATGGAAGGGAGTTAGGACACTGGTGACACAGAAGATAGTACTAGGCCCCGTCCCCCTCCCTCTCTGGTCCTCTAATCACCACGAGGTGACCTCTGCTTCAGGGTCCTACCCGCATGACGTCTGCCTTACCACAGGCTCCAACACACTTACACCCACCTCAGAATGAGACTGTGGAAGTCACAAGCTACAGATCTCAAGCTGGTTTTCTCCGGTATCTTATGTGTCTGGAACAAGCAATCCCAGGTACCACGGTCCCCCAGGCCAGGTGCTGTCAGGCTCACCGCCACCACTGTGACCTAGCGCCACACCCCAAGCTGCCCAGGACACCGCAGACTTATGTCTTCCAGTTCTTGAGGTCAGAAGCGCATAACCTGTCCACTGCAGAGGTGGAGGTGCTGGCTGAGGGCAGGGGCGCTGTGGGATAGGATCTGTTTACTGGGCCTCTCCAGCTTCTAAAGGCCACTGATGTCCCCAGCTAACGACTCAGGTGTCGATCAAAGCTCTCCAGGGAAGGCTTGTGGAGTCAGGGAGAGACAGCGGCCTACATGGACAATAATTACAAGGAATTGGCCTGTAGAGTTATGGAGAACGGAAGGTCCACAGTATGCCTCTTGCAAGCTAATGACCCAGGAAGGGACCATGCCATAATTTAGGCAGTCCAAACCATGGAAACTGGGGGATCCAGCAGTGTAAATACAAAACCAATGCCAGAAGAGGAGACCAGATGCCCCAGGCAGTGAGCCAGGAAAGGGGGGCAAATTCCTCCCATCTCAACTTCCATCCCACTGATCAGGCCCACCCACATTGGGAGGGTCTCACTGGGTCCCTCTGATTCTGCCCCTTGCTAAGTCCTGCCGGAGACAGCACTGAGTAGCAAAAACAGGAAGAGTGGCAAAGAAGGCAAGCTGCCCTTGCCATGAGGAAACTCACTGAGAGCCTCACCTGACCATACCCCAAGGACCATTCTCTGGCACTGGCCACACCCAGCATGTCAGCTCTACCCTAAATGCAGATGAAGCGAAGACCTAGGGTGCAGGCAGACTTCAGGGAAGGCTGCAGCAGCCCAGCCTGGGGTATTTCTCCACTTGGGACTCCTCTCACAAGCGATGCAAAAGCCAAAGGTACAGGGAGAGCCTGGCTTGAAATATCACACGCTCGCTCACACACTCCGAGCAATCAACCATGGCTGAGCTGTCCCTGCAATGTATTCAGCAGAGTTCAGCTGAGGGCAGTGACACGCAGCTGCAACCCAAGCATTCAGAAAGTTGACTCAGGAAGATGCCAAGTTAAGCTTAGGCCACAGGGCAACCCCATGCCTCAAAAACAAAAGACAGTGTCGGTTGTGATACACGTGGAGGTGTGAGATGCACACCTATAGTGCTGGCACACAGGAAGTAGAGGCAGGAGCATTGTTATGGGCTTGGTGCTAACCTGGGCTGCAGAGTGAGACCCCGGCTCAGTGGGTAAATACGACTGCTTCTAAGTCCAGTTCCTGAGTTCGATCCCCAACGATCCACACAGTGGCAGAACACTGACTCCTAAAAGTTGTCCTCTGGCTAGAACGCATGTATGGGTACAAGCACACACACATGTGTGTGCCTGCACATACAGAGAACACACACACACACACACAGGTAATGAAAATTTCCGTTATGTTTTTGACTTGCCTACTTGCACCACATCTCTAAAATGCTCATATCTGTCTTAACCAAGTTTCCTCAAGCCCACTTTCTCCGCGCCAGCACATGATCCTCCTTCCTAGGAGCAGCGCACACGCTGTGTTCAGAGAAAATGGAAGCCATGGAGGGTGTGCTGGACAGTTTTATGTCAACATGACACAAGCTAAAGCCATCTGAGAGGAGGGAATGTCAATTAAGAAAATGCCTCCATGAGGCCCAGCGGCAGGGCATTTTCTTAACTAGTGATTGATGGAGGGGGGCTCAGCCCATTGTGGGCGGTGCCATCCCTAGGCTGGTGGTCCTGAGTTCTATAAGAAAGCAGCTGAGCAAGCCATGATAAACAAGCCAGCAAGCAGCACCCCTCCATAGCCTCTGCATCAGCCCCTGCCTTCAGATTCCTGCCCTGTTTGAGTTCCTGTCCTGACTTCCTCCAGTGATGGACTGTGATCTGGAAGTATAGACCAACTAAACCCTTTCCTCCCTAACTGTCTTTTGGGTCATGGTGTTTCATTACATTGACAGAAACCCTAACTAAGAGAGGTGATAAGCAGAAACAGGTCTGTGGACTACACCCAGTGCAAACAATTTTTCTATAGTGACCTGGTCTTCAGGACAGAAAATGGCTGGGACAGCCACCAGAGGCCAACAGTTAGAGTCAATATACAGGGCTCCCCTGACATCCACCCACAGGCTCTGGTTACAGATACAAATGAGAGAGCCAGTGTACTACATCATCTCAGGACACATGCTCCAAGGGAGGAGTCACTGTCCTGTGTGTCACAGACAAGCCCTGACTAATGGCTCCCTTGGTTGCTTTTGATTGTTTGGTTTTGTGATTTCACTTTTCCAAGGATCAGCTACTTTGGGGGGTTACACATGGCAGAGCCAGCAGAAGCTGCAGGCTCTATTCCATGGTAAATAGACTTAAACACTTCTCCCAGACATGGCTCTCCTATGACATCGCTGGACTTCAGACATTAGATTCCTGACCCTACCAGCCAGAAGCATTCCTTAACCATCTCCTTCCCACCGTGGTCATCTTTTCCACAAGGAACAAAGCATACACATGAATCCTTCGGGTTAAGAATCATGTGAGAATCACCTGGAATACAATTTATTTTATTTCTCAGGGGATATTACTTTCAATCATGTGTGTCCGACACATTTTTCTGGGTACCCTTGGAGGCCAGGGGCATTAGATCCTCTGCAGCAGAAGATCCAGGTGTGAGTCACCAGATGTGGGTGCAGGGAGTTGAACTCAGGTCCTTCCAGAAAAGGAATGCACACTCTTAACCACTGAGCCAACTCTGCAGCACCAGGAATGCAATTTAGAAGTCACTCCTAGATGACCAATATCGATCATAGCTGGTTTGGTGGTGTCTGTAAATGGGTCCTCAACACTTTAAATTGTAAGCAGCCTAAAAATCAAGATTTAGGAACCAAATCCTTAACTCCATGGCATTTCTTCTGCAGATAAAGACTACGGTGATGGAGGTGGAGTTTCCGCTGATCAAGTCAGAACTGGAAGCAATTGATGTCAAGCTGTTGAGCGCTGAGACGACATTGTTCTGGAATGGCGAAAGTACCTAGACCACCTTTGTTTGTTTTGAGGGTTTAACCTACGCAGCACCTGCCCTCTGACATGCTGGGGTAGCTAGTTTTGCCTTCAGGCTCCAGAGAGTTGCGTGAACTGCTGTCATCCAACTTCTTGCCCATGCCATAAACCTTGCCCACATCACTCACAGACGTGGGCAAAGATCCCCGGGGAACTACCAAGGGTCCAGCCATTTCCTGACAAGGTCCCTGGAGGCCTGGCCCTCCTCGTGTCTACTGCCACTTGCACATAGTAAGTCAGTAGAGAAGACATATGGTCTCAGCTGCTCAAGGCAGATGCTAGGGGGAGAGGAAGGACAGGAAATGGTGGGTCTCCTTCCCCCTCCATTCCAGCAGCAAACAAGGCATGACCCCTCACATTCCCCCACCCTGGGTGCCCTAGGAGTCCTGATGAGCCACACACTGCTACTTTCTTCCCCCTGAGACCTTTCCTGTGCCTTTAGCCACCCTTCCAGCCCCAGTCACGCTCCACTTGTCTCGGCTGGGAGGTGGAACCAAACGTCACCACATCTATGACATGTGGGCACCCAGACTTTCCCTGCAGACAGAGCCTAAATTCCTTCCCTCACCCTCCCTCACAGAGCTCAGCTAATTCCCAGCCTCCCCTGAGGCCCTGGCAGCTTTAGCAGGTGCCCGGCCTCCTCGTTCACTCATAGTTGGGAAGGGGCTGAATCTCAGTAGTCCAAGGTGAGACAGGATCTACACCCCGGGCAGCGAAGGAGGCCTATCACCATAGTGGCAGATTGTGAACGAGTACCACCCCTTCACTCCAGAGAAGTCACAACGGTGACTTCTGCTTCATGTGGTAGAGAGAGTAGAACACTTTGCGGGAGCCGCCCCACCATGTGGACCGCTGAGGCCGCCTAAGAAAAGTGTGTGTCTTGCTGGGTTCCTGGGGTCAGATTGCTTCCCTTTGCACCGCAGACGTGATTGAGTACATCCAGGAGATGCGGGAGATACTGCACAACCTGCAGAACCGGATCCAGAAAGCCAAGCAAAACATAGAAGGAATCACCCAGGCCATGCAGGTGAGCGAGCTGGCGAGGGCAGGGCCCCGGGGCCAGGCAGAGGCCTCCGGTAGGTGCTCCTCTGTGATAGGTGGTCAGAGAACCCCTCCACCCAATGCTCTGGACTGTGATGTCAGCATGCTCCCAGAGCAGAAAGAGCCTTTTCACTCGGCAGAACCCACTCCACTCCAGTCTGTTATAGTCAGCAGACTGCATGGGGCTCTGGCTGTGCCAGGCTTGACACTAGGAATAAGTTGGGGCAAGAGATGGGCAGAACACAGCTGGGCATCCTCTGGGTGTGAAAGAGCCCAAATTTCCAGAAAGCTGAGGGGCACTTCTCTAGCCCACATCCTGGGTTTCAGTAGCCTTAATTTGCAAAACACTTGTGACTATGTGTTTAAAAGGAAGTTATGTGCATGAGAGAGAGACAGAGAGACAGAGACAGAGAGAGAGAGGTGCATGCAAGTATATCTGTGTGTACATGTGGAGAACAGAGGTTAATAGCAGGTGTGTTCCTCTGTAGCTTTCCATCTTACCTTTTGAGACAGAGTCTCCTGAACCTGAATCTCACCAGTTGACTAGACTGACTAGCCAATGAGTCCCAGGATGCAGCTGTTCCTGCCCCCAACCCCCAGCCCCTCACCGGGCTTAGAGACATACACCAGAGCATCCGGCTTTTATGTGGGTGCTGGGGATATGGGTTGAGGACCTCATATTTGCACAGTAAGCATTTTATCCTCCCCAGACTAGAAAGTGCTTTTTAAAAAATCTTTCCTCCCATAAATTCTCAGTTATATAACCTTATTGTATGCTTAAAGCAATCATGCAGATGGACATGCGTGGTAGGGGAAGGCAGCTCTGAACGAAGTGCAGCACTCAGGAAGCTGAGCCAAGTGTATTAATCCTGCAGTAGTCAGGAATTTGAAGTAGGGGACCCTGAGGTTGAGACCTACCCAGGTGTATACTGGAAGTCCCAGCCTCAGAAAAACAAACAGCAACAATGAGAACAAACTACTCAGGAGGCTGCAGAAATGGCTAGGCAGATAAGAGCAAGTGCTACCCCTGCAAAGGACCTGGGTTCTGTCCCCAGCACACATACACTGGGTGGCTCACAGCTGCCTCTAATTCCAGTCGAAGTGGGAATCTGACTCTTCTGTGGGCACCACGTACATGTGGTACACACATAGACAAGCAGGCGTGCACACATACCTATACATAAAAATTTTAAAACACGAGAGGAAGAACAAAGCCAATGCTTGCTGATGTTTTGTGTTTTGAATTCGGTTTTCACTTGAATGGCATACCCAAGAACTCCCCTCGAGGAGTTATACACAGGTGCTCACAGTTCACAGGGTACACAGGAAGAGTCTAGCAAGAGACAGGGAACTCGTGCCCAAGAGAGCATGAAGGAGGGGCCAGACCAAGTGTGCCATCCCTGAAAGGGCCGGTCTCGTGGTTTCCCTCCAGGAATGGTCAGCCAACCCCCTGTTTGAAAGGAAGGACAACAAGAAGGAAGCCCTGCTGGACCTGGACGGCAGGGTGGCCAACCTGAACAAGCGTTACGCTGCTGTCAAGGATGCTGGTGTGAGAATCCAAGCCATGGTTGCGGTAAGGAGACCCCCGGGGGTCTTTTGGAAGCTGCTTGCTTTTTATGGAGGAGGAGAGAGGAGTAGCCGAACATTTTATTAAGATGCCCAGTGAGGCTGATGGCCACAGAGTCTGTTAGAGTTTATCTAAGACAGCCTGACCCAAGAGCAGCTTCAAAGCCTGGTTCCTGTTGCGTGCCTGTGCTCTATCCCAAGGTGGCCAGAGTGCCACCAACACTTGCATTAAAATCATACGTGATGGTGACATCTTCACCCTAAGCCAACAGGGACAGGCTGCTGAAAGCTTACGTGTATCCTTCATGGGTTTCCCACCCATGAGTGTGGACATGGACCTGTGAGCCCTCACATATGTGCATGTGGTATATCACAGTCAGTACATGTCTGTCTGTGCACTGATGGGACATGCACCTGCTTAACGTCTAGAGAGTGGGTGTCTTTGAGAGAAGTTAGCAGAGGGAGCAAAGCTGACGAGAGAGAGATGGAGGCCAGAGCCAAGGATAGCAGCCTCACCTGTTCTGGCTTTAGTGAGACCAGGCCATCCAGGTGCCCAGCTTCAGTAAGACAGCACTGCCAGGGTACCTGGCTTTGTTACCATGTCCATCCACTGCTGTGACAGCCACTTGAACCATTTCTTTCTGCCCCTCACCTGGGATTCTGACTTCTGTCTCCTTTGCCTGTGAATACAGGCTGAGTTGCATTCATCTTGTGTTCACCTATAACACTCAGTGTCTTACAGATTTAACCATTTGTTCTTATTCCAACCTTTACATACTTCTCCATCCATCCACCCATCCATCCACCCATCCATCCACTCATCCATTCACCCACCCATCCACCCACCCACTCATCCAATCACCAATCTGTTGATCCACTCACCAATCCCTCTGTCCATCTGTCCATCCTCAGTGCACTGAGCCCTTTACCACTTCTGTCCAGTGTCAGAGTCCAACTGCAGAAAGGATAATCTAAGTTCTTTGTCACAAACATGGTCATCAAAGGAAGGTACAGACCAAAGACAAAATAATTGAGGATTGTCACTTGTACCATCATGGCATAAACAGCAGGCTACTAAAGAAAAACGTGAGTAGGAACAGGGATAGGAATCTCGACCCAAGACCAATAGTGTGTGCTCAAGGACAGCCTTACAAGAAGGTGATGCCTGCGCTGAGAGCTAAAAGATTAGAAGGGAAGGCGCACCTTCCAGGAATGGCAGGAAGTCCTGTGCATGAAGCCTTCTATGGGAAAGAGTCCAACATATTTGAGGGACTTAAAACATCTGCTTTGATGGTCTGTAGAGTGCAGGAGTGATGCAGCCTGTCATGGGATAGGTTGATCAGAGAGCTAAGTGGCATACCAGTGAAATCACAGCCAATGGCATGCTTCTGTGTGCAGGAAAATGCAGAACTGTTCAAAGCAGATACAACCAGCCAGTCCTGGAAGGATTACGTCATCTACATTGACGCCATGGTCTTGGATGAGTTTGACCGCTTCATTCGCAAATCTCTAAATTACTTAACGGACAACATGACTATGGATGTAAGTTACCGTGTGTGTGTGTGTGTGTGTGTGTGTGTGTGTGTGTGTGTGTGTCTGCTGTGTGTCTGTGTGTCTGTGTGTCTGTGTAAAAGCAAGATCTGTGTTGGAATTTAGGCTTCAGATTTGCCTGATGAAAGAACAAGCTGTTTCATGGATTAACAGATTTAATTAAAGTCTGTTTGTAGTAGCCAGCCTGCCCTGGTTTTAAAACTAAAGGTCCTGCCATGCCAGAGAACAGCCGATTCCAGGCTCTCAGGACAGCCAATCACTTGAGATCTGCCATAACCCTAATACACTGTAGAGTACCTATGCAGATCTGAGAAAAGGCTCCCACCTTGCTGCCAGGTGATGCTAGGCACTCCTGACCCCTCCTGTGGCAATGGCAGAGGGGGCTCTTGCCAGCATGCCAGCAGCTAAGCTTTAACCCTCAGTATCCAAGGTGTGTTGGTGAGTTCCACTGAGTTGTGTTCTCCGAGGGGAAGATGCCCTCCCTAGCCACACCTTGTTACAATGTCTACCAGGCAGCACCAGTTACATGTTACAATGTTGACCAGTCACCACCAGTGCCTTGTTACAATGTCTACCAGTCACCACCAGTGCCTTGTTACAATGTCTACCAGTCACCACCAGTGCCTTGTTACAATGTCTACCAGTCACCACCAGTGCCTTGTTACAATGTCTACCAGTCACCACCAGTGCCTTGTTCCAATGTCTACCAGTCACCACCAGTGCCTTGTTACAATGTATATTAGTCAGCACCAGTGCCTTGCTACAATGTCTACCCATCAGCACTCAGTGCTGTGACAAAACATCTGAGAACTTCAAAAGAAGAAAAATTTCACTCATGGTGTTAAAGATTCCAGTCCATTATTCCTAGGCTGTGGTGAGAAAAATCCCTCAGCAGGGAGCCGGTCATGGAGGACGGCTGCTCACCCTGGCAGCCAGATAATAAAGGGAAGCTCTCCTTTATAACAAAGCCCTTTTCCCCAAACTCGTTAAGCTACAAATCCATCAACAGATTGGTCCACTAATGAGTTCAGAGTTCTCCAGGCCCCATCATCTTCAAACACTACTACACTGGGGTCATTTCAGTGCTATACTGTAATACAACAGTTCCCAAATGCTGTCAGTAAGAGAAGGCAAAGACCCACCCACCTAGCAAAGGACAGGGTGTGGCATCAGGAGGGCCTCTCACAGCCACGGAGCGCAGATGGGTCATGTGTGAACCTGGCACACATCTCCATTGCTGCTCTCTAATTGTCTTTAGTATGTTTCCAGCTGCTATAGCAGAATACCCAAGTCTGGGTGAGTTATAGACAACAGAAATCTGTACAATTCATTGTCTAAGGTCAATGAGGGGCCCTTCTGGAGCAGGTCTTTATGTTGCAGGAGGAAAAAGAAAAGGCAAAAAAGTACAAACTTGTATTCTCAAGTCCATTGTAGTCAGAATCCACCCCCGTGACATCACATGGGCTCATTGGGAGATTCACATCAACCAACAGCCATGACAAATTTGCAGACCTAAATTTCTGCTGGTACAGGCAGGCTTTGCTCCCAACCATAGACTCACAAGGCAACCCCACACTATTGCTAAGTGTCTGTGGTAAAGGTGACAGCAGCAGAAAAAGGGAGTGGCTGTCAACACCACAAAGGTCCCTCCTTGACACTGCCAAAGAGTTTCCAGTGGCCCCACAGCAGGAGACAGCCTCCAGGTTAGTGTTCAGAAAAGCCCGACCATCCTTCATGATAGCTGACCATCTATATACCCTGTAGGACCTCTCAATACTAATGAACTTGGGGTGCTCAGAGTCTGTCAGTCACAGCTATGACAGGACCCGAGTCTGAGGTGGTCAAAAAAGGACAGTCTAGCCACTTTCAGGCCATAGCACATAACCGGAGAGGCTTATAGTGGGAAGAGCCCCAGAGTAAACCTTGATAGCATCTGCTGACAGATGTGGTTGATGCCCTGTGGCATTGCAGCCTCACCAGAGGCATTACGACATGGACTGGCTGCAGCCATGTGGGGATGCAAGGGCTTGCTGACCCAGTAGTGTCGGGCAGCCATTGTCTGATCCTCTGAAACAATGACCTTGGTTTTATGTGAAGTGACCTTGCCTGCTCCAACCCCTGCTCTTCCCCAGCCAATTCTTGGCTGGCCTTGAGCCCATGGCTGTGCATCTGGCTGAAGTGGTCTGAACTGCTAGTCTGCACCAGCAGGAGATAGCTACACATTAGCCAGATCCTGGAGTGGGCAACCTGAGCATCACTCAGTATCATCCGAGATACTAAGCCCCCAGGAACTCATTTCAGGAGAATATCGCTCCCCTGTTTGAGATCCGCATGGAGTTGGATGAAGAAGGGCTGACCTACAACCCATCTCTGGAGATGGGCGACGAGGACGGCTTCCTGGCGCTGATTGAGGGCTTGATCAATGACCTCTACAATGTGGCCAGGCTCATCCCTCGCCTGGCCAAGGGCAGAATGAACTACAAGGTCAGTCTTGATCTCTTACCGTCCTTTGGCGTTTCCCAGCTTGGGTGCCAGCTAGTATTGGCCTAGCCTTTGCAGAGCATGATAATGACAATTCAGAATGTGATACTCTGTGGTTGCTATCCCCTTGGGTCTCCAGGCCCAAAGACCTTATCTCTCTCTCTCTCTCTCTCTCTCTCTCTCTCTCTCTCTCTCTCTCTCATATTCCCAAATATGACCTTCCAAATGTCCTTTCTTCTGGAGTCTTGACAAGTATCCCAGATTAGTTTTATCACTGCTGGGACAGAGCACCCAAGAAAAGCAACTGTAGAAAGGAGAGTTTCATTGCAGCTCACAGTTTGACAATATGGTTGACCATGGTGGGAATGACTTGGTAATAAGAGTGTGAGGTGACTAGTCACAGTGTATCTGCAATCAGGAAGCAGAGAAGCAATGAATGCTGGGACTCAGCGGACTTTCTCCCTGATGCCCAGTCTGGGAATGGTACTGAGTCTGACATGGTACCTAGTGCGCAGGGTCAGACATCTGAGCCACAGGCTACTTCCCAAAGGTTCCAGCTCCACACACAGCATAGCAGCTGAGAATCTGAGAGCTGCACCCCTTGGGTCCAGAGGAGCTAGGAGCCAGAAAAAGGAGGGGCCAGAGTATGTAACATCATCAGAGCAGAGGATACAGTGTGACCCAGGGCACCTGTCTAAGACCATATGAACCTAGGGAATTGGGTAACCTTGCAGGAAAGCTCCAGGAGAGAAGCCCCAGGCAGTGGTCCATCCCATGCAGGCCAGACAGCAACTCCCTTTGCTCAGCCCACTCTGACTCTGCCATGGAAGTGAAAGAGAAAACTCTCACCCCAGTGGCCTCCTGGAATTGACAACATCTCAAGACCAGAAGTGCCCTGTTAGCTTGAAACACCAGCCAAGCAGAAGGCTTCATGCTGGCATGCTGCGGCCACGTCTCCTGTGATCCTGCTCCCCACAGTTCACTTTAGTAGGGTCCAGACCAAACAGACTACAGGTGCCTGGTCCTTCTGCCAGTTGTGAGCCTTCCTCCCTGTCCTCTCAACGCCCTAAGAGCTGACCTGGCATACACAACCTGCAGCTCACATGGCTACCCTGGGGCTGGTGCCTGCTTTGGGTATAAGATTATGGCTCTTCTTCTCTGCCAATCAAAGACAAGGCAGGAAAAGAATGTTTCAAGAAATCTTGGGGAGCTCTGGTGTCCTCTCTTAGGGCTCATTAATAAAAGAGTTTAAGAACAACACAAACAGAAGCAGCAAACAGACTCAGACAGACTCTGGAGGACAATGTACTGGGGTCAGAAAGGAAAACCTCAGGGCAGGCAACCAGGGGCTTGTGCAGCTGTCTGGAGAACGAAGGTGAAGAAAATGGCCATGAAACTTGAAATGAGGTGGCTGGAGGTGGGGTAGCACCAGACTGCAGCTGGTGTGGGGGGCCTTTTAGGAAAAGGGGAAGGACCCCCAAAGTTTTAGCATGGGGTTTAGACATACTTAAGCTCCAATCTCCCTCTCAAAGAAAAAGAAACAATTACACCTCTCTGAGCAGGAGCCCGAAAGGTGGGAAGACCCAACCCAGTCTCATGGTGACTCAGTTCATGGAGACTGCACAAATGAGGCAGGAATTCTAGGAGGGAAATGTACATGAGCTACCTTTCCACCCAGGGGTGGTCCCCAGCCAGGTCCCTAACCTGCCTCCCCCATTGGATTAGCCATTAATAAGGGCAGGTCTCCTTCTAGGGGTGGGTTCCACTCTTTGCAGGATGGAGCAAACCTGGGCAGAGCCACTCCCAAGGAGCCTCCCATGTACTCTGTCCCCATGGGACTGTGGTGTGCAGAGACTCCTGAGCCTCAGCGTAGAGGAGCAGGTGGCACATCAACTCTAGAACCAAGATAAACTGCACACAAGCACACAGGGGCTCTAAGGAGGACTCCGGGCAAGTGAAAGCCCAGCCTGGCTGGGAGCCTTCCTGTGCTGTGGGTGTGGTTTCTGTGGTGGGACAGAGAGACATACCCACACCCAAACCCACACATAAATAAAAGGTCTTCTTTAAAAGTTTAGTTTTAAAAAAAAAAAAAAAAGACACCTTGCTAGTCTGAGAGAGTTTGCCCCTCAACAGAACAGCCAAGGGCTCAGCCAGAGCCGGCCTCTACCTGACAGACTGACCCATCCCGAATCCATGCTCCTTAATCATCCTCCATCAAATTGATGCTTTATTCTGTGACTGCTCCCCTCCCCCTAATTTTTATTAGAAGATTAAATTGGTACAACGAGAGCTAATGAAGGGTGAAAGGCATCAAGATCAAAATAAATATGCAAGTCACCAGAAAGTGGTAAATGTGTAGAAACAGCCCGGTACAGAATACCGCCTTCTGTGGTGTCACCAGCCACAGACACAGGACTACGTCTGGAAGTGAGTTTAAACTGCAGGTCTTGACAGGATATCCTGAGGAATTTTAAAAGCCCCAAAAGCAACCAGGCACACATTCAATCGATTTGCGTATGCCATAGATAACATTTACTGAGATTTAACTAGAGGGTAGTTTTCTGGGTTTGTTATTCTACAGATGTTCACACCCACACACACAAACAGTCCTTGTGACCCTGCTCTGTGTCCCCATTGTCCACCCCAGCACATGACACAGCCAAGATCCGTGCAAATACAGAATGGATGAGCTGACACCCAAGTCACCTTGGAATTAGACAGACCAGAGCCACCCTTAGCGAATCTTCTGTCATGGGGGGTGCTACACACTGACAGACATCCCCCTGCTTCCATCCAAGACACTTAGAAGCACTTTTGCCCACAGAAGGATGGTCTTCCAGGGCAGGGGCAAATCTGTCTCTCATGAAGACAAATGTCCCAACCTTTGTCCCCACTCCCACCCCTGCAGACTGACCTGGAGGATATCACAGACCTCATAGAGATGCGGGAGGAAGTGTCCAACCTGGTCATTGGGGCCCTGAAGGTGGCCGAGGAGTACCAGGACTCCTTTGAGAGGTACTCCTACCTCTGGGTGGATGACCTTCAAGAGTTTATGAAGAACTTCCTCATCTTCGGGCACGCACCCACCCCCGAGGAGCTGGACACCAAGATGGACGACACTATCCCCAAGACACCACCTACCCTGGCTCAGTTCCAGCAGCAGGTGTGAACGACCCCATGTCATCTCCTGCATCCTCTGGTGGATGACCCCCCACCCCCAGGCCTAATTTGAAAGTTGGGTGGCCTAATTGCAATGTAGGTTTTACATTTGCTCCTGGTGAGGCCAGGAGGAATAGCATGCCTTACCACACCACACCACATGGGGGAGCACCACTGTCACAGGAGGAATAGCATGCCTTACTGCACCACGCCACATGGGGGAGCACCACTGTCACAGGAGGAATAGCATGCCTTACCGCACCACACCACATGGGGGAGCACCACTGTCACAGGAGGAATAGCATGCCTTACCGCACCACACCACATGGGGGAGCACCACTGTCACAGGAGGAATAGCATGCCTTACCGCACCACACCACATGGGGGAGTACCACTGTCACAGGAGGAATAGCATGCCTTACCGCACCACACCACATGGGGGAGCACCACTGTCACAGGAGGAATAGTATGCCTTACCACACCACACCACATGGGGGAATAGCATGCCTTACCACACCACACCACATGGGGGAGCACCACTGTCACAGGAGGAATAGCATGCCTTACCATACCATACCACACGGGGGAGCACCACTGTCACAGGAGGAAGAGCATGCCTTACCATACCACACCACACAGGGGAGCACCACTGTCCCAGGAGGCAGCCAGGGAGAGAAGAGCCCTCAGCAGGATCCACCAGGCTTGTAGTGTAAATGGCTTCAGTTAGCTGAGGTGAGGGTACTATGCTGAGCTGGCTGGTGTCCCATCCTGTGGAGAATAGAACGGAGGACTGATCCTGGGCAGAAGAGTGCCCGAAAGCCAGATGAGAGGTGTTTGGGAGCCTCACACTCAGGCTGGCTCCAGGTGAGCCGGTCTGCAGTCTAAGGATCGGCCTCCAGTAAGAGCTCAGGTAGAGCATTGGGAATCTAGAAAGTGAAGCGATTCAGTCCCTCCAGATCTTTGGATTGGTCTTGGGCACAATGAAAAAGAGCCCTCTCCTCCCCCACACCAGCGAGAAGGAAGATGGGATGGCCCAAAGTCTGCTAGCGCTCCCATGAGTTAAGGGAGCACTTTGGGAGTCCCCTCCTGCTCCAGAAACTTTGCTGTAGTCACCCAATCCCACTCCCTTCTGTCTGTCTGTCCCCTTGTAGAGGTGGGGCAGAAGGAACTTTGGGGTGTTGGGACAAGGGCAAACAGGTAGCAGTGGGTGGTCTCGGCCTCTCTTGAGCTGCACCCTGGGCCACCTGGCTGCCCTTCACAGCCAACACGGAACAACAGGAAGCAGTGCTGGCCCATGGGGGACACACAACCGAGACTGACGGAGCCCATGGCTGTGTTGGACAGATTGACTCATACGAGAAGCTATACGAGGAGGTGTCCAGATGTGAGAACACCAAGGTTTTCCACGGCTGGCTGCAGTGCGACTGCCGCCCTTTAAGCAGGCCTTGCTCAACACCATCAAGCGCTGGAGTTTCCTGTTCAAGCGACACCTGAGCAAACACGTCGTCAACAGGTGAGGCCACAACCCGCTGCCGTGACACCCGAGTCTCCCCGGGATCCCCGACAGCCTGGGAGAGACACGGGGGACTTCATAAGTGGGTCGGTGGCCTAATTTGAAAGTTGAATGGCTTAATTGCGATATAGGTTTTACATTTGCTCCTGGTGAGGCCAGGAGGAATAGCATGCCTTACCGCACCGCGCCACACGGGGGAGCACCACTGTCCCAGGAGGAATAGCATGCCTTACCACACCACGCCACACGGGGGAGCACCACTGTCCCAGGAGGTGGTGCACGTGGTTTGGTGTTGTGACCAGTGCAGGGCAGCTGGAGCGTGAAGTACCTGTCAGGCTCTGTGTTGAAGCCCTGAGTCTGGCAGGAAGGCCGCCAGGACGGCCCAATCATTGTAGCATGAGGGTCATCCACAGCAACATGAGCATGGGTCAGCCTGGTCTACACTAACAGGATCTTTGTGACATCTAGGCCGAGGGAACCGTATGGGGGCAGTGGGCTGTCCCTCTCCAGGCGGTGCCTTGCATGGCCGTCGAGTGTCCTTGCCGAGGTGACACTGAGGTGCGGTGCCCGAGGAGGACCGACCCCGAGGACTGAGGTACCCTCACCGCGTCCCTGCGTCCCCGTGTCCCTGTGTCCCCCCTGTCCTGCAGTCTTGCTGATCTGGAAAACTTCATGAGCATCACGCGAACGGGCCTGAAGAAGCCGCTTAAGGAGGGAGACTACGACGGGCTGGTGGAGGTTATGGGGCACCTGATGAAAGTCAAGGAGAGGCAGGTGGCCACCGACAGCATGTTTGAGCCCCTGAAGCAAACCATCGAGCTGCTCAAGAGCTATGGGGAGGAGATGCCCGAGGAGATCTACCTGAAGCTGCAGGTGGGTCCCAACGGGGCTGTGCTGGGGCCACTGTGTCAGGTCACTGCAGGCTAGACACCTACGAGACTCTGGATCTGCAGGGGTACTGAGACCGGAGACAGAATCTTCCTGGAGAATAGGACCAAATTGGTCCCCGAGGCTGGCAAGAGCCTCCTGATGGCTACAAGTGGGGTTAAAGCCATCTCCACGGCCCCCATCTCCCACTGAGTATGAATGAGTGTGAAAGTCATTCCAGATGGGCCTGGAAGCTGATGGAGACCGGAGCAGAGAGAGGCCCTGGAGATAAGAGGGTGACGGAAGGACCAGAGGCTGCCTGTGCCCTGCCTTCCACTGACCACATGACAGCCATTGTCAACAGGACTAAAGTCTATGCTGGCTGGGCTCTAGGCTGAGCAGGATGGGGGAAGTCCCTCTGGAGGGCCCCCAAGGAGCCACACCCTCCCAAGCTGTGCCTGACTCCTCTTTTTTCCTATCCCTTCCCAAGCACATCAGCTTCCCTCCCTCCCCACTTTTCTCCCTCTCTCCCTCCCCTGCCCCTCCCCCCTCCTTCCGTCCATCCGTCCTATTTTCCTGCTGTGCGAGGCTCACTCCCCTGTTTGTGTGTACCAACTCTAGCCACTCTCCAGACCCATAGCTCGGGAGTAACAAGGGACAAGGAGCCACAGGCCCATGGTCCTACCACGCAGTTAGCAGGGCAGCCCTGTGCTATGAGGGGACCTGCCTTAGAGTCTGTTGGGTCTGAACCCCAGGCAACAGGCCTTGTGCCTGCCCCAGCCACACTGTTCAAGATCCAGTTGAAGTCAAAGGGCTTTGAAGCGTGTGACCAGTCCTTAGAGGTTCCCAGGCCATGCGGGGGGGGGGAGGTGCAGGGGGGGAGGGCAGCTGGGGTATGAGGGTGCCACATATGGCAGGTTGTATGGGAATGTCTCCTCCTGCTCAGGGAGGTTCGGTGGCCTGCGTGTTACCACTTGTTATCTTTAAATATCTCCTGATGCTGGGTTCTCTAGCCTGACGGTGGAGCATACACAGACCTCTCTGCCGGGGATAAAAGGCTTAAAACTATACACTGGTGTGGAGGTACACACACACACAAATGTGCACACAGGTGCTCACACTCATGCACGTGCATAAAGGCACCCACACTGGCACATGCATGTGCACAACATGCATAAACGCACACGTATGCACACGCATGCACATGTATGCACATCTGCATCGTCAGGTAAGTCTATGCACAATGCACACACATGGACAGGTTCAGGCTGATGAACCATACGAAGGGCAGAGAAAGTTCTGATTGGCAGAGCTCACTGAGTTTCCCGCTTTGCCATTCTGGGGCCGGCTGGGGACGACATAGGCACTTTGTGCTACTTTAAAAGTCTCTCCTGAGCCTTCAGTTATGTCATGGCAGAGCATTTTTAAAAGGGGAGAGGCGAGGGGCTGGGGAGACAGGCCTTGCTACCTTTGCAGAGGACCTGCATTCAGTTCCCAGCACCCACAGGGCAGCTCACAGCTGTAACTCCAGTTCCAGGGACTCTGGCATCCTCCCCTGACCTCTCTGGGCCCTGCATGCACGCAAACACTCAAACACATTAAATACTTAAAAAAAAAAAAAAAAACCAAATGACTCCAATGATCAAACGGAGGCAGACACTGCTCCCCCAGCCCCCACCTTCACCTCCCACAGGAGCTGCCAGAGCAGTGGACCAACACCAAGAAGCTGGCCATCCAGGTGAAGCAGAACGTGGCACCCCTCCAGGCCAACGAGGTTAACATCCTGAGGCGCAAGTGTCAGCAGTTTGAGGTAGCTGGGGCTGGGAGCACGGGGGGGGGGGGGGGGGGTCGGGTCGGTGCACGACGCTGGGATACTCAGAGCCAGCGTGGCCTGACCTCCCTCCCCGGCCCCACCCCCCTCTCTCACAGCTCAAGCAGCATGAATTCAGAGAGAAGTTCCGACGTGATGCCCCCTTCTCCTTCAGTGACCCCGACCCCTACAAGTCCCTGAATAAGGTACTCACGTACCATACCGCGGTGAGGTCCCCCCCCTCCCCCGCAGCTCCAGGAACCCCTTGGAGTGCTGGTCTTTTCTTATGGAAACACGGCTTAAATGGGAGTGCCCACAAGGCCAAGCATGTGTGTGCATGGGACCCATTTGTGTGCATGTGCGTGTGGACACACATGTGGGCACGCAGACTCAGGTATCCCCCTCCTAGCCATGTAGCTTCCACTCGGCTACACTGCCTAGAAAACTAATCCAGGGCAACAACTACCTGTGGCCATATGGGCATCCTGCAAGCCTCATGTGCTGCCCTTTCCCCTCAGGCTGGCTTCGTCATTCCTATGAAAAGTTTCCTGTCACCCAGACTTAACTCTTGTCCCTTCCTTTCTCCCATCCAATCTGCCACCAGGTTTTGGATGCACCCTCACTCAGTTCTCACTGCCCAAGAGTCAGCATCCGGGGTCCTGGATGCTCAGGCCACCCACAGTCATGGTCCAGCCATCTTGCCAAGCCAGCATAGATCCTCCCAGGACAGGCATAGAGGTTCTCGGAGCATGGGTCAGCTCTGAGCTCAACAGGCCTCTTCTACCCACTCCAGGGGCTAACACCCCGGAGACCTCAGCTCACTGGGCAGACATGAACCCCACAAGCTCCTTCAAGTCACCTCACATTGCCTCTCTCTGTCCTAAACTCCCATTCTTAAAGTCAGGGCTCTCTCTCCCTTTTCCTCATGGCTATTTCATGCCACTCTTCCTGAGCCACAATCTTGACTTTTTTCTCTCCTTAAAGCAATCCCCTGCTGCTTTTTCTCATTTCTAGTAAGATAGAAATATGGTATGGAAGCAATGGGTGTTGGGAGATCAGCCCAGCAGGGACTGAGGTATGCAACCCCAGCAGGCTGTTGTGGAACACACCAGGCATCTCGGCTCCTGGGAGATATAAGCAGGAGGGTCAGGTGTTCAAGGGCAGCCTCAGCTGCAGCTTTGTAGAAAGTTTAGGCCATCCTGGGCTACATGAGACCCAATCTCAAAACAAACTAATGAATAAAAGCCCAGATATGCTGTGACCTACGCAGCCTAGGGAGTGACATAACTGGGGCTTCCAGGGGTGAAGAACAGACACATAGATAGAAAAGCTGGGGTCGGGAGGACTGTGCACCATTGTGATGCCAGAACAGCCCAGAAATTCAATACATGTATTGTATACGTCTATGTCGAGGAGGCAGGTTCATTGTATATAACCGAATGAGGAGATGGCTTTAAGTTCATCTCCATAGAGGGTCTCTGTAGGTGAGCGGTCTAGGCTGTGAACATCTAGGAGAAGGGAGGAAGGAGGAGAGGAGGAGGGAGGGGGAGGAGGGAAAGGAAGAGGGGAGGAGGGAGGAAGGGACTGTGGTTGATATTTTTGGCACACACTGTCAGCATCCTACAAGGACCAGGGGAAGCGTTACTGTCCCGCTGAGCCTGACGTGGAGAAAGGCCTTGCCCCGCCCCTGGGTCTGAGGCAATAGGGTTCTTGTCAGAGTTGTCCCCAGCCAACAACACAAATTCAATTCTTCATCTATTGAGCCTCCTCTTACTTATATCCAGAGTGAGGGGCATAAGGGAGGGCGGCTGCCATCTTTGCTGAAGCATTGGTCTCCTTCAAGCTGGGATCAGGTAGACTATAAACCCTGGTGGGGTGGCAATCTGCAGCTAGAAGACAGAGAAGATTTATTGGGGCATGGTGGAGAGAAGAGACCAAGATGGCAGGAACGGGGGGTGGGGGGGGGGCAGGGTGAGACACTCAGGTTTGGATGCACCCAGGCTGGGGCAGCCATTGATGTCCCCTCCCCTCCCCTCCCAGCAACAAAAGAGCATCTCGGCCATGGAGGGTGTGATGGAGGCGCTGTGCAAGTCTGGCGGCCTGTTCGAGGTCACGGTGCCAGACTACAAGCAGCTGAAGGCCTGCCACAAGGAGGTCCGCCTGCTGAAGGAGCTCTGGGACATGATCGTCATGGTGAGGAGGCCAGGCCTTGTGGGAAGGGGCTGGGGACTCCGCACGTGGCTGTAACAGAGAGGATATGAAAATGTGGCAGCAGCTCTCTGCGCGTCACCTCCCTCTACCTGCAGTCTCCCTCCTGCCCCGCCTCCCTTCTGCCCGCCCCTCTCCCGCCCCGCCCCTCTCCTGTCACACCTCTCTTGCCACGCCCCTCTCCTGTCTTGTCTCCCTTCTGCCCCGCCTCCCTCCTGTCTGCCCCTCTCCCGCCCCGCCCCTCTCCTGTCCCACCTCTCTCCCTTGTTTCCTCTTGTCATTCTTTCTTAATTCTCTCCTCTTTTAAAATTTATCTATTCCCCCCATTTTCCTCCTATTCTCCCCAGACTGCCTCCAACATTCTTCTCAGTAAACACTCCTACATCCATGCCTTTTTAAAAATTTTTGGCGGGGGTGGGGGGGTGGCTTACTCCAGCAAGGGCAACTTACCAGGGGCCATACCATTGAGGAATACGACTCCCCCTCCCCTCGCAGCCCATGATGGATTGCTGAAAGGCCAAGTCTCCTGTGGGCCCTGAGTTCCGGAGTGGAGTAGCCATCTCATGTCTGGGAGATAGTAAGGAATGCACCAGGCATGGTGCCCCTCAATCCCAGCTCCGGGGAGGCAGAAACAGTAGGAAGTTCAAGACAAGGACAGCCTGGGCGACATAGCAGGTTCTGAGCCAGACAAAGCTACCTAGGAGTCCATTAGAGCCACCATAGCAAAACACCACAGTCTGGAGACACAGAGATGGTGCTTCTTACGGTTCAGACCTGGGGAGTCCAGAATTCATGCAAACTTTGGCAGCAGATGAGGGCAGCATCTCCCTTGATAGAAACCTTTAAAGGGAGCCTCACTCGGGTGCTGCCGTGTGCATGAGCTGGCAGGATAGCTCAGGAAAGGCAGACACAGCCAACCAGCCAGGGCACTGTAAGATGATGCGGAGTCATCTCAGACCTGCCAGCGAGACAGGGCCATTGAGTCCTGTGCAGGTGACGGCGTCAGGTCTCCTAGATGTTTTTGAACAAGAACATGTATTTGTCATGCTCTTGTTCCAGACAGCTGCCTATCAAAGGTAAGCTCAGTAGCCCAGGCTGTGTATCAGTGTGATTGACAAGGCTGGCTCAGTAGCCCAAGCTGTGTATCAGTGTGATTGACAAGGCTGGTAATTCAGGCTCCTGCCTGGAAGTCTGGGCCTGGCTCACATGTGCTGGCTGAGGCAAGTTACATGGTCATTCCCAAAAGGACAGCAAGTCAAATCTTGCCAAGCACTAGCAAGGCCCCGCACGGGCTTTATCTGCAAATATCTTGCCTGCTCATCTTTTAAACTGAGGCTTTTAGCATGCAGCCCTTGGTTTAGTCCTTCCACTAATGTTGGATTTCAGTTCTAAACATCCCGCCACTGGACACATCAACCTATAAGAAATAGGTCTGAGGTTTAAAAAAGAAAAAAACAAAAACCACCCAGTCCAAATTATCTCAGCCAGGCAAAGTATTGAAGCATGCCAAACCCATCAGGAGAGCACACCTAGCAAGGTCAGGTCCTGACTTCCCTCTGAGAGGACAGAGCTCCGCCACCTATTCTTCTAGGGTTGGCTCAAAGTGGTGGGGTTGATTGCAAGTGTGAGTTCAGGAAGTGCTGATCCCAAGGGAATTGAATTTCTGCCTTAATGGAGTTTGTCTTAATGTAACACTTTAAGTTTAAAAATAAGCACATTGTATCTTGTATCCCCATTTAAAAAGTACATTGTATCTTGTATCCTCACACCCTCCAATAGCAGGTGGAGCCCCATGCTGAGGGAAGGTGGGAGGTGACAGGACAACGTGCTCTCCCTGCAGGTCAACACCAGCATTGATGACTGGAAGACCACCAAGTGGAAGGACATCAACGTGGAACAGATGGACATTGACTGTAAGAAGTTTGCCAAGGACGTGAGGTCTTTGGACAAGGAGATGAAACCCTGGGATGCCTTCGTGGGACTGGACAACACCGTGAAAAACATGATCACGTCCCTGCGTGCCGTGAGTGAGCTGAAGAACCCCGCCATCCGAGACCACCACTGGCAACAGCTCATGCAGGCCACTCAGGTACCTCTGCCACGTGACATGAGGGTAGAGGGAGGGAAGGCTGCTGACAGGCAGTCAGCCATGAGTTGGGCTAGCCTGAGCTGCCTCAATGGTGGGAATGGAGTGTTGGTGCATGAGATTGACCAAGCCAGGCATGGGCCATTTCTGTAACATGAGCTCGGAGGTCAGAGAGCCTGTGCTTGCCTTCAGCTCAGCTGGTATCTCTGTTTCTAAATTCTTTGATGACTTCATACAGGCACACAATGTAAAATCATTTTCATCCCCCCATTATTGTCCCTCCCCCCTCCCACTCCCACAAGACCCTTTCTTCTTCCCAAGCCCCCCTTTACTGTCATGTCTTTTTGTTTGTCTGTTTCTTTGTTCTACTCTGTCTCACTGAGTTTAGCCAGGGGTATTTAGTCAGGGGTGCGTCCGTCCGTGATTATGGGTTGGGGTTATTTAACTTGAGCAAAAGTAACTTACTACTGAAGACCCCGCCACTGAAGAAAATGACCCTCCCTCCACCAGCAGCCGTCAATCCCTGTGTGGCCTTGTGACCCCCTCCCCCACTGTGCCAGACATTTTACTGGCTTGATCTTGTGCAGGTCTTAGGCGTGATCACAACAGTTGTGAGTTCAGAGGTGCAGCAACCACACCCCACCCAGAGGACTTTCTCCAGCATCCTTCCCAGTCTCTAGCTCTCGTGTCCTTTATACACGCACAGGCGTGTGTGTGCGCATACACACACACACACACACACACACACACTCCTTTGTTGTTCTCGGAACTTTGGAGGGGATGATACAGATGTCCCACTTAGACAGAGCATTCAACCATCAATCCTTGTTTGCACATTGACCAGTTATGAGTCGCGGGAGTAACCACTGACTGCCCACTGCCAGCAGAGGCTTCTCTGGCTCAGGCAGAGAACAGCCCTCATCTCCAGGTATAATCGTAAATACTCAGAAGGCAGCATGACACCATGTCCATTTACCAAAACAAGAGTAGTTTGTTCCCCCTACAGCCTATGACCTCCCCAGCCATGGACTACAATAACAGGCATAAGTTTCCCCTGTGGGGCAGGCCTCAAATCCTGTGGAAACGTGGTTGGTTACATTGTAGCAATCACCAGCTATTGCTCTGGTGGACACATCTGGTCTGGCAGGTTGGTATTTGCTTCTGATCTTGATACTCTTTCATCTTCACAGACCCTGTGTGTTCCTTTCACTCCAGGCCCTGCAAGTTACAGCCAGTTCTGATAACTGACTGACCATATGGCATAGGAAGGCTAGCACAGCTCTAAATGAACTTGTGTTCTGGTAGATAACTTTTACCCAGCTCCAGAGGATTCTGTTGTTATGGTTTTATAGAGAAAAAGGTGGGGCTTGGACAAGGAATTGTCCTGAATCATGGAGCCCCTGGGGTCACAGATCAAAGTTTAGCCCAGTGACCATGGCTGCGCTCAGAGGCCTACTTCCTGCCACCACCGTTCACCTGGACTCCTGTGAAAACCCGTGCCTGGTTTCTCCCTAGGTGAAGTTTGAAATGTCAGAAGAGACCACCCTGGCAGATCTGCTACAACTGAACCTGCACAAGTACGAGGATGAGGTCCGCAACATTGTAGACAAGGCCGTGAAGGAGTCCGGGATGGAGAAGGTAGGAACCATTGCTGTCACGTGGTTCTCCCCGAGAGGATCCTAGGACTGGCTGAGTGGCTGTGAGTGGCCGACCTCAGACAGCCTCTGACTTGCTGACGTTGGGGGTGGGGGTGGGGGTATCTAGCAGCCTTCCTTTGTCAGCTCAGGACAGAAAAATCATCCAATACCCTCCAGAACTCATCATCTTCAAATTGCTCTGATCCGGATTGTTCACTCCCCAGCACAGAGTATAGCACCTTTTGCAGAGCCTAACACCTGTGTCTGCAGTGTGACGTAGGGACTCCTGTGTTCCCCTGAGACCCGTCTATCTGTCCACCTGTGGGTAGGCCTCTAGGCTGCTTGTTGCCTCCTGGCTCCTGAGCAGTGTGGGCGTGAGCACCCTAGCCTTGTTCCGAGTCCCAGGAGCATTGAGCCCGCCCCAGACGCTCTATGCTTGTAAATTAGTCACCTTTCTCACTGCAGGGACAAAATACCTGAGGAGCAATTTAAGGATGACGGGAAGGGGTTTGTTCTGGCTTGTATGAGGGGGCGCAGTCCCCCACAGGGAAGGCTTGTCACCAGAAGTGGGAAACTGCTGCTCACAGTGAATCCACAGTGAACCGGAAGTGGGGCGGTTCTGTATACAAGCTCAAGTGAGCCACTTCCTCCAGCTCCTAAACCTTCCCGAACTGCAGCATGAGCCAGCGGGTGACGTCATACACTCAGCACACTCCCTATGTCCGTTCCCCTGAAAGGTGCTGAAGACCTGGACAGCACCTGGACCACCATGGAATTCGAGCACGAGCCACACCCACGGACAGGTACCATGATGCTCAAGTCCGACGAAGTGCTGGTGGAGACCCTGGAGGACAACCAGGTGCAGCTGCAGAACCTGATGATGTCCAAGTACCTGTCCCATTTCCTGAAGGAAGTGACCAGCTGGCAGCAGAAGCTGTCCACAGCAGACTCGGTCATCTCCATCTGGTTTGAGGTCCAAAGAACCTGGAGCCACCTGGAGAGCATCTTCATTGGCTCAGAAGACATCAGAGCTCAGCTACCAGAGGATTCCAAGCGCTTCGACACCATCGACCAGGAATTCAAGGTGAGCTCGGACACTGGGTGTTCTCAGAAATGGCTGCTGTGGACAGCGAGCCTTCTGTTCTCCAACCCTTCTGTTCTCCCTTCTCCCCCACCCCAGGCCTTGATGGAAGATGCCGTGAAAACGCCAAACGTGGTGGAAGCCACCAACAAACCGGGTCTCTACAACAAACTGGAGAAGCTGAAGAAGAGGTGGGACCCCATCCCATATGTCCAGCAGAGGTGTCAACGGGGCAGGTCACCTGCCACCTGCTGCACAAAGGCACAGGTCACAGGCTAATAATATTCCATCCCTGAGGTGGATTAGGACACACACACACACACACACACACACACACACACACACACTGTGTGATTAGACCTGGTGGAGAATAGGGGCATCTGGAGACGAATTGGGTCTGTGAAGAAAAACTGGATGCCCTCAGTAAGAGTAGAGCATGGGCTGGCCAAGAGCCCTGCAGAAAGGACCCACCAGTCCCCTCCCCTCTTCCCCTCAGCTTGGCTGTGTGTGAAAAGGCGCTGGCTGAATATCTAGAGACCAAGAGGCTGGCGTTCCCACGGTTCTATTTCGTCTCCTCCGCGGATCTGCTGGACATCCTTTCCAACGGAAACGACCCTGTGGAGGTAGGCAGGGATGCGGCAGTGTAAACCCCTGCACGGGAGCCCCGACTGGAGGACAAGACCACCATGTGGTCCTGTGGCCTTGGGCAAGTCAGCTGACTCCGCCCTGCTTGTTTTCCTTCTATGAATGGGTAAGAAGTTGGGGACTCCGTGGACATCTGAAAGACACAGTGAAGGGTTCTCTGTGTGGCCTTCATGACCTTTGCCCTGATACACACACACACCCTGGGATCTAGGAAGACGCGTCCCCAGCGCTCCTCGGAAAGAGAGGTGGGGGAGGGGCCGTGCCTCGATGAAGGTCTTGGCCAGTTCTCACCCATGCCTGAGGCTGCCTCTGTTAACATCAGTCAAAGATATGGGACAAATATTCCAAAGACAAAAGTGAAAGGACAGGAGAGATGGGGCTTAAAAGCACTGGACGGAGCCCAGAGCCACCAGCCACTCCAGGGTCCTTCCCGCAGGTGAGCCGCCACCTGTCCAAACTCTTCGACAGTCTGTGCAAACTCAAGTTCCGCCTGGATGCTGACGGAAAACCACTCAAGTTTGGGTTGGGGATGTACAGCAAGGAAGACGAGTACATGGACTTTGACAAGGATTGTGACCTCTCAGGGCAGGTGAGCCTTGTGGGTCAGAGGTTGGTCACATTTTATCACCTACCTCTTAAGGAAATGCTTGGAAACTCTTCTTATCTGACATATAAATGTAGTTATTTGTGGGTGTTTTTTTTTTTGGGGGGGGGGCATTGTGTGTGAGCGGAGGTCCAAGGACAACTTTCAGGAGTCAGTTCTCACCTGCCACCACAAGGGCCCCAGGGATTGAACTCATGTTGCCAGGCTTGGCAGCAAGCACCTTTACCTGCTGAGCCCTCTCACCAGCCCCGACTTTTTTACAGACTTTGTTATAGAATCTACAGCACACAGCCGTCCCGCGGTGTGTGGCATGCATCTAAGGGGCAAAGGGAGGAGGAAGGGACAGGCTTGACCCATCACTGAATTGCCATGACTGGTGCAGACCAGTGCCGTGCCATCTGAACAGGTCCCGAGCCCCTGTGAACAGGAAGTGGGCGTGACACTTCAGTGGCTTCAGGGCAATCTTGGGGCCCTGGTCCTCTTCCCAACAAGCATGTCACCCACACTTGGGCTACCTGATCCTACTGACAGCAAACTTCTCACTGGCCCTTCCCCAACCTCGCTGCCCGGCCTCTGACCCAGAGATGATCTGGCCATTAGCCCGAAGGGAAGTGTCGTGGGGGAAACCAGAACCTCTCGCCAGAGTCTGGGCACTAGGGAGGTCAGCGGGGCTGGGTGAGGCTCAGGTCCCCATTGCCTCTCTCAGGGTGACTCTGAGCATCAAGGTCCTTTCAGGGGAGTAACAGTTAAAAAAACAAGAGAGGCAGTCTACCACTAAGATAGACTTTTCTCTGCATGGCCACCTGCTCCCTTCTCCGACTTAGGGATAATTGTATACTCCACAAGTTTTTGCAAGGGTATCCCCGGCTTACTAAAGTGGCTTTTAAGAGGGGTCAGGTTTTTTGTTTTTTTTTTTTTTTAAAAAACTTTATCCTATTATCACTGTGTGTGTGTGTGTGTGTGTGTGTGTGTGTGTGTGTGTGTGTGTGTGACTCAAGTGTAGGTTGGAGGACAATCTTGTGGGCATGGTTCTCTCCTTCCATCCTATGGGGATTCCGGGTCTCTAACCTAGGTCACCATTCTCACACCGCAAGTGCCCTTACCCACTGAGGCACCTCTCCAGCTCGGGTGGGTCATCTTTTACTGCTCTATGGGAGACATTAGCATTTCTGCCCCTGACAGACATGTTACAGGCATCTGCTGCCTTGACGGAGCGTCCGAGTTCTTGGAGTCTTGTTCAAAGAGTTGAAGCTCAAGGAATAAAAACAGCAGGCAGGCAGGGCAGGGCGGGCCGGCAGGGAAGAGATTATTTAGAAGCAAAGCAAAGGAACAGAGCAAAATCCTGGATTTTGAACTTGTGGGTGCCCAATCAGGGCACAAAAAAAAACCCCACAAGATGTTTTTTTTTGGGAGGTTTTTTTTTTTGTTTGTTTGTTTTTTTTTTTTTTCGAGACAGGGTTTCTCTGTATAGCCCTGGCTGTCCTAGAACTCACTCGGTAGACCAGGCTGGCCTCGAACTCAGAAATCCGCCTGCCTCTGCCTCCCAAGTGCTGGGATTAAGGGCGTGCGCCACCACCGCCCGGCACAAGATGGTTAAAAGGGGATTTTTTTCCTGAAAAGTTGACGCAGGATACATTCTGCCTCACTGCCCGTGCACCCAAAACTAGTCCATACTGGACTGGCTCACTGCTTCTAGATCCAGGAATGTGTTTGGTCACAGGAAAGAAGTTACTGGGCAGCCGTAGATCGGAGCGATGGTGGCTTTGTTTAGAGAGGGGTGTGGGTGAAGCTCAACGCAGGTGGAGGTCCCAGGTGGCCAGGACAGGCAGGGTGGCCCCACCTGCCCGCTCGGCTCCTCTGCCTGTCACTGATGGGATATACCTGTGAGGTCAGCATGACATCTCTCCCCAGGTGGAAGTGTGGCTGAATCGGGTGCTGGACCGAATGTGCGCCACACTGCGCCATGAAATTCCAGAAGCCGTGGTAACTTACGAAGAGAAACCCAGGGAACAATGGATCTTTGATTACCCAGCCCAGGTATGGAACAGATGCGGACCCACTGCAGTGTGGCTCCGGGTCCTGGGTCACCCTCTTGTTTGTTGGGAAGGGGTTTAACTGCTTAACATTAAGCTCTTTTAAAAAAAAAAAAATTCCCTTTATTTTTATTTCATGTGTATGGGCATTTTGCCAGTGTGTAAGTGTACCATGTGTGCAGTGCCCACAGTTGACACAAGAGGGTGCCAGATCCCCTGGACGTGGGGTTGAAGCTGTCAGCATCCACATGGGTGTAGAGAATAAGACCCAGGTCCACCCTGGAAGAGCTGCCAATGCCCTTCACCACAGAGCTGTCCGCCCAGCCTCATGGCCTCATCTTTTCTTTTTTGTGGGGAGTGAGGGATGGAAGTGGGGGTTCAAGACAGGGCTTCTCTCTGTAGCCCCGTCTTTCCTGGAACTCACTCTGTACACCAGGCTGGCCTTGAACTCAGAGAGCTACCTGCCTCTGCCTCCTGAGCGCTGGGATTAAAAATGTGTACCACCACACCTGCTGTGACCTCATCTTATTATCCATAAAGAACAGTTTCTCCTGGGTGGCTTCCAGGTGGCGCTGACATGCACACAGATCTGGTGGACGACCGAGGTGGGCCTGGCGTTCGCAAGGCTGGAGGAAGGATATGAAAACGCCATCAAAGACTACAACAAAAAGCAGGTTTGGAGACTCTGGGCCCCCAACCCGCCAGGCAGTAGCCAGAAGCCCCCTGTCTTGATTAGGGTTTCTATTGCTGTGATAAAACACCATGACCGAAAACAACTTGGGGAGGAAAGGGTTTATTACAGGGGGCAGCTTACAACTTGTAGTCCATCATCCAGGAAGTCAGGGCAGGAACCTGGAGGCAGGAACTGAGGCAGAGGCCACAGAGGATCACTGCTTACTGGCTTGCTCCTCAAGGCTCGCTCTGCCTTCTTTCTTATGCAGCCCAGGCTCGGCCCCACCCACAGCAGGCTGAGCCTTCTCCCATCAATCACTAATTAAGGGAAAGAACCACAGGCTAAACTGGTAGGGCCATTTTCTTAGTTGAGGCTCTCTCTTTGACTGTAACTTGTGTCAAACTGCTGTAGAAGTAGGTAGCTCAGCCCCCGTCCCGCCCCCCCGCCCCCCTCTAAGGTGGAACTCTGTATTCACTGTCTGTGTGGGTCGCAAGCTGTCCCGGAGCAGTACAAGTGTCAACCTCAGCAATACAGAACTCCTCCTACAGTGTGTCCCCAGAAATCGGATGCCAATACTTTCTTTTTTACATTTTTCTCTCTTCTGTCTCTCTTCTCTGTCTCTTGTCTCTCTCTCTCTCTCTCTCTCTCTCTCTCTCTCTCTCTCTCTGTGTGTGTGTGTGTGTGTGTGTGTGTGTACATGTGCATCTCATGTGCATGAGGAGATCAGAAGACAACTAGACAACTTGTGGGGGCCAATCCTTTGCTTCCATGAATGGAACTGGGGTTGTTGGGCTGGATGGCAGGCGCCTTTATCCGCTGAGCCGTCTTGGCAGAACTTTTTTTCCCTTGAGATTCTTGGTTAGATCTCAGAAGATAAGTGTTCGAGTATGTGAGTGTGTGTGCCCATATGCATGAACCTTGGGTGGTTTCTCAGGAACCTTAGTTTTGGGTCAGGATCTGAAGCTTTCCCATTAGGCCAGGCTAGCCCCAGTGAGCCCCAGGGATCCTCCTGTGTCTGCCTCCGGGGTGTTGGGATTACAAGCACGATGCCTCCCTTACTTACACGGATTTTGGGGATCAAAGCTGGGTCCTTGTGCTTACAAAGACAGCACTCCACAGGCTGTGCCATCGCTCTGGGACACAGTATCTCTCCTGGAGCTTCAGACCTTCCTGCATGTGTGGCCTGATCACAGGCAGCTGTTTTCCTGAACGTGCAGGCTCTTTCTTCTAAGGGGCTCGGCAGTAATTTCCCCACCTGGAAGGAGAGGAACTTTTCTGATTTTTTTCTCTCATTGTGATAAACAAGGACTGGTGATCTTGCACACTCACATAGGCACACATGCACCGAGGTACGTGTGCGCATGCATACACACACCCACAGAGGTCATTCTCTGTGGACCCGGACAGCCTGGGCATCCGGTCCAGTGACCACCTGGGGGCGGTGCTGCTGCCCCGCGGGGTCCCAGCCGCGCGCCTGTCTCAGTGACCACCAGGGGGCGGTGCTGAGGCGGGGTCCCAGCTGCACGCCCGTCTCTCAGTGACCACCAGGGGGCGGTGCTGAGGCGGGGTCCCAGCTGCACGCCCGTCTCTCAGTGACCACCAGGGGGCGGTGCTGAGGCGGGGTCCCAGCCGCGCGCCTGTCTCTGCAGATCAGCCAGCTGAATGCGCTCATCACTCTGCTCATCGGGAACCTCAGCCCTGGCGACAGGATGAAGATCATGACCATCTGCACGATCGATGTGCACGCCCGAGACGTGGTGGCCAAGATGATCACCGCTAAGGCAGGAACACCCGTGTCCCAGGCACTGGGGAGACAGGAGTCCCCCGGGTGCTAGGAAGGGCTGGGGACTGGGTTTGGGGCTGGCCCCACACTCAAGAACTCCAGCGTCTCCGACCTCCCCTTCCCAGGGTGATGACAGAGGGAGTGGCTGTCCACCCGCGCGCGCGCGCGCGCGCGCGCACACACACACACACACACACAATCCGTGGGGGTCAGATAAGTGGAGTACCAGAAGTTTCCACTCTTGTGTGTGTGTTCATAGGTGTGCAGGCACATGTGCATGTATGCGTGCATACATGCGGCAGCCAAAGGATGACCTTAGCGAGTATGTGTGGTTCCTCAGGTGCCATCCATCTTCCTTTTTGGAGACAGCCTCTTACATTGGCCTGGAACTCAGGCCCAGAGCCTCATCCACCCCCCACCCAACCACTCCCCTCCGTCTTCACCTCCCCAGCCCTGGTTATTGCAAACACCTGCTATCACACTGGCTGACTCTGTCACACGGGTTCTGAGGATTGAACTCAGCAAGTTCTTCGCTGCCTGGGCCAACCCCCGACCCTGGAAGCTCCTATCTGTAGCAGGCTGCGGCCAGGGGTATCGAAAGAGTCACGTATAGGACTGAGGGGAGAGCCCCAGGGAGCGGCCAGGAGCCAAGCCCCTCGGGTTCCTGCCGCAGGTGGAGAGTTCGCAGGCTTTCACCTGGCAGTCACAGCTCCGGCACCGCTGGGACGAGGAAAAGAAGCATTGCTTCGCCAACATCTGCGACGCCCAGATCAAATACTCGTACGAGTACCTGGGCAACACGCCTCGGCTGGTCATCACCCCACTCACAGACAGGTGGGGACACCACAGTCCGATGCCCCGCCCTACAACCCGATGCCCCGCCCTCTACCCACGCACCTCCTTCCCACCTCAGCTCTGTGGCTAAAAGAGCCCATGTTCGGTGAGGGAGCCCTGTGTTGTAGAAGTTTTTAATCCCAACCCGGGGTTTCTATCTCGCTTTTGATCATTTAGTTCCCAGATAAAAGACACACACGACCTTTATATTTACAATAAGCCGTAAACAGCACAAGAGCTGGGCAGATACCTACCCTCTATGCTGTTAGAATCTACTTTCCTATCGATAACCCCGAGTTATTACTTACCGTGTTTCATCTGGGCTGCTCTGAACTCCAATTGGTCAGCCCTCAGGGCCATGGGGTTTTTTGTTTTGTTTGTTTTTTTTATGGCTCACCTAACCCATGGGCTTCTCTTCCTCCCCATCTTCTTGTTGTCATCTCCTCCGACCCCAAGCCCAGAAAACCTAAACCCCACCTATGTCTCTTCTGCCCAGCTATTGGCTGTTGGCATCTTTATTCACCAATCAGAAATAACTTGGGAGCAGGGTCTCACAGGTCTATGTGCAGACTCCAGGTCTTGGGGACCCCACTTAGCATTACGACAGACAGCAAGACCAACCCTCAACAGCCCTATTCTCCCATCCAGCCCAGTTGCCAGGCAGGAGCCCTGCTTTAGGCTGAGTCCTTGGTCTGACACTAGCTGTGTCCCAAGGAGTGGCTTCACCTCCCTGGGGTCTGCAGAGCATGGAGAAAGCCATAGGAACCCTCATGAGCCTGTGGGGATTAAATCAATTACAGGACAATAAAAACCCTCAGCCCAGGGGCTGGAGAGATGGCTCAGTGGTTAAGAGCACTGACTGCTCTTCCAGAGGTCCTGAGTTCAATTCACAGAACCACGTGGTGGCTCACAACCATCTGCAATGGGATCTGATGCCCTCTTCTGGTGTGTCTGAAAATAGCTACAGTGTGTACTCATTCATATACATATATATCACTCAGCCCAGAAACTGCCCATGACACCCTCAGCATGAGGTCTGATGAGTCCCCAGAGCCCGCTCCCCAAACCCACAGGAGGGCCACGCATGCCTGCACCCATGCCTGTCCCTCAACACAGTGTTCCTGTGCCCTGTGCTCTGTCTTTGGTCCCTCCAGGCCTGAGTGAGTACAACAGCCCCACAGTGAGAGAGCAGAGCCAGTGGGGTGCGGGTCATAGGGGTCACAGTACCCCAGGTGAATTAAGGTCCTCTGCAGGTGCTACATCACGCTCACGCAGTCCCTCCACCTGATCATGGGCGGAGCCCCTGCAGGCCCCGCTGGCACCGGCAAGACGGAGACAACCAAGGACCTGGGCAGAGCCCTGGGTACCATGGTGTACGTCTTCAACTGCTCTGAGCAGATGGACTACAAGGTATGTGACCAGGGCTGTGCGTCCCCCACGTGGGACCCCAGAGCGTGTGCACCCTACAAACAGAACCCTGCAGGGCAGCAACTAGGCATCCAGAGTACCCGGCTAGCACTCCCTTGTGGAAGTATAGGTCCTGGCAGTTCCAAGACTGTCTCCTATGAATTCACACAGGAGTGAATACCTGCTTCTTGTTCAGTGTGGAGTTAGGGTGAAAGTAGTGGCCTCCGGGTGAACTCTGAAAGGCACAAGGCCAAGTCCATCAGCTGCAGGGTCACATCTGCTCAGAGGACTAAACAGGAAGGGAGAGATTCTAGCAGTAACAGTCCCAGCATAAGAGGGAGGAATGGGGGTGCCCTCAGTCTGTACGGGACTCCCTCCTGTTGGATGAGCCCCGACAGCCTAGTGGTCCCATCCTGAGGCTGAGGGCAGTGCCGAAGACCCTAATAACTGAAGGTCATACCAGCATGTCCCCCTTAGGGGCCCTAGAAAAGTGGTCTGTTGATCCTGGAAGGACTCCTGTGTGGACCCCATGGGTGTGTGGCTGACCCCGCAAGGGACAGAATGGCACATTTACAGGGGAAAGTCCTCCAGGAGCCTGCAGCCCCAGCCCACCTTGGAGGATTCCCCTCCTGCATGTGCATAAAATGAGAAGATGAAGGGGGAAGGGATTGGAGGATTTCTTAGTCTGCCTCTGCCTGACATTCGCTTAGAGAATTGCTGGGACCTTTCGGGTCAGGCGTCTGTCTCCAGGCACCTGTTTCCTGGAGGTCTTTGGGGGCCACTCCCTCTCTCTGATCTGATTTTCCCTTTATAGTCCTGTGGAAACATCTACAAGGGCCTGGCACAGACGGGAGCCTGGGGTTGCTTTGACGAGTTTAACCGGATCTCGGTGGAGGTCTTGTCTGTAATTGCTGTACAGGTAGGGCCTGTGGGGGGCCTGGAGCTGTGCCCAGTTTTCCTGGTCCTCCTGTCTGTCTACCTCGACAGCCGTGCACTGGGCAGGGGGAGTGAGTGACACAGCAATGCCTCAGATGCCCCTGCCCTGGCTCCCAGGGGTCCTAGGAAATTACCCACAGAGGAGACAGTAAGAGTCAGATAGAGGGAGGCATAACTGACTCTGCTCGGGGTGCTAACATAGAAAGTTACTTTGGGTGTGGTGATACATGCCTATAATCCCTGCCACTTTGTGATATGAACCCAGGGTGACTGCAACAAGTTTAAGGCCAGACTGGTCTATAGAACAAACTCCAGGTCAGTCAGGACTATAGATTAAGACTTTGTTTTGTAAATCAGAGAAGGGGAAAGAGAAGAAAGAGAATATTTGATAACCCTTAGTTGGCTTTGAGATTATACTGCTGGGCAGCAGACTAGACCAAAATGGTACAGAATGGCCCCACCACCACCATCACCACCACCACCACCACAGGCTGTATTCATAGTCTCGAGGAAAGGAAGTGCAGAATACAGACAGCTGGATTGATCACAGCTGGGCTCTGCCTTATCTGAACAGAGTTTGAACAGTTGGCTGTCTGCAACTGGCTGGGACTCAGCAGTGGGCTTCAAGAATTAAGTTACAACGTCTCTATGCATCAGTTGCTTCACTAGATAATCTATGTAGGGAAAAACAGGCTGGAGCTCTGTGCGGAGGTGGCCTCAGGCCAGACAGTTGAAGTTGACTGAGGAAAGCAAAGCACTTTGGGCTTTGAAGAACACAGGAATATCTCAGTATAGACTAACAAGACCAGAGCGGGTGAGAAAAGTGAGGCTGTATGTCCAGGGAATTCCCTAACCTGGCACAGAACAGCGGAGGGAATCCAAGGCAAAGGGGGTGCAGGATGGGGGCCATGCCAACACCCCAAACTTTTAAACTCACCCGCAGGGTCCTGCATTTCAAACAAGAGCCCCAGGGACAGACTGGATAAACACTGGGTGGGCTCTGAGGCCCTCTGAGGCTGGCCTCCAATCCCTGATCAGCTTGAGATCCCACCTGCGAAGCCCTAGGCCAGGGGTCCGACTTTGGAGGTCCTAACAAACCAGGCCTAGCCGCTTGCCCCAAACCCAGACAAAACGAACGAATGATGGGAAACAAGGAAAGGAAAATAGCGCCCTAGGAAGACGAACAGTGATCTTGTCCTGGGTGAGGTGGGGGTGTGCGGGTCAGGGGTGTGTTAGCAAGAGCTTCAAGGTTACACAGCCAAGAAGGGGTCCTGGGTATACACGTCTAAGCACTAGTGCAGGGATGGGGTGTCCGAGTCCTGTCATAAGACGATGGTCCTTCTGTTGTCCCTGACATAGAAGTGACCACCAAAGAGAATCTAAGAAAGGTCGAGGTGACCTGCTCTCAACCCACCGTCCATTACCCACCTGTCCACCGAGTGCTAAGTCAATACATTGTAGCAGAAGCAGCTGCTACTCTTGCTGTTATTTCAGAAGGATAAGCCAGTGGAGATGCAGGGGGCAGGGTTCCTGAACACCCACGCATAGAGGAGGTACAGGGCTGAGAGGACCCACAGCCTGGGGGAAACCTTCCCTCTAGAGCTATCAGCAGCCCCGCCCCAATCTGAGAAGGACCGACTGAGTTTGCCAAAGCCATAGACAGCCACTCCTCCATCCCCTCTTCCCAGGGTCAGTCATCCACCCCTGACTCTCTGACTCAGTACACACCCAAAGTTTCTGCCCACTCCCAAGTCAGGAGACAAACCCTAGAATGTTCCATGGAGCCTGTTTGATGATCAGGATATAGCAAGGACCAAAATGCTAGGAAGGTCCTAGCCACAGGAGGTGCTCCCAAATTCTTGCCCTCTAGTCCTGCCCTGGTCCGAGCCCTGTGGGCTACAAACTGGGAGGGAAACCCAGCATGACCCAGAGTCACCTAGCAAGACCAGGCAAGCAAGCTGTGCAGCTGGGAGGAACTAGCCCATGGCTGAGAGATTTCAGTCACGAGCCTGGAGCGCCCTCCAGTGGTGATGTTATGGATTGCAGCTACCTTCCGTGGGTTTCTCGAAAATCCAAGGCAAAGACCAGATTCCTCCGTCCTGGTAAGCAGGAGGTGGCCCCAGAGACTCTTGAATGCAGAGTGACTACTGACAGGACTCTTGTGGGTTCTTGTCAGAGAGTTGACAGAATTCAGCCAGGATCATGGCCAGAGGGCACTCCTGAGACAAAAGCCCAGCTGAGATCGACTGTATACCACCATGAAGAAGAAAAAAAATCACAGCGGTGGAGGGCAACCAGAAGTCAAGGGCAATGACAGAGTGAAGGCCACTGCTAATTCACACCCGCCACATTCTGTAACTGATGCATGGGTGCAGGGGTGGACCAGCAATCCAGCCAATAAAGTGCTTGCCACACAAACCCATGGGCCAGAGCTTGGCTCCCATATAAAAGGCCAGATGTGGGGACTGGAGAGATGGCTTGGGGGTTAAAGGTACCTGATTCTTTCAGAGGACCAGAGTTTGCTTTCATACACCCATGCCAGGCGGCTCACAGCTCCAGGGGATCCAACAGTCTCTGTGGCCTCCACAGGCAGCCAAACACACACGTACACACAGACGCAAGCATACACATAAATCTTCTCCTTAAAGAATGGAAAAAGCCAGATGCTGCCAGGCCTTTAATCCCAGCCCTCAGAAGGCAGGGGCAGATGGGTCTCTGTGAATTCAAGGCCAGCCAAGGCTACATAGTGAGGGCCTGTTTCAAAACACACACAAAGCCAGATGCCAGGTGTGTAATTGCAGTGGCGTGGAGAGGGAGACAGAAGGACCCCTGGGGCTCTCTCTCCAGCCAGTACAGTCAGTTGTTGAGCTCTGCCCCATTCAGTGAGAGACCCTGTCTCAAAAAAGTTAGTCTAGAGCAACAGAGAAAGACACCATTGCTATATGAATTTCACATACGTTCATACCCACACCCATGCACGCCGTGCATTTGCACACACAAATGGTCCCATTTTAACGTGTGTGTGTCTGTCTGTGTGTGCCAACTGTCTAGGTAAAGTGTGTCCAAGATGCAATTCGTGCCAAGAAAAAGAAGTTTAACTTCCTGGGAGAAATGATAAGCCTTATTCCTACCGTGGGTATCTTCATCACCATGAACCCTGGCTACGCTGGACGCACAGAGCTGCCAGAGAACTTGAAGGCCCTATTCAGGTGACCAGGCTGAAGGAGAGTTAGTGGAGGAGGTGGAGGAGCCCAAGGCTAGCTCCCAAGACGGAGTAGGGGTAACAAGACAGCAGGCAGGTCCTTCAAAAGCCCTGGGGCTCCCCAAGTGGGGGCAGTTGCCAGCTGAGACACTTGCTGTACTGCATGAGGGGGTCTCAGAGGAATCAGAGCAAGCGTGAGGCCTGGAGCTTCCTGGGCCGGGCGTGTGGACCGATGGGGGAAGGCTGGACCCCAGCTTCATGTACCCTGAAGGTTGACTGACAGGGACACACAACCCAAGGGAAGAGGGGCAGGTGGCCACTGAGGAGCCAGGGAGCTGAAAGTGGGAGAGACAGCTGCTTGTCATCTCTCAGGCCCTGCGCCATGGTGGTCCCAGACTTCGAGTTGATCTGTGAGATCATGCTGGTGGCCGAGGGCTTCCTGGAAGCTCGCCTCCTGGCCCGGAAGTTCATCACCCTGTACACCCTGTGCAAAGAGCTGCTCTCAAAGCAGGTGTGTTCTTCCAGTTCCTAGGGCTCTTAGCCCAGCCTCGGGGGACCCACACTTGTGTCTCTGCTCTCCCTAGCCCCGAGATAAACTCAGCCTGACGGTGCCAGATGACCACCGTCAGAGGGCAAGGTCACATCCAAATCCCCACTCCCCACAGGACCATTATGACTGGGGCCTTCGGGCCATCAAGTCTGTGCTGGTGGTAGCCGGCTCTTTGAAGAGGGGGGACCCCACCAGGGCAGAGGACCAGGTGCTCATGAGGGCGCTGAGAGACTTCAACATCCCGAAGATCGTAACTGATGACCTGCCTGTGTTCATGGGGCTGATCGGAGACCTCTTCCCGGCTCTGGACGTGCCCCGGAAACGAGACCTGAATTTTGAGAAGGTAATTCTCTCCTCCCTGACATACACCTCCATATCCATCCTGAGAAACTTGCTCTTTGCTGCAAGAACCCCGGGGCCATAGCTGCTCCCTGCTCCCCAGCCAGCCCCGGGTTTCAGAACCGATGGTCACACCGATGGCGGTGTGAGTTCTGGGTGAAATCAGGAACACAGCTTTGGACGCTCAGCCACAGGAATGGTCGTCTTCCTGTGCCCTCTTATCCCTGCCACCGTGTCTCCCAGATCATCAAACAGAGCATCGTGGAGCTCAAGCTGCAGGCAGAAGACAGCTTTGTGCTGAAAGTCGTGCAGCTGGAGGAGCTGCTTCAAGTCCGACACTCGGTGTTCGTCATCGGGAACGCAGGCAGCGGCAAATCCCAGGCATGTCCAGCATTCGTCGGGACCACTCCCACCCCCATCACCTGCCTCTCCTATCCCCCCCCAGCATTGTCTGGGCCAGGGTGAACCCTGGAGGGTGGCAGCCAACACCACCAGTGCTAGTAATAGTAAGCCAGCCAATAGTAAGCCAGATCGTTACCCTCTTACAAAACCCATTCCCGAAGACACAGAAGCCAGGGGATAGACAAACTGGGTGTGGTGGCACACACCTTTAATTCCAGCGCTCGGGAGGCAGAAGCAGGTGGATCTCTGTGAGTTCCAGGCCAGCCTGACCTACATAGGAAAGTTCTAGGTCAGCTGGGCTGCGTGGCGATGTCTAAGAAAACGGCAAGTCACGTGGGGTCCTGATAGCAAGTTACTGTTGGAAAGGCAAAAACTGTTTGTGCGTGGTGTTTTAAAAGAAAATATGTGCACACGTGTACCCACACACAAAATATCCTCAGGTGCCCTTAAAACCAGTTTCTCTGAGTGAAAAACATCCGGGGCTTCACAGAGGGCTGCCCCATGCAGACTGCGTCAGGCGCCCCGTACAGATGCTGTGGACGTTGAGTCAGTGGATGCTCGCCTCCCTCAGGTCCTCAAATCCCTCAACAAGACCTACCAGAACATGAAGAGGAAGCCTGTGGCGGTGGACCTGGACCCGAAGGCTGTCACCTGTGACGAGCTGTTCGGCATCATCAACCCGGCGACCAGGGAGTGGAAAGACGGTAGGTGGGGTGGGGGATGGGGCGTCATCTGCAGTGAGGCTTTCTGAGACCCCGCCAGATCCCTGAGCAGGCTCCCTGAGAAGCGACACAACCTGTGCAGGCTCTGGCCAGGTCGTGGTCACTACAGAAAGGCTGATGGAGCCCGTGCTGGAGCACTCAGGGCTCAGAGCACCTACACCACCAGACAGGAAAGCAGAGGGAGCTGAGATGGACCCAGCGGCCCAAGTAGAGACCCCCTCACACCAAGAGGGGACCCAGAGGTTGAGCCCTGCTGCAGTGGCAGCCTCCTGCAGAGCACCCCAGGGAGTGAAGGAGGATGCTCTGTCCACAGGTTCTGGGATAGAGGCTTCAGGTTGAGGCTCCATTCTGTTTGCCTTATAAAAAAAACCGAGAGAACTGGGCCAGGGGAAGGGGGGGCTGGGGTGTCGGCCACGTGAGCAGTTTCTGGCTGGAAGCAACCCCTCTTCCTTACCCTTTGTGGTTTTCCCACCTACCTCCTGTGCACGCATTTCTATACGGGTATCTTGTCTCTCCCTCGTGGGAATACAAGCTCGGCCAGGGTGATGGGGCTTTGATCATCCGCAAGCTTTCCCCCTACCCCTTTCCCTGCTGGGCACACGGAGAGTGCACGTGTTTGAGCAAGCGAGTGATTGAGTGAGCCGAGGGTCAAGCATGGCAGTGAGACAGGAGGCCACTTAACCTTGAAGAGGGGTCAGAAGAAGGCAAGAGCAGGGGCTAGCACAGGTACCAAAAAGAGAAGCAAGAAGGCCACCATTGTCCCTTAAGGGCGGGACCTGCCACCTCTGAGAAACTGAGCAGGGCTAAGGTCAGGTTCACCAGGGCATGACGGAGTGAAGGCCACAGAGTGCCTGGCGTGTTATGTAGCCTCCTCAGATGGGGGCATGAGCATCACCAGCCTGCCTCCCTCCAGGTCTGTTCTCAACCATCATGCGGGACCTGGCCAATATCACCCACGATGGTCCCAAGTGGATTGTCCTGGATGGGGACATAGACCCCATGTGGATTGAGTCTCTCAACACGGTCATGGATGACAACAAGGTATGTGACTCTGGATCCGCAGCGGAGCCCCTGTCACCCGTCACCACCACAGTAAGAGAGAGCCTACAGGCCATGTGCACACAGCGCTGGGAGCGGGGAGGGTGCAAGGTGGCCAGGAGTCTGTCAAGGGCCCCACTGAGAAAGTCACGGACCGCAGACAGCACCTGCTGTAATAGATGCTTTCCTCAGAGGACTCAGATCCGTGCACTCCTGAACCTGCCCGTGGCTCTGTCTCTGCATGGACCGGAGTACCAACTCATCCATGGTGGTGCAGCTTAGAAACGACACTTGGGGGAGGCAGAAACGGCCTCCAGAGTCTCCTAAAAGCAGCATAAGAAAATGATTCTTCCCAGTACTGGGAAGGGCAAGTAGGAGGACCATGAGTTCAAGGCCTGCTTGGGCTGTATAGCAAGACCCTGCCTCAAAGACTGGCTTCTCAGTTGGATAGGAGACACAGAGGGTCCATAGGGAGAGGATTGTGGTTTCAGAGGGATGCTTGTGTTGGCTAGGCGCGCAGGGAGGCAAGGAGAGCCAAGACACACAGGTTCATTGTGTGCCACCTTCAGTGGCTTCTCGTTTGGGGACCACCACTGACCAATGGGCTTGCTCCGTCCTCCCTAGGTCCTCACCCTGGCCAGCAATGAGCGAATTCCCTTGAATCGCACCATGAGACTGGTGTTTGAGATCAGCCACCTGAGGACAGCCACCCCGGCCACGGTCTCGAGGGCCGGCATACTCTACATCAACCCCGCCGATCTAGGGTGGAACCCGTGAGTAAGGCTTGGGCTCTCTCATCCCAAACCGTGGCAGAGAAAGCAGTCAGTAGACTGTTCGCTGCGGCGGTGTACGCTTGCGTGTGCCCGTCCACTCACGCAAGTACCGTGCACCATCTTACCCCATGTGGCTGTATCAGAGCGGTGCATGCTTGTGTGTACCATGCTGGCTCCCCTCCCCGTCACTGAGGTAAAAGGATGAGGCATGGGACAGAAGCTCACAGTGACAGCACAGTGGGTGAAACACTTTGATACAAAAGCTGAAAGTTCAAGGCACTTGGATGAGGAGAGGCGTGGCCTGCCTGTGGATGCTGCTGTCCCAGGGGACTGAAGTCAAAGCTGCCACCCGAGAGTAGAGGGCACACTCAGGAAGTGCAGGGCCCAGGCCAGCATCCCTGATGAGAACTGGAACTCACAGGGAGGCCCTGAGCTGGATGGAGAGTGAAGGCCGAGGGCCAGGAAGAAAGGATGGTTTGTGACATGGGAAGTGGCTCCTGCCTCGCCTGAGAGAAGGGGGTGGGGGAAGGCATGCACCTGAGAGCAGCTTGAAGTCTTGAGGAACAGAAGACTTGATGTTGATATCTCCCTGCGTGGACCTGTGACCAATGATTGGCAGAATAGTAAAACTTCAGGGCACACAGAAAGGACAGCTTGGAGCCGACGTCCTCAGTCAGCTGGAATAGAAATCCATGCCATGTTCTAGGAACCACAGGCTCAGGATGAGTACCTGAGCTGGAGACGAGCATCCACTCATCAGTCCTTCACACCACCCACTCACCCAACCATCCTCCCACCCACTCACCATCCTCCCACCCATCCTTCTACCCATTCTCCCATCCATCCTCCCATCCACTCATCCATCCTCCCATCCATCCTCCCATCCACTCATCCATCCATCCATCCTCCCACCCATCCTCCCATCCATCCTCCCACCCATCCTCCCATCCATCCATCCATCCATCCTTCCACCCATCCTCCCATCCATCCTCCCATCCACCCACACACTCAGCAGCCCATCTGCCTACCCATTTATCTATCCATCTGTCCATCCATTCTCTGCCCAATCATCAACTCATCTACTCTTCCATCCATCTATTCATCCTTTCTCCATCTACCCATTCACCCTCCTCTCATCTACCCAATTGACCCTTTCTGCACACCGTCTGGGTCTGTTGGACCCTAAACATTCCATGCTGGGAAAGTTGATTTTCCAGGAGAAATATGGGTCACGGTTGCAGAAGAAAATTTTCCTAATCTAACAAAACTCACACTGTTTGAGGAACAAAGACAATCATATACCCCAAAAGCAATTTCAGAAGAGACACAAGGGGCAGTGGTGAGCTACACAGACACTCTGAGGAGAAACTGGACGGAGCAGGAAGCTGACAGGACCACATCTGAGAGACAAGCAGGCTGGAAGAAGGAAGGAAGTTGGCTCCAACTTGGCAGACAGGTGCCCATCGATAACTCAAGACAGATCCGTGGAAGAAAGGGGCTGAAGCCAGGTGCCAGGCACAGAGGAGGTCCTGGAGGTGAAGAGCTGTGGGTGCTTCAGCAAGGGAAGGGAAGTTTATTTGTCAAGGTGAGAAACAGTCTTGGGTACAAGGAGCAGGCCTGGGATATCCAGGTGTCCACCACTGTGGTAGCGAGAAGGAAATGAGAGTTTAGACTTCGTCCCTTGTCCTCCTTCAGTAGGAGGTGAGATGTCTGCAGGGGGCAGCCAGCAGGATGAAGCCAGGCCCCCACAGAGCACTGAGGAGGATGGCCCCTCAGGCACAGGACTAGGAGCCAGCCAGACACCCGGGGTGGGGCAGGGGGGACTAGGAGCTGCTGAGACGGGACATTAGCCTAGCAGCACTTGCCAGTTCCTGGCATTGCTTTAAGGAAGAGCTGCATGCCAGGCAGCCACTAACAGGAGTCCATCCTCTGACAGCCAAGGCCAGGAGCCTGAGGTCAGGATGGTGGCCCTTGAAGGATATGGAACAGATTGATCCCAACATCTACCAGCTCTTGGTGGCTTGTGACCACCTATGGCTGTCTCCACACAGCCCGCTGCCGGGTGTCAGATTCAGGATCCACTGTAACCCAGGATGGCAACATCTTGAGAACTGCATCTTGATTAGGCTCACAAGAGCTCCTGTCCTACGTGAGGCCACATGGATATGTTGAGGCTGCTCTTCTGCTCTCTGCAGCCGTTTGAGTTCCAGGAAGAGCAGAAGGCAGGGCGGGAACCGAAATGGAGCCTAGGTAGAAGATGAGACCCAGAAGGAAGACTAGTCATGGGCACACCACGAGATGGGAGATATCAGGTCACAGACCACACTAGGATACAGGAGATGAGGTCATGGGAGACAGATGTGGGAACAGGAAGGAGGGACGGAGCCCGAGTTGAGATTGGTGAGGGCAGAGGCAGGGATTGGACACTCCTGGGGTGTCCAAGGAATCGGAAGAGGACGAGATCTGCTGAAGGAGAGAAGAGAGGCAGGTGCAGACCCTCAGGTACAGTGCTTCCTCCAGATAGCGGAGAGGCAGGTACAGCACTCCCCTCAAGATGGAGGAGAGGCAGGTTCAGCACCCCCAGATGGGGAAGAGGCAGGTATAGAGCCCCTATTTCAGATGGAGGAGAGGCAGCAGGTACAGCCCACCCCACCTCCAATGGAGCAGCAGTGACATGCCCCCAGCTGCCTCTGGGAGTGAAGCAGGAAGTGGTGGCCCTGTCAAGAAGTCTGACCTGTGTCACCAGGTATGTCTACCTGAGTCTGTGCGCAGGTGGAAGCCAGAATGCCCTGTACAGGATGTCACCAAGGCAATGTTTGTTACAATGTGACACCAAGGCAATGTTTGTTACAATGTGACACCAAGGCAATGTTTGTTACAATGTGACACCAAGGCAATGTTTGTTACAGTGTGACACCAAGGCAATGTTTGTTACAATGTGACACCAAGGCAATGTTACAGTATGACACAGGAATCCTCAGCTCAGGCAGTGAAGCAGCAGCCTGAGTCCATATCTGCATGATCAGTTCACACCCGCACTGCCCCCTGCTTGGAGACATAGGTGGTAGTGGGTTCTCTACCACACTGGTCTGCAGGTGTTGGGGCCAAGGCTGCAGCTTCTATCAGATGTCCCAACAGCAGAGCAGGAAGCAACAGAGCTTCCATGACGCTCGTGGCGAGGCCCGTGGGTCCTGGCTGTGGATAGTTGCCTCATGTTTCATAACACGAGCTTCCTGCTTATGCCTCGGCATCCTGGAAATGACGCACGCCCTCAGCTCGCTGACCCTCAAGGGAGCCCAGCACTATTTATGCTTTTAGCAGACTCTCCTCTGGCACTTACCACAGACCAGGCTCCCCTCTGTGAGCTTTAAAAAGAGCGTCCTGCGAGGTCCCCTGGAGTAGAGGTGATGTAAACATCACCAGGTTATATATGAGAACATGGAACCCAGAGCTGTTTGTCGAGGGGCTGCAGCTAGCCATGGTCCACCGTGCAAGCCTGGGCAGCCAGCCACAGCTTCCCTAACCCCTCGTAACAGTGCTGGGCCATGAAGTTGTGACGTGCCATCTGGAGTGGTTCCCATGGGGCCATCTAATACATGGACTTGGACTCTTCCAATGACAGTGTCACGTTCAACTTGAGCTCACTGAAGCAAAGTCTCTGTCGACATAAACATGCTTGTTTGTATGCATGCATGCATATATGTGAATTCCAGTCAGGCACGGCCAGATGCAGAAGTTCAGATGATGTCACGAGGGTCCCAGCTCCCTCCTCTCTTCCATCCTTAGCTGTTTCCTCCCCACAGATGACCTCATGAGCTCTTCTGTTCCCCTCGTCCCAGCCCTCAGTATTAGCTTCAGCTGGGGAAAGATGCTTTCTGGGTAGCACCAGGAATGACTCTCAGGAGACTGGGGATATAGCTCGTCGGGGTGAGCACTTGCTTAGCACACAGGAAGCCCCGGGTTCAACCCCCAGCACCACACAATCCAGGTCTGGCCACTGTGCACCTGTGATCCCGGCACTTGAGAGAGATGGAGTGTGGGAGGATCCGGGAGTTCACGGTCATCCTCCACTACATAGTTTGTGGACAATGTGGGATGCAAGAGATACTGGGGTGTGGGACAAAAAGAAGGAAGGAGGGGACTGGAAGAATGGAGAGAGGAAGGGCGAAGGGGTGAGTGGCTCTCGAGATGACTATGGAAAGAAAAGAGGAAAGAAGAAATAAAGAAAAGCCAGTGTGGACCCAGTTGCTGTGGACCTAGTTCACTCCAAAAGCCAGAAAGAATACAGACTCCCCACTGGCCCAGCATCCCCAGCAGGCCCTCTGAGGGTCGACATCCAGCCCTGACCATGCCATCCTTTGACGCTGCCACACCCTGCGTCCCTGGCCACCCCACCGGTGATGTGGGCAAGGTGGGTGTTTGTCTGAGCAGAAAGCTCCGAGGTGGACTGATGGGCGGCCATCCCCCCTCCCCCTTAGGGTGGTGAGCAGCTGGATCGAGAGGCGCAAGGTGCAGTCGGAGAAAGCCAACCTGATCATCCTCTTCGACAAGTACCTGCCCACGTGCCTGGACAAGCTCCGCTTCGGCTTCAAGAGGATCACCCCCGTGCCCGAAATCACGGTCATCCAGACCATCCTCTACCTGCTGGAGTGCCTGCTCACGGAGAAGAACGCCCCGCCCGACTCCCCCAAAGAACTCTATGAGCTGTACTTCGTGTTCGCCTGCTTCTGGGCCTTCGGGGGCGCCATGTTCCAGGACCAGGTGACAGGCACCCCGGGGACCCGGCTATCCAGACCAGGCTACCCTGCGGCTCTCTTACCTGAGCCTTCGGCCCTTCCCTCCTCCCTCACCAGCTCATTGATTATCGAGTCGAGTTCAGCAAGTGGTGGATCAATGAATTTAAAACAATCAAGTTACCCTCGCAGGGGACCATTTTTGACTACTATATTGACCCGGACACAAAGAAATTCCTGCCTTGGACTGATAAAGTGCCTAACTTTGAGCTGGACCCCGACATCCCACTACAGGTAACCTTTGCCAGAGCCGTGGTCGGGAGGACGGCTCGGTGTCCCCCAGTGACTTAAACCAGCTGGAACTGGCTCTGTTGTCTGCTACCCATGCCCTTCTCCCTCCCGCCACCTCCCCCCAGGCCTCTCTAGTCCACACCACAGAAACCATCCGCATCCGGTACTTCATGGACCTGCTCATGGAGAAGGCATGGCCCGTGATGCTGGTGGGCAATGCGGGCACCGGCAAGTCGGTGCTGATGGGGGACAAGCTGGAGAGCCTCAACACCGACGACTACCTGGTGCAGGCCGTGCCCTTCAACTTCTACACCACCTCAGCCATGCTGCAGGGTGAGAGAGTCCGGCCCCACCCTCACACCCGCCTCCTCCCCTGACCCGCCCCGCCCCATCCCACGCCCCAACTCCACCCCCAGCCCCCACCCCCTGTAGGCCCAGGGACTACGGAGTCTCGTCTCCATGGAGGCACCCGAGCGGTGTCCTGGGCCGATGCTGTAGTTGTGGTCAGTGAGGGGCACTGAGGGTCGGAGAGGCGGCCGGTCCGGGTGAATTCAATCTCACACGGATTAGAGGTTCAACCAAGGTTGAGCCAGATCTCGGATCCTGCCGCCTCCACCTCTGAATAGTGTTTTTAATACAGAGGCTAAGTTGAGGGGCAGATGGTGGACCACCATGGTGGACCCATGCTGCCCATAACACACACACACACACACACACACACACGGGGGGGGGGGCTTTCTTTCCTTCTCCCCACGGCGGGAGGGAGTCGGTCCCTGCCCTATGTAATAGGCACCAGCTCAGGGTGGTAGATAACTTCCTGTCCTCAGGGGTGCTGGAGAAGCCTCTGGAGAAGAAGTCAGGGAGAAACTACGGCCCCCCAGGCACTAAGAAGCTAATCTACTTCATCGATGACATGAACATGCCGGAGGTGGACAAGTACGGCACGGTGGCCCCACACACCCTCATCCGCCAGCACATGGACCACAGGCACTGGTGAGGGCCTGTGGAGCTCTGAAGCACTGCCAAGACTCTGCGAAGGAGGGGCGTGGCCACGGGATTCTGTGAGGGAGGGGCGTGGCCATGACCCTGTGAGGGAGGGGCTAGGGCTGTGCAGCCGTGGCTAAGAATAGAGAAGGTGGCAGGGGGCTGGGCAGGGGCTGGCAGTGAGACAACGGGGTCATGGCTGCTGCTGCGCCGTGGCCGTGGAAGGACCATTCATATTCTGTGCTTTTGCCACACTCTACAAACAAGTCAGTAACTGTGGCCAAGACCCCCACAAAGGGGCAGAGATAGGTCCCCACTCAAGGAGATGCATGTCTGCTGTGGGAGACCCTCGAAGAGCTCTGAGGAAAAGCCCAAGGTCCATCACAGAGGAGCCCCTGATGGGTCAAAGATGCCCCTTGGAGAGTTGTAGGGCAGCTGGGAACCAGACACTGTCGGGACTGCTCTAGAGCAGAGCAGACTGGGCTGAGAGAAGCCATGTGCAAAGGCCCTGCGGCAGGAGGGAATGTGACCCAAGGATGAGCTAAGGGAGGAAGAAGGGAGGGGTACACATGGTCGCTTCAGCCTGACACAGGGGACTCTGTCCCAGTGGCACTGGGACACCCAGGTGACACACTAGGGAATAATGAGGCTGTTCAGGTCATTTACCTCTTGAGGAAGCAGCCCAGGCCAGAGCTGGGAGAAGCTGAGATCATCAGAAGCCAGTCAGTGGGTTCCCAGAGTCCTCTCCCTACCACCAGCACCACACACACACCAGCCAAGGACTGCCAGGAGCACACTCAGGGGACCAGGCTGTTTGTGCAAGGTCACAGTCCCAACACTGACCCCACAGGGGCCCAGGATACCCACTGTTGCAGAAGTGACAGCACAGGCGGGGGGGGGGGGGGGGCTGCACATCATGGTCCTCAAGAAGGAAGGGGGAAAGTATTGTGAAGTGAGGTGATGGGGTCCCACCCCCACACCGTGGCTTTCCTGGGGAGGCTGCTGGAGACTCATCCATGCCCCCCACAAGCCCCTCCCACAGGCCTCCCATAGACCCCCACACACAGGCCTCCCACAGGTCCCTAGCGAGCTCCCCATCTGGCTTTACAGTATCAGACATTCCAAAAGGTTCCTCCGGTCCCTGGTGCGCTCTCCCCTCAAGAGGCCCTCCCGCTAGTCAGACTCCAGCTGCGGCAGCTCAGCCCACGCCTGCCTTCAGATTCTCTGAGGAAACTTAAGGAGTGAGGGGAGGGGTGGCTAGATTGGAGTTTTCAGAAGATCCCTTGAGGGGCCAGTGAGGCCAGCAGAGCTTGCCCCCAAGGCTAACAACCAGAATTTGATCCCTGGGAGCCTCTCTGTGAAAGGGAAAAGCAAACCGTCCTCCTGCAAACTGGCCTCTGCCACCCCATGTAGGCAATGTGGCAAACCTCCCTACAGATGAGGTCCAGGTGGCCCACCATGGCAGGGACAAAGGGACCCTGCTGTGTCAGGAAGAGACACTTGTGGTGCCTGACCCACAGACATGGCAGGGACACTGGAAGTCAGTCTCAAAGTTTCGAGGGGGCAGGGAGGGGCTTCTCAGACAAAACTTTGTAAAAAGGAGCTGTGGGGTTTGTTCAACAAGAGCATAGGCTGACATAATAGTTAACAGATGCGGACACCCCACCCCCACCCCCACCCCCACCCCCGACCTTGTGCTAGGCCTTCAGAGGAGTCATCTAAACAACACCAGCATCACCAAGGGCCAAATGGGAAACACACAGAGAGGTACAGTCAGGACAGTGATGCCGCTGAGCAGGAGAGGCTGGGGACGTGGCTCACTGGGTAGTGGGCTTGCCTTGTACACAAGAGACCTTGTGTTCAGTCTCCAGCGCTGCATAGACCAGGCCTCGTGGCGTACGCTTGTAATTCCAGCACCTGGGAGGTGGAAGCGGGAGAATCCCAAGTTTGGGGTTGTCCTTGGCTACATGGGGAGTCAGAGGCCAGCCTAGGATGCAAGAGACCCTTACTCAGAGGGCAGGAAGCTGTTTTGGCGTGCCTCAGGGCAGGTGCCCTTACAAACAGGCTTGCCTGTGCTGGTTTCTGAATCCGCATCCTCTTAGTGACGCTGAGCAAAGGAAGGAATATCGATCAAGGTACAGAGCAGCTAGTCGTCCAGGCCAACATGGCCGACCACCTCCCCACGAGAGCTGGACTGGAGCACACAGCTGTGCTCACAGGGGCTTCTGCCTCCCATCAAAGCTCCCCTTGACACAGCACACAGCTGACTCTCTCACGCCTGCCAGTCTGCTCAGGTCATCTTCGCTGGGCACATACCAGGCGATTTACAGGAGGTGGTTTTCCTGGCATGTGGTGGCTTACACTGTTCCCGCCCGACACAGGTACGACAGGCAGAAACTGACACTGAAGGACGTGCACAACTGTCAGTATGTGGCTTGCATGAACCCGACTTCTGGCTCCTTCACCATTGACCCCAGACTACAGGTAAGCAGAGAGGTCAACCAGTCCCATCAACTGCTCCAGGCTGAGGCAGCTCTGGCCCTGGCTTGTGGGTCTTAGAGCTTGGACTGCCATGCTCCAGAAAACCCCCTAGCCTTTCACTGTCAGGAAACTGAGGGGAGCAGGAAGGGCAGGAGACCAGACAGTCCTCCTCATGACCCTGGAAGGCTGCCAGATATGCCAGGTGTGGTGCACACCTGTCATCCCAGCCCTTGGGACACGGAAGCAAGAGGATTGTGAGTTCGAGGCCAGCATGAGCTACGATGCAGACCCTGTCTCAGAGCACCAAAGGCTGGGGTTGTAGCTCTGTAGAACACGTGTCTGGCATGCATGGGGTGCTAGGTTTGGTCTCCAGCAGAGGCCCGGCTGCAACTGAATTTCAGATAACCCAAGATACCTTTTTAGTATAAGTATTTCCCATATGACACCAGAGACAGACTTGAACTCCAAGATGTATCGTTGGCTATCTGGGGTCCAGTTTTATATCTACAACCATGCCCAGGCTGACATCTCCAATCACCAAAGCCACAGGGACCTGGGATCTCTGTGCCACACTGTGCCTCTGGTAATATTTTTCAGGACAGTGTGTGTGATGGTTTGTATACGCTCTGCCCAGGGTGTGGCACTATTAGAGGGTGTGACCCTGTTGGAGTAGGTGTGGCCATGTTCCTGCCTTGATGATACTAGATTGAACCTCTGAACCTGTAAGCCAGCCCCAATTAAATGTTGTCCTTTATAAGACTTGCCTTGGTCATGGTGTCTGTTCACAGCAGTAAAACCCTAATTAAGTCAGTATGCATGCCTGTCTCACACACAATGGGTGTTTTCAACGCATCCTGACTATGACCGCCCCCCAATACATTAGTCAATGGTGATGGGGTCTGCTCTCCCCAGAGGGTTAGCCATGGCTGCCCGCCGACTTATAACCTGGAGCGGCCTGATTGTTTGCAGCGTCACTTCTGTGTGTTTGCCGTGAGCTTCCCCGGCCAGGAGGCCCTCACCACCATCTACAACACGATTCTGACACAGCACCTGTCCTTCCGCTCAACACCCTTGGTGATTCAGCGGCTGAGCAACCATCTGGTGACTGCAGCCCTGGGTAAGTGGAGGCTGCCTCCCCTCCAGCCAGCTAGTGAAACCCACTGCTTTATGGGCTGGCGGGCCTTCCTATCTTTCCCCTGGTAAATATTTCATCTATTCTTTGGGAATATATATATATATAAAATGGTGCTACGCTGCAGCTCAGAGAAATGTGAATTCCAATGGCTTGGGGGGTCGGAGAGGGGAGGGTGATTTACAGCAGCAGCAGCAGCAGCAGCGAGGGCCCACCCTCCACCCTACTCGGAGAGCTACACAGATTTCTCAGTTAAATTCTCACCGTTTCCTAGTCCATTTGCTTTAGAAACTTCAAGCCCTGCACTTCCTGAGGCCATTAAGAGTCCACAGGAATCGATGTGCCTCTCTCCCGTAACAGCCTTGCACCAGAAAGTCGCAGCGACGTTCCTCCCCACGGCCATTAGGTTTCATTACATCTTTAATCTCAGGGACCTCTCCAATATATTCCAGGTACCGCTGTGACTCTCTGTCATGCAGTCCATGGCCAAGTCCCCGACCCGTGGGGGCTCTCCTCCTCTGCAGCGTGCTCGGGAGGAAACAGAAAACTGAGTGTGGGGTGAGGGTGGTGGGCGGGGTAATGGGGACTTGTCGGGATGGCGGTGATGGTGGTGGTGGTGGCGGTGACGGTGGTGGTGACAGGCTGAAGATTATGAATATGATGACGGCCATTACATTCCCTCCTGTTTAATGGCCACTTACTCTGAGCCAGACATTAGGTTTAGCAGTATATACACCCGTTGTCTCCTCCCAACAGTACATAAAATTAGAGTTCCTGTCCTCTACCTCACACTGGAAATCTAAAGCTGCCCCTTCCCACTCCAGCCATCAGCTCAAATGTCAGCTCCTTGCAAAGGCCTCCGCGTGCCCCGTGTCACCCCGCTTTCCCCACAGAGTGGGGCAGCATCTCCGCACTCTCTCCTGCTGGTTGTATCTCCCCATGGAGTGCAACCTCCATTTGCACAGAGTCTGCCCGGCTACCATGATGGTCCGAGGGTCTTTCTGCTAGCACCTGCTAAGCCTGGGTGGGCTTAACCAGGACCCAACCCTCCCCAGGCTAGACCCACACCGCCTGCTGCAAAGCCTGAGCCTCTGTCACTGACCATGTCACCATGAACGAACACAATCACAACTCACCTCCCTGTCCCTCCTCTACTACGCTCCCCATTAGAATATGAACCCCTGGGCTGGAGAGATGGCTCAGAGGTTAAGAGCACTGGCTGCTCTTCCAGAGGTCCTGAGTTCAATTCCCAGCAACCACATGGTGGCTCACAACCATCCGTAATGAGATCTGGTGCTCTCTTCTGGCCTGCAGATAAAAGTGCAGGCATGTACACATGGTGTATATATAATAAATAAATCTTAAAAAACAATTAAGAAAGAAAATGAGCCCCTAACCCTGCCCCTGGAGGAAACTCCCCAGCCTCTGAGGACATAGACCCTCTGCAGTCAGTGGCTTCTCTGGCCCCAAACAGAAGTCTCACAGTAGCTTAAATAGCTCCCTAGGGAAGTGGCCACTTCCACACCCCACCCCAACGCTTGCCTTGCCCTGCCTTGCCCTGCCTTGCCCTGCCTTGCCCTGCCTTGCCCTGCCTTGCCCTGCCTTGCCCTGCCTTGCCCTGCCTTGCCCTGCCTTGCCCTGCCTTGCCCTGCCTTGCCCTGCCCTCACAATGCAGGCAGAGCCGCTGACCATGCACTATGTGTCCTGGGCAGGGCATCTTATTCTCCACAGCAGAGATTCTGAGAACCCCGCTGGACCTCGTCCGCCTTTGGCTGCACGAGGCTGAGCGGGTGTATGGGGACAAGATGGTAGATGAGAAAGACCAGGAGACACTGCACAGGGTCACCATAGCATCCACCAAGAAATTCTTTGGCGTAAGTTTAAGCCATCAGGTTTCCCCGCTGTGCCCACAGAGGGCTCAGCATTTAGGGCCAGGGCTGCCCATGGCCTCTGGGAAGGTCCTTTGTTGGAGACAGGGAAACGTAATGGCTCCAGCATGTAGCAGTGGGAGATAGGGAGACCCACGCAATGGCTCCATGGCTCCAGCATGTAGCAGTGGGAGATAGGGAGACCCACGTAATGGCTCCATGGCTCCAGCATTTAGCAGTGGGAGCAGTGAAAGAGAATTAGCCATTCAGAGAACGTGACCTCCTACCCTCCACCTGTAGAGGGGCACAGCTGCCTCAGCCCTTGTCACCTGCTGACACATCCCCAGGGCTTTCAGACCATCTAGTCATCCCACGTCATGACCCACCCTACAGGAAGGGAGTGTCCAATGAGACCTAAGGGCTGACACAGTCACGGTCTGGGTCATTGGAGACATGGTCCAGCCTCCTACAAGCCTCATGGGACCACCTTGGTAGGTGCGGTGCCCACCAGCGGGCATCTGCCTGTGCTTGGTGGCACGGAGACAAAGCGTCTTGCCTTGGCCCAGGACCTCGGGGAAGAGCACCTCTTCGCCAAACCCAACATCTTCTGCCACTTCACACAAGGGATTGGTGACCCCAAGTACTGCCCCGTCACAGACGTGGCACACCTGAACAAGCTGCTCACAGACGTCCTGGACAGTTACAACGAAGTCAACGCAGTCATGAACCTGGTGAGGAGGACTGGAGCCCGTAGCCCAGACACGTGGCCAGGACACAGATCTCCTTCCACGTCACTGAGCCACAGTGTCCCTTATATACACAGACTCCTCCCACAGCCCTCCCACCCCCCCCATGGGCACCCCAGTGTTTCCTTCACATGGATCTGTCATAAGTGTAATCTATAAACAAAACTACATTTGAAACCACAGCTCATCGGGGCCATGTGTCATTAGCACCTGCCAGGGATTAGCCAAGGGCTGTGCTCTCCGCCAGGTTGACCCACGCAGGTGACTTCCTCTGAGCATAAGTGACTGGTCACCTGATCTTGACGAGCAACTGGGATCCCCACAGGGGTGATCTCATGACCTTGGCAAGGGCCTGTGCTCTCCAAAGGGATAACACCTATGACCCCTCCGACCTCTCCAGGTGCTGTTTGAGGACGCTGTGGCGCACATCTGCAAGATCAACCGTATCCTGGAGTCTCCCCGGGGGAATGCCCTGTTGGTGGGCGTGGGTGGCAGCGGGAAGCAGAGCCTGTCTCGCCTAGCCGCCTACATCAGCGCCCTGGACGTCTTCCAGATCACACTCAAGAAAGGCTACGCGGTCGCAGACCTCAAGGTGAGGGGGCTCCAAGGGAGGCAGAGTGAAGGCCCCACCACACCCCTTCCCAAAGAGAGGTCAACCGGGAAAGACACCAGATGTCACCAGTGTTCTCTAAAAAAGGCCAAGATACAGGGTGACGAGGGCAAAGCAACATGTCTCAATCTCCCAGTGTTTCACCTCAGCAGAGGAGGGCAGAGCGGAGACCAGGCAAGTCAGTGTAGAGGTTGGTAGGAGAGTAATAAGATTCCTGCTTAGGTCACTGGGTGTACATGACTGTCCCCAGTTCTCCGGGTTAAAGAATTCAGAACCACTTCTAGGCGTCGTGCCTCCTGTTGGGTCCTGACGCAGACAGCTCGCCCTGGATTGACTGAGTCTGGGCTAAGAGAGCAGATTGCTGTGCCCCAGGCATGCTGCTCTGGCATTGCTTTCTCCTTCCCGAACATTGATCTCACAGGGAGCATGCGTGTGCCAGTCAAGCACTATTAAGCCAGAGCAAGTTGTCAGAGTGCAGGCGGAGATACCTGAAATTGATCAGGGCGCACTGCACAGTCATATCTGTCTATGTCCGGGCTGGAGCTGCCTCTGCAGGGCCTGGGTGATGCCAGAGCAGCCCAGGGAGCCCCTCAAGGATGCCCCCCCACAGCCGATACAGCAGTCCCTGGCCTGGAACTTGGATAGCTCGGTGCCTGTGATACGGGGTGCAGATAAGGATCTGAAGGGGACAGGAAACACTGGTGGAGGCTGCAGGGGTCGGGTGTGGGCCAGGAACCATGACCTCTGGACCAGCGGCCAGCTGCTGGCCCCATTTCCTGTACTTTCTGGTGGCTTCCGTCCTGCATATAGCATGAGTAGTCAACTCTGCCTTCAAATTCTAGTATGAAGGGACAGGGCCTCCCACATGAAGCTTTCTGCACTGTTCCCTCCCTCACGTGTTTGTCTTCAGTGACGTCACCACACCAACTCTAGTGCTGTTTAAACCTCACCCCCAAGAGCCCACATTTGGGAAGATTCTTCCCTATATACCCACTGGCTTGTACTCCTTCCTTATGGGGACTTTACCATCAAGTCTTTGTTTTAGAGCCAATACCGGGCGTCCAGCCCTTTACTCGTGGACAACAACCACAGTAGCGCTGTACCCATGGTCTGGAAATCCATCACCCCGCACCCACATGGTGAGGCTAGCTTCCTTCCTCCATACACCCAAAGCTAAGAGTGGAGAAAAAGCTGGGGAGGAGACCTCATGCCATAGGAGGGGAACAGTTAACCTGTCTTACAGCAGTGTTGTGGTGCAGAGGTGATCGGGTATCATGCCGCTGTTCTTTAAGGTGACTCCTGGAAGCGACGGGTACCCACCAGAGGCTAAAGATGGGCGAGGAGATTTAGGAGTTTATTTGGCGCCTAGGGCACCAAGTGGAAATCACTGGCCTCTGTCCAAGAAAGATATGAGCAAAGAGAGGGGCAAGTCTGACCTGTTTTAGAAGAAGGGTCATGGAAGAGACAGAGATGTAGATGCTGGCCCGTGGGGAAGATGTGGCAGGCACACGGGAGATAGCCAGTAAGCATGGCCCACGTGGGGTCTGGAGGTGCCACAGAGGGTGAGAGCCAGGTGGAGACGACTGTGAGGGGGAAACAAGGTGTAGTGACCGTGGCCCAGAGGAAGGACAGACACCATGCATATCCAGCATGCTGGGTGTGCAGGACAAGACACTGGACAGAGCACCAGTCAGCAGAGATGAGGGGACAGGGACAGGCTTCAGGTAGCTGGCTACACGGTCAAAGATGAAGTGGTTCCGGGAAGTCCTCAGTATGGGAAAAATGCCCTGTGGTCTTGATTGTGGTGGGTTCTCTGGGGGCACCTGGGAGACAGAATTCTCAAAAGGATGCAGGTGAAGAGGTTTCTCAATCGGGAGAGCCACCTGGTAGTGGTGTGCCCCCCGCGCCGCCCCCCCCCCAAGCTTCTGTGGCCCAGCAGCTTTTCCGGCCTTCTTGGCCGTAGCACTCATCGGGCAGGGCCCTTGCTTTCTCCAGTCGCCCAGATTCAAAGGCCCTCACTTGCTGGAAATTCATCTCAGCTGGCCAGCCCGTGGACTGCGGGGGCAGCCCTGCTAGCAGCTGCTTCCGGAGCGTTGCCTGGAAATGGTTACTGTCCTTCCTGCTTTTGGGGGTGAATGATGGATTCAGACACTCGTCACTGAGCCACAGGGCTGGGTGAGCTGAAAGATAAGACCAGTGTCTGGGATCCGGCCCTCACCCTGAGGCTGGTCCGGAGGTCACCACTGTGGAGAACGCCCTGGTCAGCTTTCCCAAATTCAGAGCTTTTTCTCTCACTTTCAAAAATGATTAGCTTGCCAAAAATATGGAATTTGGAACTTGCTTTTGACCACTAATCGACCCCCAAAGATGAAGCCCTTGAGGTTTCTCTAAACTGGGAGACGTCAGTGATGTGGGCTCCTATGCAGTGGGTGAGCTAGCCACTCAGGGGGCCTTGCATGAACACCTGTAAGACCTTTTAGAGAATTACAGAGCCTGGTGGGGCTAAAAAGAAACCAGGCCCGGTATGGTGGCACGTATCTGTAACCCTGACAGTTAGAAGGCAAGACATTACTGCAGACTTTCCCACCTGCATATAAGTTCCTCAAAATCGCCACCCTGAGACTTCTTTTATACAAATAAATGCTTGGGCCAAAAAAAAAAAAAAAACTAGGCTCTGTTCCCCAACAAGCTCATATCTCAATAATCCAGTAGTCTATGAATGCCACATGGCTGGTCACTTCTCAGTTTCATGAGTCTGTCTCTAGCACTCAAGGTCAATCTCCCTTGCCTGGGTATATTTCCCAGAATTCCTCTCCTCCTTTCCCTTCTACCTTTTCTTCCTCCCTCCCCCTCCTCCCTCTCCCTCTCCCTCCTTACCCCTCTCTCCCTCCTCCTTCTCCCTCTCAATTCCCACCACCTATTTCCTGGCTCAGGTCATTGGCCGTTGGCTTTTTTTTTTTTTTTTTTTTTTTTTTTTGGGACAGGTGAATGCTTTTACACAGTGCACAAGAGATTCTCTCTATAGCAAGAGACAGAAGTCCTGAGGGTTCCAGGTTGTAGTGAGGCCCAATCTCAAAAAAAAAAAAAGGTGCATACAGCTCAGCTTACAACACAAGGCCTGGTTCCGTCCCAAGCACTACAAGGAAGAGGGGAAAGTGGGATGGCTCGTTCCATCAACTCAACCCAAGCCATGCCACTTTGGAAGAGGGAACCTCAGTTGGGAAAAAATGCTCAGTCGGATTGGCCTGTGGTGGATGTTCTTGATTGACGCGGGAGGGCCCAGTTCGCCGGGGGCGGTGCCTCCCTGCAACGGGGGTTCAGGGCGCTATAAGAAAGCAGGCTGAGCCCCACTGGCATGGTGGCGCACGCCTTCAGTTCCAGTACTTGGGAGGCAGGGGCAGTGAGATCTCTGTGAGTTCAAGGCCAGTCTGGACTACACAGTTCCAGGGCTACATAGTGAGACCCTGTCTCAAAATAGAGAAAGAGAAAAGAAGGGGAGGGGGAGAGGCTGAGGAAGGCACAGGAACAATCCGGCGTCCGTGGCTTTTGCTTCAGCTCCTACCCTGGGGTCTGGGGTCTTGTTGTTCTAGCTTTTTTTTTTTTTTTTTTTTTTTTTTTTTTTGAGAGGTATAAACTTTTTAAAAACAAGATATTTTCATGAGGATCATGGATGGGCTCGAACCCATGGAGATTCACCTGCCTCTGCCTCCCAGGTGCTGGGATGACAGCTGTGTGCCAAATTGCTTTTGTTCACGGTGTTTTATCACAGCAACAGAAGCCTTAAACACAGACGTTGGTACCAGCTGTGGCATATCACTGCGACAGACCCGCGTGTTCTGAGGAGGACTGGGTGGCCTTTGAGCTTTGAGCTGGAAAGGTCACTGAGAGTCAGAGATCAGTGAACTGGTCTATGGGGTCTTGGAAGGTGAGCGTGCTGAGATGGCGAGGCCCAGCTTGTGACGTTTCAGCGGGAAGTTTTAGAGTCCCTTAAAGACTTCACCAGGGCCGTTTGTGTGTGATATTTTGAGCTAAGAGCCTGTTGCCTGGCTGTAAAGAATCAGCTATGATTAACAAGAGACCAGCACCTCTGAAGTAAAGCCTTTATGGGGACAATCGGTACCGGTCTGCAATGGGCTGGAGAACTGGCTGTCATTAAGCCCGGCATCACTGAGGTGAAGTCTTCTGGGGGTGACTCCTGAGTCACACAAGCTGTGGGCCACAGTGGGCCACGGCTGCACCTCACGATGGCAGCCAAACTTGGTTAATGTGTGAGAGCCACCCAAGTGGTGCTGGTTTTAAAGGCATGAAGGGGTCATGGAGAGCAGCTGAGGCTTGGCACTGTGGCAGGGCTGGAGTCCCCAAAGAGAGCCAGGAGAGGCCAGTGGTGAAGGTACAGTTGCTTCTTTAAACCCTCCCAGGAGTGTGGGAGAAAAATGCCATGGTCAGGCCTCTCTGGGAACTGGTCGCTCTTCCCAGGGTTAGGTCCTGGGACCCGAGTGGGAATTTGTTTCATCTCTTTCAGAGTTTCCACATCAGAGTCTTCCCTTGGCCCCTGTCCCCTGTGTGCCTGTCTGTCTGTCTGTCTGTCTGTCTGTGTTAGCCAACCATCTAGCTCTAGAAGCCTCATGGTCTTAAGAGCTAGCCAGATTTGGCACACGCCTGCAACCCCAGCACTTGGGAGGTGGAGGTGGGAAAAAACCAGGTGTTCAACTTCAATGTCAGCTACACAAGCCTCACCAGGCTCTGGGCCAGCCTGGGCTGCTTGTCAGCTACACAAGCCTCACCTGGCTCAGGGCCAGCCTGGGCTGCATGTCAGCTACACAAGCCTCACCAGGCTCTGGGCCAGCCTGGGCTGCATGTCAGCTGCACAAGCCTCACCAGGCTCAGGGCCAGCCTGGGCTGCTTGTCAGCTACACAAGCCTCACCAGGCTCTGGGCCAGCCTGGGCTGCATGTCAGCTACACAAGCCTCACCAGGCTCAGGGCCAGCCTGGGCTGCTTGTCAGCTACACAAGCCTCACCAGGCTCTGGGCCAGCCTGGGCTGCATGTCAGCTACACAAGCCTCACCTGGCTCAGGGCCAGCCTGGGCTGCATGATCCCTACATCAAAACCAGCATGGCAGGAGAAATGGCCCAGTGCTCCTAAATTCAATCCTGGGGCCCACGTGGTAGAGAGAAGTGATTCCAACAAGCTGTGTTCTAACCTCTACATATGTGCTATGGCAAATGCACACACACACACACACACACACTTAAAAATGCAATAAAATAACAACAAAAAAATCTTGAAGTTGAAACTCCCCCTCCCCTTCCTCAGCCCTGGCCCTGCCCTTCCCTCTTCCTTCTCTATGGATATGACAGCTCTAGGGACCTCAAGCAAACAGACTCTCCGTGTCTGTCCTCTAGTGTCCATCTGTTTGAAGCGTGATGTCCTCGGGTTTGTCCCCCATACCGCAAGCCTGCCTTCTTTTCTTCCTGAGGCTCAATAACCTTACACCTGGGACAGGCCCATCTGTCCTCCAGCAGGCAGCTGGGCTGATGGCTGCCGGGAGTGTGGCTGGGTTCCCCTTGAGGTCTCAGGCCTCTTCCATAGACCTGTGTGCTCCTGGGAAATTGGTCCGTGTGTGTCCTTGCTAAGTGAGTACAGAGAGTGTCCCCCAAGGGGGACACTGACTCCACTGTCCTCATTGGATCCAGATGGACCTGGCTACCCAGTACATCAAGTCTGCAGTGAAGAACGTGCCCTCGGTGTTCCTGATGACGGACTCCCAGGTTGCAGAGGAACAGTTCCTGGTGCTGATCAACGACTTGCTAGCCTCTGGGGAAATCCCAGGCCTGTTCGGAGACGAAGACCTTGAGAATATCATCTCCTCCATGCGGCCACAGGTGAAATCTCTTGGTATGTCCGACACCGAGAGGCATGCTGGAAATTCTTCATCGAGAAAGTACGCAAGCAGCTCAAGGTAGGATCCTGCCTTGCACGGCGTCTTAGTCAGGGTTTACTGCTGTGAACAGACACCATGACCAAGGCAAGTCTTACAAACGACAGCATTTAATTGGGGCTGACTTACAGGTTCAGAGGTTCAGTCCATTATCATCAAGGTAGGAGCATGGCAGCATCCAGGCAGACATGGTGCAGGAGGAGCTGAGAGTTCTACATCTTCATCTGAAGGCTGCTAGCAGAATACTTGCTTCCAGGCAGCTAGGATAAAGATCTCAAAGCGCACACTCACAGTGACACACAGTGACACAGTGACACTCCCTGGACCGAGCATATTCAACCCACCACACATAGGTGCCCAGGGTCTTAGCTGTCTTCTTCCAGCAGCCTGGGTCTTTCTGTAGGACTGGGACTATTTGTTCCCAGATCAGGAAAGCCCATTAGGAGAGGGCAGTGGCCACGGGGAGCAGCTGAGCAGCTGGGGCCTGGAGTTCTTTTCATAGGACTGCCAGAGGTACGTCGGGGCTGGAGGAAGCCTTGCATAGGAGCATACATCAAATGTAAACAGATTGAATACCTTGGGTGGCGGGGGGGGGGGGGGGGAGCTGTGGGGAGGGTGGGGGGGATGTATGGATCACAGTTAAATGCACTGGTTCTTTGTCCAGAAGACTTGAATTACATTCCTAACACACATCAGGCACCTCACAACCACCCTACCTCCAGCTCCAGGGCACCCAAAGCAAACCTTACTTCTGGCTCTGGAGGCACCTGTACTCACACTCATTCATTCTCTCTCTCTCTCTCTCTCTCTCTCTCTCTCTCTCTCTCTCTCTCTCTCTCTGTGACAATCTCTCATAAGTAATAACTTTTATAAATTACAGAGCACACCTTGGGGTAGCAAGATGGCCAGGGTGGGTAAAACACACTTGTCACCTGAGCCGGATGACCCGAGTTCAGTCCTTAGAACCCACGTGAAGTCGGAAGGAGAGGGCCGCTCTGCAAAGCTGCCCTTTGATACCACACACATCATATATAAACATCCATAAGAAGCCCTTGTCTGGTAGAAAAGGAAGCAAAACTCCCTAAGACCGGCTTCAGGCAGAGGGAGCCAACCCCTCTGCCACACTGTGAGTCTGTGGTCACGTGTTCCCTGCTGATGCAGTAAGACAACGTCCCCTCTGTGTCCGTCTCTGGCTCACACAGCCCTGTCAACAGATGTTTGTGGGACTTGAGCTCCCGATGGCTACTGCCTGCTCCTACTGCCTGTAAGGCCCTGGCCACCAAGGGCTGCCATGCCATATCCTATCTAGAGAGAGCAGGAAGCCAAGCCATTCTGCTGATCCACATAGCAGCCCCTTCTATCCAGCCAGATACGGTGCCCTGAAAGAGAGGGCCAGACCTGGCCATGTCCCCTTCCATCAGGAGAGCCAAGGAAGCCGGTGCCCTGTCTGGAGATCGGCCTTCTGGGCCTGAAGGAGATGCTCCATGTCCAGCTGAAATCACAGTCCCCAGTTGTCAAGCCCATCCCCCACCCCTTCCTCACCCAGCCAGGTGTGGGCTATCCTGCACTTCACAGCACTACTTAGAACTGTGGAGCTGAACACGTGTACCCAGCCATGCCTCGCACCGCTCTGCAGAGGTGCCCCTAAGGGACCCAGCCATGCCTCGCACCGCTCTACAGAGGAGCCCCCCCTCCCCCCGTGGACACTGAGGCCTAGAAAGCAGTGTGCTTCCTAAGGAGTCATCTGCCAACATGGTGGACTTAAGCTAACCTTGGTATCCCCCACAGACTTTTTGCTTCCTCCCACATCCAGGTGATTCTGTGTTTCTCCCCCGTGGGCTCCATCCTGCGTGTGCGAGCCCGGAAGTTCCCTGCCGTAGTCAACTGCACAGCCATCGACTGGTTCCACGAGTGGCCAGAAGACGCTTTGGTGTCTGTCAGTGCTCGCTTCCTGCAGGAGACAGAGGGTATCCAGGTGAGGCGGTGCGAGCCCAGATCGGGGCTCCAGTCCCTAACACAGGTGTCCTTCTAAGCAGGAACGGCTAAGGTGCCGGCTGGGGCTGCAGCATGGGTGAGCAGGGTTGCAAATCAACCAAGATTAAAGCAGGCGCTTGGACCATGTGAGGGGCAGAAGCTCCAAGGGCTTGTCCCCAGGGAGGACAGCAGATGTCAGAGAGTCACCAAGCCCAGGGATTCAGCAGAAATGCCAGGCAATGCCTGCTGATGCAGATGACCTAAGAAAACATGTTCTCTAGTGAGACGGAGACAGGGGGGCCAGTTCAGGGCCCATCCTCAGCTAGGCAACAACTCTGAGGCCAGCCTGGGCTAGACTAGACAGTGTCTCAAATAAGAACAAAAAAACTCCCCCAAACCTCAGCTCTGCACTTCCCTGGTATACAAGCATGTGAATGTATAGGAATGTGTGCACATGTGTGTACAAGCATGTGAATACATGGGAATGTGTGCACATGTGTGTGTGAATGGATGGGAATATGTGCACACATGTGTACAAGCATGTGAATACATAGGAATGTGTGCACACATGTGTGTGAATACATGGGAATGTGTGCACATGTGTGTGTGAATGCATGGGAATGTGTGCACACGTGTGTACAAGCATGTGAATACATGGGAATGTGTGCACATGTGTGTGTGAATGGATGGGAATATGTGCACACATGTGTACAAGCATGTGAATGCATGGGAATGTGTGCACATGTGTGTGTGAATACATGGGAATGTGTGCACACGTGTATGTGAATTCATGGGAATGTGTGCACACATGTGTACAAGCATGTGAATAGATGGGAATGTGTGCACACGTGTGTGAGAATGCATGGGAATGTGTGCACACGTGTGTACAAGCATGTGAATACATGGGAATGTGTGCACATGTGTGTGTGAATGGATGGGAATGTGTGCACACATGTGTACAAGCATGTGAATACATGGGAATGTGTGCACATGTGTGTCATATGATAGGCTCTGCTGGGTCCCAGGTACTAGAATAAACCCTGTAGTGACTGGAAGTCACCTGATACTCCGCCCAGCTCAGGGGCAGTTGCTCTCCTGCATCTCTCTTTTAGTTCTTTCTTCTTAAAAAAAAAAGTATTTGCTTTGTGAGTGTGTGTGTGTGTGTGAGTTGGGGGTGACACACACATGTCACACTGCAGATTATGGGGGTCAGAGGAAACTTGAGGGTAGGCACCATGGAATTGAATTCAGGTCCCCAAGCTTGGCAGCAATTAGCTTTACCTACTGATGCTACCTGGGTACCATCTTCAGGAACACAATCCACTTCCTTTGAGAATAGGTCTCTCCCTGCCCTGGAATGTGCTCATTATGTAGAGACTGGCAGGACAGCCAGGCTCAGGGATATCTCCGGCTCCCCGTCCTGGGACTACAAGCATGGGCCACCACACTGGACATTTTTTCCATGGGTTCTGGGATGGAACTCAACTCCTCACATGTATGACACACTTTACTGTCTGCCCAGCCCCTCTCCCGCACCTCTTGACACTTGAGACAGGATGGGCCTTGGTTGAGCTTGAACCGGGGTTTGAGTGAGTCTGCTGGGGCCCACAGCAGCTCCTCCCCCCGCCCCCGGGCCCTCCACGGGGTGTGTGTGAGGGAGCCCAGAGATGAGCGGCCCAGCCCATGTCATGTCTCCTGCCTCGCAGCCTGAGGTGAAGACCTCCATCAGCCTCTTCATGTCCTACGTGCACACCACCGTCAACGAGATGTCCAAGATGTACCTGGCCACCGAGAGGCGCTACAACTACACCACGCCCAAGACCTTTCTGGAGCAGATCAAACTCTATCAGAACCTGCTGGCCAAGAAGAGGATGGAGCTGGTGGCCAAGATCGAGCGGCTGGAAAATGGCCTCATGAAGCTGCAGAGCACAGCTTCTCAGGTAGGAGCCCCCGGGGCCTGGGCCTCTGCCCTGGAACCTTCTCACTGGGGCAGGGCTTCCATGGGGGACAGTCACACAGAGGGCGCACTTTGATGACATCAGCGCTAACAAGGGCACCCTTGAGGGCGCTGCGCCTCGTGTCTAGGGAAGCCTGCTTCTCGGGTCCAAGGCAGACCAGGGAAGTGCAACCGTTGCCATATGCTATTCACACTGGGTGCCTGCTTACTGGCTTCTTACAAACCTCCCTTCATCGTCGAGGTTTCTGCATGGCTTTGAATACCCTCTCTGCGGAGTCCAGCTACTGCACTGCCACACCCCACACCCCACCCCCGCCCATGACTCCCAGCTGCCTCCTCCCTGCCGAGGTTGGGCCTAGATGGGTTCCAGGAGTGGGTACCAGTTCCCAGGAGTGTTTGATCCCCAGTCTCAGGTTCTCTCCCACTTTTTAACCTGCAGGACTTTAATCACACCCCACCCACACCCCAAGACCTTCAACAGTCTCTTAACTTACAACTTTTATTAAGGGGTCACATTTTGTAGTCCCGTCTGGCCTTGAACTCACCACGTAGACCAGGCTAGCCTTGAACTTTGGGCAGTCTCCTTGCCTCTGCACCCCCCCAAGTGCTTGGATCACACCCTTGTGCACCCCTGCCCCGCCCCAAGTTCAGTTGACCTTTTTTTTTTTTTTTTTGAGACAGGGTTTCTCTGTGTAGCCCTGGCTGTCCTGGAACTCACTCTGTAGACCAGGCTGGCCTTGAACTCAGAAATCCACCTGCCTCTGCCTCCCAAGTGCTAGGATTAAAGTCGTGCGCCACCACTGCCCGACTTCAGTTGACATTTTTTAATCTGGTCACCTTGACTCCTAGCACCCAGGAATATTGTCTTAGATATATGTAGTCTCATGTATACACTCGTTCCTCGATATAAGATTTCCTTTAATATATTGAAAAGACTCCAGAAAGAGTCCCTGGGAGTTGGGAGCCACCAAGGCTGTTCTCCTGAGTCTTAGGTTACCACCAACCCATGGGCAAGCGGCACACACTGGCCATCCTCGGCAGCCCCCTGCAGCCTCCTGGCTCCTCCCTTCCTAGGTGGATGACCTAAAGGCCAAGCTGGCGGTTCAGGAAGCCGAGCTGAAGCAGAAGAATGAAAACGCAGACAAGCTGATCCAGGTTGTGGGTGTGGAGACCGAGAAGGTTAGCAAGGAGAAAGCCATTGCAGACGAGGAGGAGATCAAGGTGGAGGTTATCAATAAGGTAGGTTGTGTGGGCCTCCCTGAGAGTCAGGTGGACTCAGACTGAGACATCCATACAAGGAGGAAGTGCCCAAGCTAGGGAACCCCAGGAGAAAAGGCTCTTCCCTACCTCAGACTGGATTCTAAAAGGATTCTTAGAGAATGCCCACAGCCAGCCAAGATCCTCACAGGGAGTAGTATCTCCATTGCAGCCCAGCCTGGCCCCAACACCTCACCCGATTCGTTGTCATCTTTGCTGAGTTGTTGCTTTGTGTGTTGTTCTGGTTTGGGGGTAGCTGGAGACTGAGCCTAGGACTTCACACATGCTAACCGAGACATGCTGAACCATGGAGTCACATCCCCTACCCTCTTCCGACTTAGTGTTCTGACATAGAATCTCACCAAGTTGCCCATGCTGGCCTCGAACTTGTAACCCTCAGCATCTCAAGTAGTAGGGAATACAGACCTGTGTCACCAGGCCTGGCTTCCCTTTGCATCTGAATGAGGTGCTTGGTTCTGTCAGTGTGTGAGGGGCCCAACAACACACTTGGGGCCTGGTGACCGCTCCCCCAATCTCCTGTCACCTAGATGCTGCTCCTGTGCAGACACACCCAGTCACTCTGACCTCTGAACTTTGCAAGAAGGCTAAGGGTCCTTTCCAACCAAGCAAACAAAGGAATGCCCCCACGAGTGAGCGAGTGAGTGAGTGAGTGAGCGAGTGAGCGAGTGAGCGAGTGAGCGAGTTGAGCGAGTGAATGCTCGTCTTCATGAATGAATTAGCACAGACGTGCCCTCGTGAGAATGAACACTGTGTGCCCCCTAGGGAATTAATACTCACTTATGTGAATATCAGGGACAGGTGATGTGTTCTGAAATGCTCTAGTTTGAAAGGATCTCAATGTGTCTCAAGGAGGAGAGAGAAGGGCTGGAGTTTCCCTTAAGTCCCAGGAACTGGAGCTGATAAAGGGATCAATCCCAATTGAGCACCCCGAGTCCCTTAGCACATGGCGTGTCTCGTCTGAGAGAAAGAGGCAGGGGCCAAGCAGACAAGGCAAAGGAGGCTGGTCTCATGAGTGAGCACACAACAGACACACAGTGATTGGGGTATCCAACAAAGACGACATGTGTTCGGGTGGGAGGAACTCAGAAGCACTGGGGCTTGGCCATAGCTAAGAGGAGCGTTCACCTCATTCACCCCATCCTGCCTGCCTGCCCTTCTCAGATGGGTGGATGAGTAGATGAATGGATAGGTGGGTGGGTGAAATAGGGGATGGGTGGATGGGTAGATCAATGGATAGGTGGGTAGGTGGGTGGGTGAATGGATGGATGGGTGGATGGGTAGATCAATGGATTAGGTGGGTGGGTGGGTGAATGGATGGATGGGTGGATGGGTAGATCAATGGATAGGTGGGTGGGTGGGTGAATGGATGGATGGGTGGATGGGTAGATGAATGGATAGGTGGGTGGGTGGGGTGAATGGATGGATGGGTGGATGGGTAGATGAATGGATAGGTGGGTGGGTGGGTGAATGGATAGGTGGGTGGGTGGGTGAATGGATGGATGGGTGGTATGGGTAGATGAATGGATAGGTGGGTGGGTGAGTAGATGGTGGGGTAGATGGATGGGTGGGTGGGTGGGTGGGTGGGTGGATGGATGGATGGATGAGTAGGCAGGTAGATAGATGAATGGATAGATAGATGGATGGATAGATGGATGGATGGATGGATGAATAGATGGATGGATTGATGGTTGGGTGGGTAGGTGGATAGATGAATGGGTGGGTGGATGGATGGGTAGATGGTTGGGTGGATGGGTGGATGGATGCACGGATGGATGGACAGGTGGATATGTGCATGGATGTTTGGACAGGCCTACACTGAGCTTTCCTGTTTGTCTCCCTTCTAGAACGTTACTGAGAAACAGAAAGCTTGTGAAACAGACCTGGCCAAGGCCGAGCCAGCCCTCTTGGCCGCACAAGAGGCCCTGGATACCCTGAACAAGGTGACACAGGAAGTGGAAAGAAAGGGGGCTGGAGTGGCCACGTGATGTTCAGGTGTGACGGTCATACGCTTGTTCCTGTAGAACAACCTGACTGAGCTGAAGTCCTTCGGATCCCCGCCAGATGCTGTGGTCAACGTCACAGCCGCTGTCATGATCCTGACGGCTCCTGGGGGCAAGATCCCCAAGGACAAGAGCTGGAAGGCCGCGAAGATCATGATGGGAAAGGTGGACACGTTCCTGGACTCGCTGAAGAAATTTGACAAGGAGCACATCCCTGAGGCCTGCCTAAAGGCCTTCAAGTAAGCGGCGGCAGGGCGGGGTGAAGCGGTGGCAGGGCGGGGCGCACCTGCATCTTCACCCTGGAGCTGCTGGCAGGATGGTCAGGGCAAAGGATGACCTCGTTACAGAGAGCCCTGCCACCTCTGTCTCCCCCACTGGAAGGGAGCTGGGACAGACAGACCTACAACTGCACATGTAAACCACGGCTTCTCCCATATACAGCTGACAGCCTGAACAGGGGACAACGTAGAGCCACAGGACCAGGGAGAAGTCAGCCCTGCCCAAAGAGCAGCTGGCCTCACACACACACACACACACACACACCCCGCACATGTGAACACAACCGCAGGGTAGACTGGCGCATGTTACTGTCATGCACACAGACATGGGCTCACCACACCTTGAGTGTGCAACCCCACTGTGAGGGCCTCTGTGGGGGGCAGCACTGGAACTTGAGAAAGGTATCTTGGGGACCCCACTGACATTTGCAAGGCACTCCCATTTTTGCGAACACTCCAGGACTTGTGTCCTTGTCTCGTGCCCTCTGTTGACCCTTCTTAAGGTGCCGTTTGTCCCTGGCTAAAAAAAGAAGGCCACCCTGTGACTTAAGTGTGCTGTAGGGCTGATGAAATGGCTCGGTAGGTAAGGTGCTTACGACCATGCCTGACCGCCTGAGTTCTGTCTCCAGCACTCACATGCTATGGTAGAGGGAGAGAAATGACTGCCACAGTCCTCCGTGGACACCACGGGAACACACACAAAGAACATGCGCGTATGCGCGAATAAATGTAATAACGTTTTAGAGCTGGGCATGGTGGTGCACACTTTAATCCCAGAGGCAGCAGCAGATCTGAGTCTGAGGCCAGCCTGGTCTACAAGGAGGGTTCTGTGACGGCAAGGGCTACACAGAGAAACCCTGTCTCAACACACCACACACACACACACACAGGCGCGCGCACACACACATGCACACACACACACACACACACACACACGCACATGCACACGCACACGCACACACTCACCACAAATATTAAAACGAAAGAAGAGGGCTGGAGAGATGTCTCAGTGGTTAAGAGCACTGACTGCTCTTCTGAGTTCTGAGTTCAATTCCCAGCAACCACATGGTGGCTCACAACCATCTGTAATGGGATCTGATGCCCTCTTCTGGTGTACTCATATACATTAAAATAAATATAAATAAAAAGAAATAATATCTTCCAGTGCTGCTACCATTACCATGACTAGAGTAGCCTAAGATGCAGAGCCAGCTGCGAGATGTGGGGACCACGTGTATCCTGTCATAGCGCTGCTCAGCACCCATGCTTTCTTTCTTCCCAGGCCGTACCAAGGCAACCCCACCTTTGACCCCGAGTTCATTCGCTCCAAGTCCACAGCAGCCGCGGGCCTGTGCTCCTGGTGCATCAACATCGTGCGTTTCTATGAGGTCTACTGCGACGTAGCGCCCAAGAGGCAGGCCCTGGAGGAGGCCAACGCCGAGCTGGCTGAGGCGCAGGAGAAACTGTCCCGGATCAAAAACAAGATTGCAGTAAGTGCTCGCCAGCCGGGAGGTCCTGTGAGACGCCACTCCCTGCCAGTCAATGTTTCTGCTTAAAACACGTTGGCACAGCCCGCAGTCATGGATTATTAAATGACATGAACAGGAAGGCACCAGAGAGCAAGACAGGGGATTATGGGAGTTGAGGGGATGCTGGGCCCTGACGCCCGCCCTGAGCTTCTGGGAGCTAGGAACATCCCCCACCAACTTGATTTTTCAGGAACTCAATGCCAACCTGAGCAATCTCACCTCAGCTTTTGAAAAAGCAACAGCTGAGAAAATCAAGTGTCAGCAGGAGGCCGATGCCACCAACAGGGTGATCTCATTGGCTAACAGGTAGGCGGGCCCTCCCCACGGCTACGCCTCTAACGGGGTAATCTTATTGGCTAACAGGTAGGCGGGCCTTCTCCACGGCCACGCCTCCAACAGGGTGATCTCACTGGCTAACCGGTAGGCCGCCCCTCACCACGGCCTCGCCAATTGTTTCCCAGACCCCAAAAGGGCCACGCTCTCAGAAGGAAGCAAATTTCCGATTAAACCAGGCTTGCCCAGAGAACTGTCCAGAGTCATCTGCTCTCAGGCAGCACGTGTCCTAATGTCCTCGGGGAATGATGTCTAGGTCTTTGTGGATGAAGCACCAGAATCCAACTCAATAGAATTAGCGTCCCAGCAGTAACTATGCAGGGAGGGGCACAGAAAGCTAAAGTGGGCAGTCTCTGCACACAGCCATCATTCACACTTGCCACCCCCCCTACCCCTGAGGAGAGCTTTCCCAACTCGTTCAGAGCCTCACCCGGGAAAGCATTACCACTCCCGAGGGGCTGAGGCATTAATCAGTGGCAATGCCGTGACTAGTGCCCACGTTAACACATTCGGTCAGGATTTCTCTAGCCCGCTACAACTTCTGATCCCCGTCCCCAGTAAGTAGGTGTTGGTGTATGTGGTTGGGCCGCCAACAAGAAAGGAGCCTGCTGTGCTCAGGACAGGTGCGGTGTTTCTTCCAGACAGTCATTTTACTATCAGTTTGTAATCTGTGCGCCCTCAAACTCGACGTTGTGCACTGCCTTAGATTCCGATTGCAGGGTAGTGCTGGTCCCAGGACTCAAATGCGGTCCACGTCTGCGCCTTGCACACTCGGGCAACCCCACTGCAAAGTGGTGTGAGAGAAATTGATTTCATGCCCATATCTAAACCGTCATCACACTCCCATGTGATCAGTGTAGAATCACCACCACATTGCCTTGTTACTCCAAGCCCTGGAAACCCAGTGTGGTTCTGCTGCTGTTGAGATGGTGTCTCATGTAGCCCAAGCTAGCCTCAAACCTCCTATGTATCAGAAGATAGCTGTGGAGTTCTGATCCCCCTGCCTCCACTCCCCAAGTGCTGGTGTTACAGAAAGGTACCACTATACTTGATTTACACAGTGCTGGGGATTGAACCCATGGCCTTGTGTGCGCTAGGCCACCTTTCCACTGACTGAGCCACAGCCACAGCCACAGCTCTGGTGTTTTGGTCTTCGAGACATTGTCACTGTGCATCCAAGGCTAGCCTTGAACTTGCCCTGACCCTTCTTCCCAAATGCTGGGGTTACAGGTGTGTGCCCACCTGTAACATTTTAACAAAACTGCACCTGCAAACCCGCCACCCGCAGGTTCATAGTTGGCACACAGGGCTCACAGTCTCCATGGTGGGACAACAGGGTTCTGGAGTGTACTGATGCGTTTGGCTACACCGCTTTGTGCTCCCAGCACACGACATATGCTTCTAGCCACCCACCCAGGAACTCTTTGGATTCTTGAATGAAACATACACACACACAGACACACACACACACACACACACACACACACACACACACACACGCTTATTTTTGAAAAGCCTTGGCTACTCAAAGGCTGGGCAGTTCTAATCCTCCTACGGCTAGCATGCTTTTCCCTCCAGTACTCCTGGCTCAACACCTTCTAAATCTACTTTTAACTTTGCTGCCCTGTTACATTCTGTGAGGCCCACTGGTCTTTGCTGCCCAAGGGGCTCCTGGGCAGCCCTACTGGGGGCCTGCTTTCCCTTTCACCTACATTTCTGATGATCTTCCCTCCGGAGCTCTAAATTTGATCCCCCTCCCTTCCCCTCCCCCCAGTCATGGAGATTCTCTCTCCTCCCCCCTGCATCCTGGCCTGCCCAACTCTAAAAGTCCTGCCCCGTCTCCCTTTGCCCAGCCACTGGCCTCTGGCATCTTTATTGATCGATCAAAAACCAATTGGGGACAAGGACCTTTAGCGTTTGGACACGCAGATTCCCGACTGAATCAAAGCATTAGAACCAATCTCCAACACTGGAGTTCCAGTGTCAGAGTCCATTCTACAAACATCTGTTTTCTCATCGTCTCCCATCCTGGGGGCCAACAGCCATTGACTTACTTAGTGGTCAGCATGATTCAGGCGGTCCTTAGCTGGTGGCGCAGATGTACCCCCGCCACCTGTCTGAGGGAGGTGACCTCATGAGTTAAGAGAACCAGAGCAGCCGGGCGGTGGTGGCGCACGCCTTTAATCCCAGCACTTGGGAGGCAGAGGCAGGCGGATTTCTGAGTTCGAGGCCAGCCTGGTCTACCGAGTGAGTTCCGGGACAACCAGGGCAACACAGAGAAACCCTGTCTCGAAAAACCAAAAAAAGAAAAAAAAAAAAAAAAAAAAAAAAAGAGAACCAGAGCCACCTCTGGGCCACTGGGAAGCAAGGCCACCAGCACGGCACCTACATGAAGTACTAACCCGGGGCAGCACTTTCAGACCCACTAAGTACCAGTTAGGACTCAGTACCAGTCTTCCAGTTGGTGGCCTAGGAAGTTCCACACACAGGCTGGAACTCCTCCAGGGCCAGAAGCCACGTGATGCTACACTGTCCTACATATAGATGCCCCTGCCTGCCAGCCGAGCACGCTAGTGGAGCATTGGCACAGAGAAGGAACATAGGCACAGGTGGCCTGTCCAGGGCACGGGGGCAGATGCAGCATCGCCAAGTGTCACCCACACGTGCTGTTTTCCGTTTCCTATGAATTCCCTCCAAAGCTTGGCTACTGCTAAGCCACCAAGTCAGGCGAGCATCTGGCATCCCGGTATGAGCACCAGGGCGTCCCAGGTCACCTTGCTGTCCACACAAGTCCACGTGACAGTTTGTCTGCCGGCTGGCGGGCCACGTAGACGGGGCCCACCCGCCAGCTCTCAGACCTGTCCTGTGCTAGCTAGCTCACCCAGGCCCTTCCCCCTATTCCTTGTAATCCTGCAGACTTGTGGGAGGACTGGCCTCAGAGAATGTGCGCTGGGCTGAGTCTGTGGAGAACTACAGGAGCCAGGGGGTTACCCTGTGCGGGGATGTGCTGCTCATCTCCGCCTTTGTCTCCTACGTGGGCTACTTCACCAAGAAGTACCGGAATGAGCTGATGGAAAAGTTCTGGGTCCCTTACATCAATATGTTAAAGGTAAGCGGTACCGCGGTGGTTATGACTCAGGGAGACCGAGGGGCTCCCCGCAGGGCAGATATACAACCACACTGCACCCTCACTGGGGCTCCACCAGCCTTCTTGATGGGGCTGACATCATCTCCAGCATGTCACGAAGCTGCTCCTTCAAGCACTGGGAGGGACGCCTCCTCTGCTAGTTCAATCGGCAGCTTATGTGACCAGGACCAACTTCAGGACCTGGACACAAAGTGAGCCCTGGGGAGATGATGGCTCAATCTGTAAAGTGTTTGTCTCGGAGCTGTGGGGCCTGAGTCTGGATCCCTAGTACGCATGAGTTAATAAAAAGCCAGGCATTGCAGTGTGCATCTGTAACCCTGTAACCCCAGGCGCTGGGGTGTGAGGGTGGAGGCAGGAGACTCACATGCCATGGTGGAGGCCATCCAGACTCACCAAAGGAGTGAGCTCCAGGTCCAGTGAGAGACCCTGTCTCACAGCAGAAGCCAGGGTGTACCTGGAGAGACGGCTCCATGGTTAAGAGCACTGGCTGCTCTTGCAGAGGACCTGGGTTTGGTTCCCAGCACCTACATGGAGGCTCACGACCACCTATGACTCCAATTCCACAGAATCTGATGCCCTCTTCTGTCTGCCAAGGGCACACATGCACACTTGGTGCACACAGACAAGCAGGCAAAGCACTATACATGTAAATGAAATTAAATTAAAAAAAAAAAATAAGGCAGAGGGTTGGCAAAGTGGTAAGACAACTTGCTGCCAAGCGTAAAAATCTAGGTCTGATCCCCAGGACACACACAGAGAGCGAGGGGGGTGGGGGGACAGACACAGAAAGAAAGGTTCCCTCCCTCACAGGTCCCAATCCCCATCACGGAGGGCCTGGATCCCTTGACTCTGCTGACGGATGACGCAGACGTGGCTACCTGGAACAACCAGGGTCTGCCCAGTGACCGCATGTCCACAGAGAACGCCACCATCTTATGCAACACAGAGCGCTGGCCGCTGATTGTGGACGCCCAGCTGCAAGGCATCAAGTGGATCAAAAACAAATACGGCAGTGAGCTGAAGGCCATCCGCCTGGGGCAGAAGAGGTACTGGAGGGGGTGCCAGCGGGGGAGGGGGCTATCCCAGTCTCTGTGTACACGGTCCTTGGCCCTGTGAGTGAGGTAGATGGCTGTACCTTGGGCCTGCTGCATTTAGTAGATAGCTGGGGGCCCAGGGTGCACCCGGCACTGACCAGTGCTGTGCATACACACGTATCCCTGGATGTGAGTACATGGGGCAGGCAGGAAGCAGCCCAGGTTTGCTGGCCCACAACATGTTGAGCCCTGAGTTGACTAGTGGGATCTGCAAACGTGAATGCTGGCCCAGCAGCAAAGAATCAAGTCAGCCCCCTTTCTCCACGCCACAGGGGAGGGCAACTAGACCTAGGCCCTTTGGCAGTTGTCCCACTGTGGGGCTCCAGGCTGATCTCTCATCTCGTGTGTGGTCTGTATTCTGCTCTCACAAGAGAAACAAGCACCCAGATGACAGGGGCTGCAAGGCAGCTTTCCAGTACCCTAGAACAACCCAGACAGAGCAGGGAGACCATTGGCTCCAAAGTTGGAGAACCTCTCCCACCCTCGCCTCCCACCGTCACCCAGGCTCCTACCCAGAGGTCCCAACCCCCAACCTGTAAGCCCACAGATGACTGGTCCTCACTCCCTGGTGAGCTCCATGGACACATCCTTCCACAGGGCCAGGGCTACCTCTTAGGGCTTGCCTTGCTTCCAATGCCCCCCCCAAGCCACACCCTGTCTCTATTCTGTGCCCAGCTACCTGGACATCATCGAGCAGGCCATCTCAGAGGGTGACACCTTACTCATCGAGAACATTGGTGAGACTGTAGACCCTGTGCTCGACCCATTGCTGGGCAGAAACACCATCAAAAAGGGAAGGTGAGAAGCTATGCCCACCTGTCCCCACCCCCACCAAAGATGAACCCCTCCCAGGGCAGCCCCAGCTCGGGGAGCAGTGAAGGGCCTCCATTCACTAAATGCTGAGAAGGCAAAAGGGACCCAAATGCTCAAGGGGACGGGAAAGGCCAGCTCCACCCAAGGGATAAGGGACAGTGTGGGGTCCTTCATAGTGAGTGTCTTGTTCCGCGTCTTAATCATCCCACAAGGATCCCACACTGACTAAGCATGTTTCTGTCTCGGTGGCTTTGCCGGCTCTGGACGTTAATGGTACACCCATTGTTTTGTGTCTGGATCTTTGCACGTAGCATCACACTGGCAGGGGTCCTCCAGACTCCAGCGTCTCCCAGTGCTACATACCTTTTCTCTCCTGAGCATCCTTCCCCTAATCGGACCTTCCATTGGCTGGACCTACCACATTTAGTTATTTTTATAAGACAGAGGAAGTAAATCAACTTTTAGAGCGGATAGGAACCACCCGCGGGTGCTGGGGCTTACACAGAAGCCCAGGACCAGGGTGATATTGAATGTAAACATCCAGATGTCTTGGACTCTGACAACCTACCCCCGCTCCACCCCATGAATGCTGGTACTCAAGACTGCAGGGGGTTGGGGGTTGAGAGAGAGAAGTGAGCTCAACCAGGAGAGAAGGGGAGTGGAACCTGGGGGGAGTGAGCCATGGGCAGCTGCAGGGTTGCATGGCAGATGGTCATGGGCACACACTAGTGCTCAGGCACCAACAGTGGGAGGAGCTAGAGCTACCAGTGCTTCTATCTAGGCACATAAATGCCCCTGGGCACACAGAGTAACCACCAGAGGAAAGGACAGACATGGCCTCCAGGGGCCACTTGCTCTCCACCCCCAGAGCTCTTTGTCAGCCAAGGAGGTTAGAGGAGGCATGGGTGGGCCACCAAGCTGGGGTGCAGTGGCCCTGTGGCTAAGCCTTGTCCCTCTCTGCTCATCACCTGCCAGGTTCATTAAGATCGGCGACAAGGAGGTGGAGTACCACCCCAGTTTCCGCCTGATCCTTCACACCAAGTACTTCAACCCCCACTACAAACCCGAGATGCAGGCTCAGTGCACACTCATCAACTTCCTGGTCACCAGAGACGGGCTGGAGGACCAGCTCCTGGCCGCCGTGGTGGCCAAAGAGCGCCCGGATCTGGAACAGCTCAAGGTAACTGCCTCTGACAGACACCAGAAGTGGGCCACCATGGACCTCACATGGCCACAGTGGGCCCCACATGCCTCCAAGCTCCTGGGACCTCAGCCAATGACACCAGTCCTTCCCCCTGCCCCAAACTAAACCAGCAGCTGGCCCTGAAGATCAAAGACGGACCCCAGAATGGCTTCATGCCTGGCTGGCTGGGACTCTGAAGCAGAGCCTTTGTCTAACAATGTTGAAACTCTTGGTTCAATCCTTGACGGCACAAAGAAAACTTAGGGTTCTGGGCTGGGGACATACCTCACCCAGTAATTAAATATGTTTGAGGCATAATCTAAGGACTGAGTTTGACCTCCCACCCCTGAACCCAGGAAAAGCTGCCGTGTACTTGTAAACCTAGGGTTGGGGCAGACAGGTTGTAGAGACAGGAGGGCCTCTGGGACTTGCTAACCAAACAGTGTAGACTAATGAGTGAGCCCTAGATTCCAGTAAAAGACCCCATCTTAAAAAAAACAAGGTGAACTGAGTCTGATGCTCTGGCCTTCACACATACCCATGCACACATGCATGGCTGCAAGCATGCACACACATGTACACACAAAACGTGGTCAATTGTACCAGCCACTTCCTCAGCTCTGCCCCAGCCACACACAATGGCTCTCAGTCTCCACGGCAAGAGGCCTGGCAGCCCCGTGTAGAGGCTGGCACCTCCATGGACGCCCTATGCTGGGTGTCATTTCTCCTGCTGCAAGGCTGGGCCTCCACTCCAGAGAGACCTGGCAGCAGAGGTGAGGCGAGGGCCCAGCTGATTGTGGCTCTGCTCCCTGGGGCCCTGCTGCTCCTGTAGGCAAACCTCACCAAATCTCAGAACGAGTTCAAGATCGTGCTAAAGGAGCTGGAAGATTCTCTACTGGCTCGGCTGTCGGCTGCGTCGGGGAACTTTCTGGGAGACACTGCCTTGGTGGAAAACCTTGAGACCACCAAGCACACGGCCAATGAAATTGAGGAGAAGGTAGGCCTGCCCCCTAATTCCACTCGGCACACAGAACGCTTGCAGCCCGCTGCATGAGTGCACCTGGGTGCCTCTAATGGTTTGCTGTGACTTTCAACCAGGTCATAATGAGGAATTAAGTAGGTCAGGCTTGTCCCATGGGTATGTCTATGGGGGACAGTCTTGATTATTATTTGGTGTGGGAAGACCCACCCCACTGTGGGTGGCATCATTCCCTAGGCAGGGAGTCCCAGAGAGTGGGAGTGAGAAGAAGGCTAGCTGAGTGTTTCCCTGCTCTTGATTTTGGATGTGATGCTTCTAAGTTCCTGCCTTGACTTCCCCACAATTAATAGGCTGTAGCCTGGAACTGTGACCCACATCAACCCCTTTTGTTGGGACATTTTATCACAGCAACAGACAGAGCTAGTAGCATCTTGCTGTCTTTTCACCCTTCTAGGGGACTTGGGAGGAATGAAGGAGTGGCTTGTCTCCTTGGTAGTTCCCTCCAATCCCCCTTTGTCTGTCCTGAGGTCCAAGAGGCAAAAATCACAGAATCAAAGATCAACGAGGCACGCGAGAACTACCGCCCAGCCGCAGCGAGGGCCTCCCTGCTCTACTTCATCCTGAACGACCTTAACAAGATCAACCCCATCTACCAGTTCTCGCTCAAGGTCAGCCCATCACTCTGGTGCCGTGGGAGGGGTCTCTCCACCCTACTTTTCCCTCGTACCCCAGTCAGGATTAACCAGAAGCTTCTGGGGACCGCAGCTGCGGCTGCAGAATCCCTGTGTTCACACTGGCCGTTCCCCAGGCCTTCAACGTGGTGTTTGAGAAAGCCATCCAGAAGACTGCGCCCGCCGACGAGGTGAAACAGCGCGTGATAAATCTGACTGACGAGATCACCTACTCCGTGTACATGTACACGGCACGCGGGCTCTTTGAGCGGGACAAGCTCATCTTCTTGGCTCAAGTCACCTTCCAGGTAACGCCCTGCCTCTGTAGCCAAACTGCAGCCAGTGCACGAGCCCCAGACTTGTGTCGGGGGGTGCATTCTCTCAGGACCCCTTGGAGGGTCTGATGAATACACACCAACTCAACACTGCTAGGCAGCCTGGGAGGACACGTGTGTCTGCGTGCCGACACTCTGGCTGAAGTATTCGAAGGTCCTGTTCAGTTCAATTGGCTAACCAGCCTGTCTCAGCAGGGCATGTAGCATGAGCCCAGAGACAAGGCAGTTAGGAGGTTGAGCCAGAGGAACATTGAGCCCAGGAGGCCAACATCAGCTGTGAAACATAGCCAGGCCCTCCTGGGAAAGGAAGAAGGAAGGACAGAAGGAAAAAAGGACAGATGGACAGATGGACAATGGCCTCAGTCCCTTTTGAAAGGACTGTCCAAGGTGATAGAGCTTTCCGTGTCCTGGTTCTGGAGACTGGAAAGATCAAGGTCTAGGTGCGACAGCTGGCACTGGCCATCCTGCTGCCATGAGAGAACAGGACAGGGTGGGCTGTTACCTTTGAATAAACCATCTCCCCGAGCAACGGCTCACCTGGCCCCACTCCCCAGCAACCGCTGACCTGGGGATCATGATCCCAGTATAGGCCAGTCAGGATGGTATACCCCTTAAATTCCAGCACTTAGGAGACAGAAGCAGACCAAGCTCTGTGAGTTCAAGACTACATGATCTCCAGGTCATCCAGGGTTATACAGCAGGACCCTGACTCACCCCATCCAACCACAAAGACATCCCCACATCCCTACAACTCCACACCCAAAGATCCTAACGCAGACTGCTTATGGGAGACAGCTGGCGGCCTGGGACCTCCTCAGTTCACAGGGGCTTTTCCTTTAGGTCGGTAGGAATGTTCTAGAACTTAATTGTGACTGCAAACCTTTGTGGGTGTACTGATGACACTGGGTTATGTGCTGTAGTGGAAGACATGTTTCACGGGCATTTCGCCCTGATTTAAAAACACAAAACTGAAAGGCACTTGCCGTCCACCCTGCCCCACCCCCAGGTCCTTTCCATGAAGAAGGAGCTGAATCCGGTGGAACTGGACTTTCTCTTGCGGTTCCCCTTCAAAGCGGGCGTGGTGTCACCTGTGGACTTCCTGCAGCACCAAAGCTGGGGTGGGATCAAGGTGGGTCCTCACACTCAGTACCGAACCCCTTCTGACCAGGGCTGGGGATGCCGGCGCCCCATTACGGGTGGAAGCCAGGATGACTGCCGCTCACAGTGCAGACTTGTGTTACATGTAACATCATGAGTCTCCACTGACCTGCTCAAGTCCAGAGGAGAGTCGCATCCATAGGGACCTGCAGCCAGTCCCAGGCTACCCTGTCCCAGCGTCCCTCAGGCTTGCCCTGTTCCAGGTCTGGTCACTCCTGAGGTTCCTCAGGTCCCAGGTGTCAAGTTGCAATCCAAACTGACCAGAGGAAGGCAGTGGCCCAGGCGAGATACGCTGCAGGATATTTCATCACACTGTGAACCCCGAGATTGTACTAATTACTGAAAAAAAAAAAAAAACTGTATCTAGTTGTGGTGTGGCTCAGGCCTTGGCACACACCTTTAACCCCAAACAATGAAGGTAAAGTTAGTTTGTAGAAGGAAGCAGCCATGTTTGAAAGTGATGTCAAATTGAGTGGCAGACAAAGTGACGAATCAGAGAAAGATTTGACAGAACAGGAATGTGCCCAACTCTCATGAGAAGATAGAGGGAAGGTACCTGAAGGAACAGTGCAGGGGGGAGGAGAAGAGGAGGAGAAAGAGGAGGAAGAGGAGGGGAGGAGGAGGAGAAAGAGGAGGAGGAGGCGGTGGCAGTTTTACTGGGACACAGGTTGAAGAGAGAACAAGCTAGACACAGGGAAGACAGAATGAGCCAGGGAATGAGAAGAAACCAGAAGATTAGAACAGATTGCAAAAGTTAGTATGAGGCCAAGCAGAGCAATTCAGGAAAAGCTACAAGAGAGAAGCCAGATTGAGTCAGTCAGCTTGGAGTAGAGTCTGAGCCAGAACAGCTGAGTTGAACCAGCCAGCCAGAGTTCAGAAAAAGCCAGAAAGGGTGAATTTATTCAGCAGTAAGTCCCAGAGGCTGAAAACATTCTAGGCCTAGATAAGATTGCACAGAGGCTAGAAGCTTCCAGGACTAGGCCTAGGTTAGCAGACAGAGGCAGTGAGCCTCTGAGACAACAATTACACCAGGTAAATAAAGGTCACGTTTACAGAGCTATCCCTCACAACACCCTCCTTGGAGGGAGAGGGGGCTGATGTGAGTCCCCAGGCCACATGCCCCACAGAAGCTTGGCCTACAGTTGACAGGAAGGACAGGGTGATCTCAGTGATAGGTCACCCTCCCCAGAGCTCCAGTCTTCCTGATACCCCTCCCCAGCACCCACTCAGGGCCATCTAATTCACGTGTGCACGCGGTCACTGCGCCGCCCACATCTGCCTTAGGCCCTGTCAGAGATGGACGAGTTCAAAAACCTGGACAGTGACATCGAGGGCTCTGCCAAGCGGTGGAAAAAGCTGGTGGAGTCTGAAGCGCCTGAGAAGGAGATCTTCCCCAAGGAATGGAAGAACAAGACCGCTCTGCAGAAGCTGTGCATGGTGCGATGCATGAGGCCGGACCGTATGACCTACGCTGTCAAGTGAGCAGGCCTCAGCCCCCCAAGGAGAGCAGGAACCCCAGCCCGGGCATACCAGAAACTTAACCATCTCAGTTCCTCTCCTACCTCAGTCTATAGAGGACAGAGCTAGCCCATTTGCTAGCACAGCCGTTGGGTGGTGGTGTCCTCAGACCTTGAGATCTAAGTTCCTTTGTATGTTGTAGATGACTCGGGCAGCCCTGGCTGACCCTAAACTCGAACTCGTTACGTAGCCAAGAACTCCAAATTTCTGATCCTCCTGTCTCTGCCTCCGGGGGTGTAGGGGGGCTAGAATTACCCAGTTTTATGCTGTGCTGAGGACTGAACCCCAGGCCTTGTGCATGCTTGTTGTTTATTGGCTGAACCTTTACCTCAGCCCTGATCCTGAGTTCCTGTAGACTCTCCGTGTCTCAGGGTGTGACGAGCAGGAGCTCTGGCCCTCCTGGCCTGTACAGAAGGGGATGCTCTAACACAAGATGGAAAAGCAGAGTTTCCCACATTAGGGTGCCCAGCACAGATGAAGGCACGGTGGGGACTCGGCTCCACTGGTAGAGGGCTTGCCCAACATGCTCAAAGCTGTGGATTCAGCCCCCAGCACTGTGTGGTGACACACAGGAACCTGTAATCCCCTCTTGAAAAGTAGAGATAGGAGGAGTCATAGACATATAGCAAATACTAAGTCTGCCTGGGCTACTCCAGACATTCTCTCAAAACATTAATTAATTAATTAAAATTTAAAAGGCAAGATGCCACTTCCCTCCCCCTCGGTTTCTGCAGAGGAAATCCACCCAGAATGGCCCACCCTCCTGGGCTAAAGTCACCGCATATCCCTAGCTCTGGTCCCAAGCCGGGCCCAGCTGCCTGTGGTCCCACAGAGCCTACGTTCCCCCTCAGGAATTTTGTGGAAGAGAAGATGGGCAGTAAGTTCGTGGAGGGCCGGAGCGTGGAGTTCTCCAAGTCCTACGAAGAGAGCAGCCCCTCCACCCCCATCTTCTTCATTCTGTCCCCCGGGGTTGATCCCCTCAAAGACGTGGAGGCCCTCGGTAAGCACCACCGCAGAAATGGGCCCCTCGTGGAAACGCAATCCTAAATCACACGGAGGGACCCCGAACTCCCTGGAGAGCTAGGTTAAAACCAGAAACTAGCAAGGGGTGCCGGGGTCGAGAAACAAGCCTGCCAGTGGGGATGGGGGGTGGGGGGTGGGGAGCAGGCAGAGGGGAGGGCATGCCATACCCAGAGCCACCACGGCACCTTCCAGTACAAGGCTGGGTCTGTCCCTAAAGGCTTAAAAAGTAGGTCCACTACCAAGCCTTTGTGCTGGTTAGTTTTATGTCAAATTGACACAAGCTAAAGTCATTTGGAAAGAAAGAACCTCGATTGGGAAAGTGCCCCCACCAGACTAGCCTGTGGATAAGCTGCTGTGGCATTTTCTTGGTTGGTGGTTGATGGGGCGGGGCGTGGGGGGGTGTGTCTAGTCCAGTGTGGCGGTGCCACCCTAAGCTGGCGGTCCTGGGTGCTGTAAGAAAGCCCGAGAGCAGCAAGCAGCGCCCTCTACAGCCTCCACCTCCGGGTTCCCCACTTCCCTTCATGATGGACTGTGATTGAGACCCAACAAACCCTTCCCTCCCCAGGATGCTTTTGGTCATGGTGTGACAAACAGCAACAGGGACCCTGACTAAGACACCTTCCTGCGTGTTCTCTCCCAACTAGAAACAGCCCTGACTGAGTTACTTTTATCACAGCTGAAGGGGGGGTGGGGGCAGAAATACTGCAAAAGGAAACCCAAGAAAGGGTTATTTGGGTACAGCTTGAGGGGAACCCGAGACGGCTGGTCACATGGCACCTACAGTCAGGCATTCAGCTCAGTTCTTGCTCAGCAGTTCTCAACCCTACTCATGCTGCAGCCCTTTAACACAGCCCCCTCATGCTGTGGCGACCCCCTACATAAAACATTATTTTTTAAAAATATTATTTACTTTATGTATATGTCTACACTGTAGACACATCAGAAGAAGGCATCAGATCCCATTACAGATGGTTGTGAGCCACCATGTGGTTGCTGGGAGTCGAACTCAGGACCTGTGGAAGATCAGTCAGTGCTCTTAACCACTGAGACATCTCTCCAGCCCAAAACATTATTTTCATCGCTACTTCGTGACTGTGGTTTTGCTACTGTCAATGATCATAATGGAAACATTGCGTTTTGCGATGGTCCCGGGTGACCCCGGTTGAAAGGTTGGTCCCACATCCAAAGGGTTGGAGACCCACAAGGTTGAGAAGCCCTCGTTACTCAGCCTTGGACTCCAGCCCCTAGGGACCGTACCACACACACCGAGGTGAGCCCTCCATCCTTATGTGAAACACCCTCGCAGACCTATCTAGAAGGGAGTTTCTTTCCATGGTGAACCTATACCCAGTCATGCTGGTAATGAAAATTACCCATGAATCTGAAAATAAAAGGCTAAGATGATACAGCCAGAGTTTGTTACGGGCTATTACTCCATCAGCTGAGTCCATGCCTCTTCCCAGATGACAAAGTCAAAAGCACAGAGCTCATGCAGGAAGACAGGGGTGAGGGTCTCGGTGTGTGTGGTCCCATTTCCATGAAATGCCTGTAACCGGCTGACGCACAGGGCGGGGAGCAGACAGCAGTTACCAGGGCAAGGGGAGCGGAGAGGGAGTTCAAGGTCACAGGCATTCTGGGGTGCTGACGGTGGTACCAGAGAGACAGCTACACAGCGGGGCCAGTTTCCCGAATGTCCCTGGACCACACCTTTCCAGATGGCCGAAGCACAGTCATGTTACGGGATGTGTGTTTCCAGCCCACAATAAACAAGATGGGAGGCGTGTAGCATTCCCGGTTGAGGAATGCAGTGCCCGAACCATGGTTCTGAATCACCCCCATACTTTTCCTGTTTTTCCCCTCTTTAGGGAAAAAACTGGGATTTACCATAGACAATGGGAAACTCCACAACGTGTCCCTGGGGCAAGGACAAGAGGTGGTGGCCGAGAATGCGCTGGACGTGGCTGCCGAGAAAGGACACTGGGTCATTCTGCAGGTGAGGGCTCTTCTGCCACCACGGTCATGTCACCGGGGATGGGACAGAACCTCTCCCCCGCTGGGGCACCGCCTCTATGGCTCCCCAGCACAGAGCCCCTCCAGACCCCCTTAGAGCTCCTAAAGGGGTTCTGGGGACCACATTGTCTATGCTGTGAGCCCAGGGGGCCCAGGGGGTCAAAGGTCAATCCTAAGGTTGAGTTACTGGGAACACTCCTCACCAGTTAGGGTCGACAAGGTGGGCCCACTGGGGTCCACCCAGGCCTGAGGCTGGGCTCCTTGGTCACAGAACATTCACCTGGTGGCGAGATGGCTGAGTATCCTGGACAAGAAGGTGGAACGATACAGTTCGGGCAGCCACGAGGACTACCGAGTGTTCATCAGCGCTGAGCCCGCTCCCTCGGCTGAGGCACACATCATCCCCCAGGGCATCCTGGAAAACGCCATCAAAATCACCAACGAGCCGCCCACGGGCATGTACGCCAATCTGCACAAGGCGCTGGATCTCTTCACTCAGGTAGGGAGGGTGAGACTGGGTGGATGCTCCCACACATGGCCAGGCAAAGGAGACACAGACCCAGCAAGCTAAAATGTCCCTCTGAGTCCCAGAGACACCTCCATGCTGGCCCATACCACAACAGCACACTAATGTCACATCAGAGAACGTCCCTTAAAGGGCAAACTCACCGACCGACCACTAACGTCATGGATGCAGCATGGCCTCTGGTCGGCATCGCCACCCTGTCAGTTGGCAGGCATGCCCGTCCTTACTGGGGAGGCCCTGTCCCATCCTGCGTCACAGTACTCCCTGAACCTGACCCCCTCCCCAGGAGTTAGGAAGTTTATTTGGGGACACCAAGCCTTGCTGCTAGGAGCAATAGGTGATGGACAGGTGGTGACACTGTCCCCACTGAAGCTCCGGCTCCATGACCACATGTCCTCTGATACTGCCCTGAACAAGGCAGTCATGTGACCAGGCCCTTCTCCCCAGATGGCTTCTTGTTCCCTCCATAGAGGAGGGCATGTGTAGGGGCTTGCCCGGCACCCTAGGACTTCAGGGAGTACCAGGTTTGCCTGGCAGCATCTCTACCTCCCGCTCTTCTGACCTGGCCTCAGTCCCCAAGTCAGCTTTATAGCACCCCCACCCTGTCATCCCCGTAGCCACCGTCCCTGCCAGCCCCTTGCTCTCCTCACAGCCTCCGCTGTACCTTTCTGTAGGCACACACTACTTCTTCAGGCTGCAGCCTACACCCGAGGCTCTGAAATTCTGTGTCCTCCCCGCACACATCTACCCTGACAGGACGCCGTCTGAGAAACACGAACTTCCGCACCTCACATAATACAGGGACTATGAGTCTACCACAAATCATTAAACCGCCGCTCTTAAAGGACACACCACTGTCACAGGGGGCTGAAGGCAAAGAGCGCATGGCAGGTGCAGGGTCAGCTGTGGGGCAGCCCGTGACCTAGGCTGGCAGGCAACAATCTGGTAAGGGGTGTGGACTCACTCCCTGGACTCGGGAAGCGTACAGAGAGAGACGGCAGAGGCTACCTTCCTCAGTTCACAGGGTAGTGGTGAACACTGCAGGCCATGCTCGACGGAAGCGTGTGATGTTCCTTCTTATTCTTGCAGACATCTGTGGGTGACAGACGGGCGGGGCACCGTCAGCAGGGGCCTTCACCTCCAGTCAGCCTGCAGCCTCCCGGATGCTGGCCCTGTAGGTGCACTCCAGTGCACAGCCAGCTGCTTTTTAATAAATAGGAGTACACTAAAAATTGCTCTTAAAAGCTATGTTGGAAGGTCAGTGAGATCACGCAGCAAGTTAAGGGTGCTCGCCACCAATCCTGATAACGTGGGTTCAAGCCGCAGAACCTACATGCAAAAATGCGGGAGGCAGAGATCAGACTCCGACCTACACACTCATATGCAGCACGCGCACGCACGCACACACGCACGCACGCACGCACGCATACTGTGCCACACACGTGCACAGCAAATTAAGCTTAAATACATATTAAGGATGGGTATGTGTGCCTGTAACCTCAGCAGCATCCGTAAGTCTGAGAGAGGAGGGCTGTGAGCTGAGCTATGTAGCAAGACACAGTTTGTTTATATATATATATATATAATATTGGAAACACATAAACCAGGAGCACAGTTGTGTATGTTTCCTGGGGAAATGGCCCTGTATTACCCAGGATAGTTTAGGTGGAGTCAGCCAGCGGCTTTAGCCCCACACCTGCTGGCAGAGACAGAGCCGAGCACCCGTGTAGGATCATCCATCCCTCGGGGCTTCCTCCCGCCCACCTGACAGGACACTCTGGAGATGTGCACCAAGGAGATCGAGTTCAAGTGCATCCTCTTCGCCCTGTGCTACTTCCACGCCGTGGTAGCCGAAAGGCGCAAGTTTGGTGCTCAGGGCTGGAACCGGTCCTACCCCTTCAACAACGGGGACCTCACCATCTCCATCAACGTGCTCTACAATTACCTGGAAGCCAACCCAAGGTGAGGCACGCAGGGTACTAGGCTTCCCGGCTAGCTGGGATGGGACATGCTCCTTCCTTGCATTCCTGGGGGTCGTCACTGTCTGGACCAGACAGCTCCAGTTCTCGGCGTCATATTCAGAGAATCAGAAAAACCGCACACAGACGGGAAAGCAGCAAAGGCAGTTTATTCAGAAGTGAGGGTAGCTGCGGTGCAGATCAGACATGCCGCCAAGAGCCGTAAGCTCCATGAATTAGAGTGCCCTGGGCTTTCCTTTATGCCACCTAGGAAGGGGGGGGGGGGGGCTGGTTGATAAGGGCAGAGTATGGGTGGGGCTTCATTTTGATGGACAGCTTGGGTCATGTGCTTCTCTAGTACATGTGTTCCTCCCTGCGCCTTATTCTAACCATACACATGCCCGATTATGCATAAGCCTAAAATGGTAAATGGGGCTGGCTCAGTGGTTAAAGCACTCGCTGCTCATGGCCACCTCCACAGAGGAGGGCGCATGCAGGGGCTTGCCCGGCACCCTAGGGCTTCAGGGAGCACCAGGCCTGCCTGGCAGGGTTTCAACCTCCTGCCTCCACACAGCCTCTTCACACAGGGCTCCTGACCTAGCCTCTCAATCCTCCTCAAGTCAATTTATAGCCCTCCCACCCTCTGCCATCCTCTCAGGTGATCTGGTACACACCCGCCTCACATACATACATACACACACACACACACACAACGCATACATGCACATTTCTTTAAAGGACGGTAATTAAGTTTTTCCTCTAGTAGTTCATTCAGAGGACACAGTTTGCCTCACCACGCACACACCCAACACTGGCTGAAGTCAGATCAGCCCCATGCTGCCCTCAACACCCCTGTGTCCTGGGATGTTTGAATGGAACCCAACCACAAAGGGGAAGTTACCAAGAAAGGAGTAACTTATCCCATTGTTTGGAGCACCTGGATCCAGGTGAGGGTTCCAGGCAAAGTGTGCTTCCCTCCCCGCTTCCTCTCTCTCCCCCTCCCTCCCCTCCCTCCCTCCCGGCCTTCCCTCTGATACGTCATGACCTCCCTCTTAGTTCTTTACCTTATGTTTAAAAGATACTGAGTAGGTTCCATAAACCAAGGAAACCTGAAGACACAGGACTAATCTATGACTCCACCAAGTGTCCCTTCAGTATTGTTACCCCACCATCATCCCTGTGGCCGCCATTATTAACACACACACACACACACACACACACCCCTCACCCCGAAGCTGTCAGGTTTCCCACCATATCTTGAAAACCACATCCCCAGAAACTCCAGAGCTTCCCAGGCTACAGGCTTGTCAGTGCCTAGAGTCAGATCCAGGTCTGGGGAAGGAGGACCTCAAAGATCCCTGAGAAAGACATGGAGCTTCTTTGTGTTCTTACAACTAATAGGAATCAACCCACCAAGCATGCCAGGGGCTGCAGATGGCAGGTACATGTTGATTTCAGGTGGGTGTGGAGGTGCACAGCCACAGTTCAGATGCACACACACAACACACCCACAGTCCAGATGCACACCCACACCCACAGTTCAGATACACACACACAGTCCAGATGCACACACAGACACAAACACACCCACAATCCAGATGCACATGTACACCCATAAGGTTGAGGCAGGAGGATCTCCAGTTTGAGAATAGATAGCATGGGCAACCTCACCTTTAAAAAAAAAAAAAAGCAAAGCTAGGGTGAGGCTGGGTGGTGAAGTGTTTGCCTGACACGAACAGGACCCTGGATTTCAACATCTAGGATTTCAACTCTGGCAGGCAGGTGCAGGAGTCTGACTGCACACCAACAGGGGCTGTGCTGGGTAAAACTCGGGGCCACTTGTGACCTGGTCTGGGATGAGACTGTGGCGTCTGAATGCCCCGCTGCCCACTGAAGTGGAAACGTCAGGGTTCCTTGGAGAGTCAGTTGTGTTGGATGGTGTTCTGCTGGGGCAAACATGTGAAGGAGTGTTTTCCTGAAGTGGACACGGGTGAAAGGCTAAGGCAGGCTCGTGAAGGAATGTTTCCCTGAAGCAGACACAGGAGAGAGGATGTTCTGCTAAAGCAAGCACGTGAAAGGACACGTGATGAAGGATTCTTGGCTAACAACACACATGTATTGGTCCGCCTGACACTGCGGTAGTTGAGCTGCATTTGTCCATAGAGAGAAATGCACCAAAAAACTTGTGGTGGTGTGCTGCAGTTTGTTGCCTTTTCCACGGACTTGGGCTGACTGGCAGAGTGACGTCAACCGAGACAGACGTACGTGCTGAGGCAAGAGCCATGGAGGGCACATGATGTCTGGAGAGCATATAAAAAAGGACCTGACGGACAGTGACGGAGGCTGAGCTAGGCTTGCTTACAGAGCCAGCTGTGTAACATTTGTTGATCTTGAGTCTTCACTGATCTTAGCTTCACTGAGAGGCACAGCTGAGAACTCTTCCTAGCATTCCTGTTGGCCCTGGTCCCTCCTGCTGGCAACTCATGCCAAGGTGGAAGCCTGGCTGTCTCTACTAGGTAATGCCACCACTGCTGATTCCTGTTTGCTAGCCCAACTCTACTGAGCTGAACTGCTAATATTTCTATGAAATGTTTATGAATGGATGGAGCTGCCGCTGCTGACCCGTGAACTGACCTGCCGACTTCCAGACAACACAGACGAAAGTTGCTCCAACAGAACAGGTCCGCTTCCCCCATACCCTTTCCTTTTTCCTACCTCTGCTGGGTGGTGGAGTAGAAGAGAGGTTAAAGTGTTTAAGAACCATCTTTGAGGCCAGCCTGGTCTACAGAGTGAGTTCCAGGACAGCCAGGGATACACAGAGAAACCTGTCTCGAAAAACCAAAAAAAAAAAAAAAAAAAAAAAAAGAACCATCATTGAAAATAGGACTTGGAGCCGGGCGGTGGTGGCGCACGCCTTTAATCCCAGCACTTGGGAGGCAGAGGCAGGAGGATTTCTGAGTTCGAGGCCAGCCTGGTCTACAGAGTGAGTTCCAGGACAGCCAGAGCTATACAGAGAAAACCTGTCTCGAAAAAAAAAAGAAAAAAAGAAAATAGGACTTGGAAAAATTAAACTTAAGAGTCCACTGAAGAGGAGCCCCTCTGTGAGGGGCAGTCACGCGGCTGGGTCTGGCAGCCATATGCGCCTGCAAGCCCCCGAAGCTTGGACATTCATAAGCTACATTGAACAGCAATCCCCACTTCCCATGGTTACCTGTACCCGCCATCTCAGAAGTGGGCTCAGACTCAGCCTTCTCTCCAGAAAAGGCCAGAGTGCCACACACAGCAAGACCCCAGGCTTTTCTACTTCACTTTTGGTGACCCCGATTCAATGGCAACAGAGACTGTGGGTCCCAAAGACAGACCCTGAACTTCTCCTCCCAGACCAAGTGGCAAGGGCACGGAGCCATGCTCCATATACAGTATCGAGTGAACTTGACTTGCAGAGAAGGTGACAGGGCGGCCAGAACCCAGCACTGCCCCAGGGTGGCAATCGGTGCCAAGCCAGTGGGGAGTAGGTGTGAATCTGTGCATACAAACTGGGATATCTCAGGCAAGCCGTTCAGCCTCTGAGCCTGCTTCTTCACTGAACAAGACTGACAGCCTGCATCTGAGCTTCTGGGGTCACATGAGGACAGACAGACAGAAGTCAGCCAGGACTAGATGTGTCCTGTCCTACTTACCATCCTCTTACAGAAAGCTCAATAAAGTGCATGGCGGTGCATGGCTGTTACCCCAGCATTTGGGAGGGACAAGAAGCACAGTCTGGAGTGCAAGGTCACCCCAGCTCCACAGCAAGCCCAAGGTCAGCCTGGGATACATGAGGAAGGGGGACAGGGGCCAAATGCAAGTGGGACACTAAGTCCAGGGTCAGGAGAGAAGCTCACCCGCTGTGGGCAAGCGAAGGATGCTCTGGCCTGAGGCTCAGGGCCCCTGTACTCTCCCTCAGTACATGGGCCATGCCCGACATTGAGCAATGGCTGACACTGGTCACCATCTAGTACACCTGTCCTTACAAAATCCTTGCTGGTGTCCCTTTGAGCACCACTCAAGTGATTCTGCAGGCAGGTGGCAGAACCTGCCCCATCTCCTCTGCCTAAGACGTAGTCACAGAGCATCCTTGATGGAGGCTGGGCAAGAAGATGCTGCCTGGACCACTCACAGTTCATTGTCCTGGTAACATAACCAGCCCGGCTGGAGCAGGAAGGCAGACTGGGGAGATGCCACTGCCTGCAAGGACACAGTCCCCACCTGTGGTGAAGAGGTGGTCCTTGGTGACACTTCACTCGTGGCATTACCAAGCAAATGCAAACAGAGAAGATGCCAGCAGAAGGCCTCTGGGGAGACGACGCAGAGGGGTGGTCTTGCCAGAATCGTGTGAAGACCTTTACTCCACCACAGGAGCACACACAGGTTCCAATCTACTGAGAAGAACATCGTGTCCTACAGTGACAGGCATGTCCTGACAAGCATAGCCCAGCCTGCGCTGGCTGACCTTCCTCCATCAGAGCTCAAGGCTTGGGGGATCCTGAGAGCTCTCAATACACAGGTCACACCTGTCCTTTGAGGACTGCTGCAGGGCTGTGCAGCAGGTGGGGGAACACACCCTGTCTCTGGTGACCAATGCCCCCTGAGCCCAACAGCTTAGAGCCTTGAGAAGACCAGAAAAGAAAGTTTTGATGAAGGTTGGAGAAACAGCCGTGGCCAAGAGCGGGGGCTGCTCTTGCAGAGGACCAGAGTTCGATCCCAGAAGGATCCCACACGATGGCTCACAAGTCTTAACTCCAGTTCCAGAGGATCTGATGCCCTCTTCTGGCCTCCACAGGCACCAGGCACACATGTGGCATACAGACTTAAGTTAAAACAGCACCCACCCACACATATCTTTAAAAATACATTTAAAAACCAAACAAAAAACGTTGAAGTTAGAAAATGACAATTCACGACTGGGGAGATGGGTGTGTGTGTGTGTGTGTGTGTGTGTGTGTGTAAGTCCAAGTGTGACAACCTGAGTTCAGATCCCCAGCACCCACACAAAGCCACAGGGGCACGTACCTGTAAGCTTGGCACTCCTACAGAGACAGATCACCCCCAGAAATTCACATCAGTTAGCCTGGGGCACACAGCAGTTAAGAGATCTTCTATCAAAGAAAGTGGTAGGTAAGGACCAATCCTCTGAGCTCCACATACATGCCACGGCATGTGCTGGCCCCCAAGCTTACACACACCTCTCACACACTAAGATGAGAACTCAAGAGCATACTGATATTTTGAGTGAAAGTTCACATGACTAAATCAGTAAATGGTTAATCAGCCAATTTCCCCATCACACCATCCAAAGCTCTCGGGGTGTGTGTGTGTGTGTGTGTGTGTGTGTGTGTGTACTGTGATGGTGGCAGAAATGCCAGCCACCATCTTGGGGAAAAGGCACATGTGTCTAAGGTGCTGAGCAAACACAGGTGGCACAGTCCTGTGGCAGGGTTGCCCACACAACAGCTCCAAGATCTGGGGTGCACAGTTGACGAGTCTGCAGGCTTAACCAGACAGAGTGGCTCAGGAACAAGACTCACCTGTCACAGTCAGGGAGCCTCTGACTTTTCCTAAGGTGGCTGCCTCTCCCTCAGGCTGCTGTGGGCAGCAGGGCCAGGCTGCAGGCCACAGCTCCTGGCTTTGTAGATAAAGGGACATGTGAACCAGGCTTTGAAAGACTGTGTGTGTGTGTCAGGCAGTGACCCTAGGGCAAGGGTAAGTGACATGGGACCAGGCAGACGATGGGCTGAAGTGCAAGAAGAGAGAGGTGGAAAGTCCCACTGAACACAGTGACAGCTGGTGCCAGGCTGTGTGCACACATCTGTTCTGGAAGCCCCAGAAGCCAAGGTTCTGGCTGGACCTGTTGAGTCCCAACTCCCACAGAGACCTGCAAGGCTCTATGAGGGAGAGCTATTAGTAAAGTGTGTGTGTGTGTGTGTGTGTGTGTATGTACATTTAATATATACATACATATATTACATATTATAATTGTGAATAAGCAAAGCCAGTTCTAAGGGGGTCAGGGCAGCCACTGGTCCACGTCAGACATACAACTGGCTGGACTTTTAGCCAAAGGAAGATGTGGGGGCCAGCACCAACTCTCTGATGAGCAGAATCCAACTGCTGTGTGGAGCACAGACTTAGGGTTGAGGAAGACAGAGCCCAGGAAACCAAGAAGGAACAAGTAGCCCCTGACACTCAGGCATCAGCAGAAAAGCTGACGCCCTATGGAGATGTCCCTACGGAAGAGGAAACGAGAGGCTGCAGCCAGCCTGAGAGGGTAGCCAAAGCAGAGGGTCTCAGAGGGGCTAGCCTGAGAAGCTGGACACAGAGGAGCAGGAATGGAGAGAGGTGCTCCTCGGCAACCAGGCAGTCACAGGTGACCCTGAAAGCAGCCTGGGAGCAGGCCCTGCTGAAACTACCTAGCCTCACAGGTTTGAAGGTGCGGGTTGGGGGCACTGCTCACACTGCTCCGCTTTCTCAGGTGCCCTGGGATGACCTCCGCTACCTTTTTGGTGAGATCATGTACGGAGGCCACATCACTGATGACTGGGACCGCCGGCTGTGCAGGACCTACCTGGCAGAGTACATCCGCGTGGAGATGCTGGAAGGGGAGGTGCTGCTGGCCCCCGGGTTTCAGATCCCCCCAAACCTGGACTATAAGGTAGGGAGAGGCACCCCTACTCGGGGGCTCACGTGACTGACTACCCCGAGGGGCCCATACCACAGAAGCCCTACAGATGCCAAGGGTGTAGAGAGGTGACATGTATGGAGACCTGGGCTCGACCTCCTAGCACTGCGTAAGACCTGTCATGGTGGCCCACAACTACAATCCAGCACTGGGGAGGGCTGACCTAGGAGCTCGAGGTAGTGAGTTTGTGGCCATCCTGGGCTACACAAAAAACCCTGTCTCAAAAAAAAAAAAACAAAAAAACAAAATTGGCTTTCAGTAACCAAGCAAGAATCCAAGCTCCCAAAACAAGGAGCAAGAGGTGTGACTCTGGTAACGAGGAGGGAATTCCTTCAGATCTGGGGACCTGGGTAGACAACAAGCGGTACTCCATGGGAACAGACCACGTGGGAGGTGTGGTTGAGAAACACCCAGAAGACAGCGGGGCCCCTACAACTTGCTTACAAGCTACCCTTTCCCAGGGCTACCACGAGTACATTGATGAGAACCTGCCCCCCGAGAGTCCTTACCTGTACGGCCTGCACCCCAACGCAGAGATCGGCTTCCTGACAGTCACCTCGGAGAAGCTGTTCCGAACAGTCCTAGAAATGCAGCCCAAAGAGACAGACTCGGGAGCAGGCACAGGGGTGTCGCGGGAGGAAAAGGTAGGACCTGTCCACATTCCTAGCAACGGGGACGGGCGGGGGCCTAGAGTGGTGGGAGGCACAGTGCAGCCCTGGCTGGAGACAGCGCCTGGGTAGCCTGTGAGGCAGGCTCGCTGTCTGTCCCCTGCCTTGGGAACTAAATTCTGGAATCAGGGTGTGGTCTACAACTGGTCCCAGGCACCACTGGCCTAAAACTTTGGGCACAGGGTGGCTCCTCCAGGACCAGGAGCTCAGGGGATAGCCTGGGCACAGGGGGTCAGGCAGCTGCATCTCAGAGCACCACGAGGCTCTCCTGCCTGGTTTGCCTCAGTACCCACTTTCTTACATTGTGGGAAAGATCTGACACACATCAGCTAAGCGGGGAGCAAAGTAACAAACAGGCTAGAACGGGAGCCAAAAGTCCCTCCCTGATTAGCTCAGGGTCTGAAACTTTTACCGACCTATCAATTTGAAACCAGAAATCTACTTGAGCCAGCTTGTAGTGCACACAGCTGTAATCCCAGCACTCGGGAAGCTGTGAGGCAGGACGATCTCAAGTTCAGGGCCAGACTTGACAGGACAGTCCCCACAGAGGGTGAATCAGTCCCAAGCCCACGAGAGCACCTGACAGAGCAAGAGACAGGAGCACTTGTGCAGCTCTGGTCACGTGCTCCCCACCCCACTGGCCTCCTCCCCCCCTAAGACTCAGGCAACTCCGTGAATTTAGGTTTGAGCTGCTCCTCCCTGAGGCTGTTGGGAGTGCTGCCTCGTTTGGTGATGTCACGGGCTTGCCTGGCACTGGTTTCCAGGTGAAGGCTGTGCTGGATGACATCCTCGAGAAGATCCCGGAGACCTTCAACATGGCTGAGATCATGGCCAAGGCTGCTGAGAAGACCCCCTACGTGGTCGTTGCCTTTCAAGAGTGTGAGAGGATGAACATTCTTACCAATGAGATGCGGCGCTCACTCAAGGAGCTGAACCTGGGACTGAAGGTAAAATACCTCAACGTCCTCCAAGGCACAGCGGGGCGTGGGGCTTGTGTGGTAGGCGTGTCTGCAGAGGGACAGCCACCCCGCACAGCTCAGGTCTCCAGTCTGGCTCCTGGAGACCTGTATGTGACAGACTGACCCTTGTCTGAGCCCTTCCCTCCCTGGTCTCCAGTCCTGTGACCTCCAGCACAGGCCACGGAGGTTAGCCATTGCCTGGCCGTGGTCCCGGGAGGTGGCACCATGCTGGCACACAGCAGAGGGCTCTCCCCACGCCGACCACACCCATCCTCCAAAACGTGACTGTGTCCCTTAGGGTGAGCTGACCATCACAACTGATATGGAAGACCTGTCCACCGCTCTGTTTTATGACACTGTGCCTGACACCTGGGTGGCCCGGGCCTACCCCTCCATGATGGGTTTGGCAGCCTGGTATGCTGACCTGCTGCAACGGATCAGGGTAAGTCACAGGACCCTGGAACCTCCATGAGCCTGTGTACCATGGCCTCAGGGTCCCCAAGGGCCACCACTGCCGAAGCGGGTGGGAAGGCCGGGGCCCAGTCCCTCAGATGTCTGATCAGGCAGGCGTGACTTCCCAAGGAGAGAGAGCAGAAGTGAGCATATAAAGCCTAGGGGAGTCCCTCAGGGAGCAGGCCCGGGGTCCAGGTCGAGCCATCCCCTCATGGAGTGCTGCAGGCACAGCTGAGACCCCTCCCCTCAGCAACTCGTTTTCTTGCAGGAGCTTGAATCCTGGACCACAGACTTTGCCTTGCCTACCACGGTGTGGCTGGCCGGGTTCTTCAACCCACAGTCGTTTCTCACTGCCATCATGCAGTCCATGGCCAGGAAAAATGAGTGGCCCCTGGATAAGATGTGTCTGTCTGTGGAAGTGACCAAGAAGAACCGGGAGGACATGACTGCTCCTCCCCGAGAGGGCTCCTACGTGTACGGGCTCTTCATGGAAGGTAACTTGTCTGTAGATGAGACAGGGCGGGCACAGTCCCGGGCAGGGACAGGCTTGGAGCCGCACACACTGAACCCTAAAGGGACCTGAGGGTGGAGGCCTGGAGGGCTGCTAGGATTCCGTGGACAATAGATCCCATCTCAAAAACAAGACCAACCTCATTCCAGCCAGGCTCTCTAGCCCACAGGAGCATCTGTGTGGATCAGATGTGACGAGGAATGTGGGTGGCCTCTAACCTCCAGATGGAGCTTTGCTGAGTCTGGGGCTCAGGGCATGTGGCCTGACCCCCAGCCAGGGGTCATCTCTGCCGCCACTCCTACTGGGGCTCCCTAGGCAAAAGCCGCCCACCAAGCCAGGACAGCGGGAGGGCAGGTCAGCAGGGCACCCACTAGAATCCACTGCAGCCAGAGGATGTTTTCTCGGAATCACTTCAGGCAGTTTAGTTCCACCTGTGCTGTGTCAGGACCAGGCCACCTGAGGGTCACGAGCCCGAACACATCATTTGAGCAAGTACACAACAACCATTCTCCATGTTTATTGTGATTCCAATGGCACACAGGACACATGAACACCACTGGCTAGGATGAGAGACAGCAGCAGTCTGGTTAAGGGCAGATAGTGTTTCTATGTGCATATATATATATATATAACTTATTCCCTATGTACACGGAGAGTAGACATCACACATGAAGGATCAGGAAGGAACGTTGCTGGAATTTGAGCTGCGGTCAGGTTTCTCTGTCACTGACATTGAGAAGGCTGAGATGAAGCTCTGAAAAGACGCAGCCTCAGAGCCATTACGGCATGCAGAGTCACCTCGGAGTCCTCGGTTCACACCCCTCCATGTTTGGCACTCTCAGACCCTGGCACCTGGCCTGAACTCTTCCGGGCTCCCAGTCACTGGCCTGTCTCTGAAAAGAGTGGGGAGGTTGGGGGCGAGGCCTCTCTCCCTACCGTGCCTCCCTTTTTTTACGGTCAGCATCCAAACAGTGGGTTCTGCCTCCCCTAAGGCACCCAGACCCTCAGCTCCATTGTCCCCACAGGAGCTCGCTGGGATACCCAGACTGGAGTCATTGCGGAAGCAAGGCTGAAGGATCTGACCCCAGTCATGCCCGTCATCTTCATCAAGGCCATTCCTGTGGACCGAATGGAGACCAAGAACATCTATGAATGCCCCGTGTACAAGACACGTATCCGAGGACCCACCTATGTCTGGACTTTTAACCTGAAGACCAAAGAGAAGGCGGCCAAGTGGATCCTGGCAGCCGTGGCACTGCTCCTGCAGGTGTAGCTGTGCCTGCAGCATGACCAGCCCGTGCCCAACCCTGCTTGGTTCCAATCAGAAACCTCACCTTGCAACAGACATACTTCACGATTTTTGACTTCTTACAAGTCCAGGGCCCCTGGGCTGTGGAGCAGGTGGGGGTCGGGGGGGGTGGAGTGTGGGATATGTACAGATTAAAACAACTGCAGTCAGTCTGCCAGTCTGATCATGCACAGCAGTGAAGCCTGACTCCCAGCAGCTAAGGAGCAAACATCCTGGGAAGCCAACCCTGAGTCTGACTTTCAGGGGCTCCAGGAGCTTAGCTCATGCAAGCAGTAGGTGGGGTCAGGGTGCAGCACTCCCCCTTTGGCCTGATACAGCACACAAAGTGCCACACCAGGGGATCGGGTGCTTCCTCCTCGCAGCAGCACCTACACTGAGCTCGAGAGTGAGAGCCGGATGTACTCGCTAAGCCTTCCTTCCCAACCTCCGTCCCAGAACTGCAAAAGCCAGCCATAACATGTCCTTCCTCACTGAAGCCACCAATAGGACAGAGTAAGGACAGTAGGAGCTGTCACTACGTGCTGTGCTCTGCGGTTGGGATTCTCCTGCCTGCAGTAGGACAGCAGTGCTACAGAGTTGCACCCTTCCCCCACCTCATGTCTGTGCTTGTGTCTGTTCCACCTCTCCTAGTCATGCACACATCCCTGCAAAGGCTCTAGACTGAAGGCTACGTGGGCTACTTGGGTGTTTTTTTCCACCTAATGCCCTCGCACACGTACACACACACAAGCACACCCACATACGCACCCACAACCCTTGCAGCTGCAGCTGATTGCAAGCCATTTCAGCAGCCCCCTTCAGTAGGCACCTGCCCCTATGATGATGGGCAGACAGGTGGGCTGAGACCCTGCTGACAGGCTGGTTGAATCTGTATCAGAACCATCAGCGGGAAATGGAAAGACGCCAAGCCTGACCGTACTGGTGCCAAACAAACACAAAGCAAGGTAGCCAGCCAGGTTACAAGCAGGCAGCAGGACGCTGGAGGTAGACAAGAGGACACTAAGGGTGATGGGAAACAGCCAGAAAAGTCTCTAACTCCAGGAAAGGGGCGGGGCACGGGGGGTCCCTCCCTGTGGAGCAGGGCACCACTTTCTGAGTTAAGCCTTCAAAGTTGCAAAGCAAAGCAAACCTCCTGGGCACTGCTCCACCTCAGCTTGTCTAAACTTCTAGGAATGTTCCTGAAAGACAGTCACCTAAGGGAAGAGGCCCTGCTACCTGAGCCCCAACCAGGGACAAGGGACTCTAACCTCCTTGGGGAACAAGGAAGGAGTATCAGGAAACTCTAGCTGCTGTGCACCTGCCTCTGCTGGCCAGGAGGGGGCACTGCAGCTCTCTCAGATGGCACAGCTAGCAGGCTCCAGGCAACTTGTACCAAATCCCTGGCAACAACACGAAATGAGTTTTTCTAATTTTGTCTTTGAACCGTGAAATAAGACAGTAGTTTACTCCATACATACAGATTGTTGAGTTGACAAAATTATCTCCAAACTTCTCAAAGGCCAAGCTACCTGCAGGGATCTGGAACAAAGTGCTCGAGTCAGAATTAAGAGCCTGGACCTGCAGAGTGAAGGAGTCCCAAAAGGCCTGAGAGTGACCAGGGGAGCAGGGCAGGGGAGGGTCACTCCACCCAGTGCTGCTAACTTGATTGCCCGTGCCTTGCACACCAGCCACTGCAGACAGAAGCCTAGTCCCCTGCAGCTCCTTTCACTGGTGTCAGTTGTGCCGAGGCTGCACGCAGTGCTGAATGCTGCAGCCCAGGACAGCACTGCTCCACCTTGTTAGCAACTGCAAGCAGCAGTCCTGGCCATGGCTAGGTGGTGTTCCTGACTCTGGAGGGCCCTGCTACAGCCAGCCAGCCAGCACAGCTGTTCAGATCTCGGCAGCTGCAGCAGCACTGCTGCGGGTCCCTGTGGTCGCTCCCTGTACTGGCAGCAGCAACCCAAGCTTCCAGGCTCCCAGAGGCCCTGGGGAGGAATGGAGAGGCAAGCAGGCTTCTATAAGTGCATGGGACATGTGCACTGGAGGAACCTGCTGTGAGGAGCTGCACAAACGTGAACTGGCTCATCTGTTATAGGCTGGAACCTAAGTAGATGGTGGTGGCTCACACCTTTAACCCTAGCACTGGGGAGGCAGAGGCAGGCAGATCTCTGAGTTGGAGGCCAGCCTGGTCTACAGTATGAGTTCCAGGGCAGCCAGGTTATATAGAGATCCTGTCTCAAAACAATCCCCCAACCCTCAAAAGCAACAGTAGGAGCAACTTCAGATCTCATGTCAAACCAAAAACACTAAAATAAGCCAGGTGCAATGGTACATGCAGGTGATTCCAACACTTGAGGGATGGAGGCAGGAGGATCACCATGAGCTTGAGGCCAGCCTAGTCTCATTTCTCCAGGCTGACACACATCTTCTGGGTAGGAATTCATCTGTATAGAGTGTGATGCTGGTGTAGTCTGAGCCGCTTGAGGAGGGAAACTGCAGTGGGTTTAGAGACATGGACGTGTGTCACCAGCATGGCAGAGTGGCTGCCAGGGTGGGTGGGGATGAGCCGAGCATGGCTGGCCCTCAAGTACATCTCGCTCTGTATCTGTATAATGTTTAAGTGTGACTGAAAAATAACTGAAATAATGATACAAGGTTATTGTGTTTTCTCGAGACAGGCTTTCTCTGTATAGCTCTGGCTGTGCTAGAACTAGCTCTGTAGACCACATTGGCCTTGAACTCACAGACATCCTCCTGCCTCTGTCTCTTGAGTGCTGTGATTAAAGGTATGTAACCATTGTCCCTGGCTGATAAAAGTTTTTTCTTTTAAAACAAAAAAAAAAATGGAGTATTGCTAGGCCTGGTGGTTCATGCCTTTAATTCTAGCACCTGAGAGGCAGAGACAGGTGCATCTCTGGCCAGGGTAGCAAGACCCTGTCTCAAATTAAATAAAGTAAAAAGGAAGGCGTGAGAAAGCAAGGCAGGAGTATAAGAAGCAAAGGCCCACAGGCAGACCCCCTCAGCCCCTTCAGGCTGCATCAGGTCCAGAGACCCCATGGCTCATAGTAGCCAGCTCTGAACAGCAAAGCAGCTCAAGTAGGGCCACATTCTCACCTGTCAGATCAACCACATGCTCCCAGTGCCCAGGCTCCTGGACAGGCAGAGCATACTACATGAGCAATGGGACATTCAACACCACTCTCGGCAGAGCAGGGGAAAAAAGAAGGCCCTCTATGGCCCTTGTCCCAGAACCCCTATGCAGGGAGATCAGAAGTAGGCAGTGCCACTGGCCTCACCACAGGTGGCCCCAGCCAAGGGCAGCAGCAGCACCTGAGGGGGCAGGGGAGGGGAAGCAAAGTTCAGCGCTTACTTGAAAACTGCTATCCACAACCGCCCAATACTGCTGTACCAAACAAAGTTAACAGTGGATACACAAGGCTGCAGAGTCCCTTCAGAACACTCCTGGCCTCCTCTGAATTCCCAGCACTTGCCTGTTTTCAGAAGAAGTTCTTGATCAGTGGGGTCACCATCTTCACCCACAGCTTGACCTGCCGACCCGGCTGCTCAAAGGTCGCAGAGGATACCACGCCGGACCGTAGGTAGAGCTGCTCTTGCTCCTGAGGAGAGAAAGGAACAGTCAGGCACTAGGTGTGGGTCAGCCTGTGGTTCCTAGACACCTGGCACAACAAAGATGCCCACAAGACCAGTCAGAGACACCATCCACACAGCCTCCTGAGGATCGCAGCCAAGGGCTCTGCCTCTATAGATCGCTGGTTTAGCTCAACAGTTAGAGCTGGTGGGAACACTATTTTAGATGTTTACCCCTCATGAAATAAATTAGTATAAGTTAAAATAACAAGAAACAGGGGTCTGGGGAGGGTGTCAGCCAGTGGTGGTAGTGTCGTTAGCTCATCTGAGTGTGCAGGCCCTGAGCCTCTCTCCCAACACAGCCAAGTGTCTAACACATGGCAGGGTCCCTCCCACCAAACTACAGGGCACTCGGCTGTTAGCATCAGCCACTGCTGCTGAAGGAAAGTGGCAATCGCCAGAGTTCGTCCCAAGAAAGCAACTGTGATCTCACCCCCACACTAAGATCTTTACAGACACTTGTGCAGTCACATTTACGGTGTAGAAATGCTGGAAACCACCTAAATACCCAGTATTCGCTTATAAATTAACCCAGATGACAAACCAGTGTCTAGATTAATGTAATAGAGGAAAAGTAAAAAAAAGTGACAGAAACCAGACACGAGACACACAACATATAGCTGGTCCCAGGGAACACATGACCACCAGCATGACCACCAGATACCAAATCCTGCAGACACTCAAGTCCCTGAACCCAAGGGTGGTGGACATGCTCACACAGATATGCTTTTACCCTTTTTCAGCGTTGGCAATTGGGCTAGAGCCTTGTGCGCGCTAGGTGAGCAGAGCACCCCACCCCCCCAGCCCCAGCTCCAGCTCCAGCTCCAGTTACCCACTTTTTTCTAAAACTCTATGATAGGATCTCAATAAATTACCTAGGCTGACCTTGAGTTTACAGTCCTGCTGTGTCAGCTTTCAGAGCTGCTGGGATTACAGCTGGGAACCTCCTGGCCTACCTCTCACATAAACATTTTATGTATATCTGCAGACATACATGTATACATGTCTCCATGCAGTGCCCACAGAGGCCAGAAGAGGGCAGCCAATTCCCTGGAGCTGAAGTTACAGGCAGTTGTGAGCCCCCTGACATGGGTGCTGGGTCCTCTACAAGAGCTGTACAGACTCTCATCTCCAGCTGGGTCCCAAAGATTTTTCAACACCATGTTATTTAAAATATTTAACACAACTGTAAATATAAGATGTAATATCATCAACGCCATGTACTGTACCATATTCTATTGCACCTTCAGGGAATACAAGACGAAGTCTGAGCAGATCCAGGTCAGAGAGCAAACCTCCCTAAGAGTTTCCCATCCACAGTGCTCGGCTCCGTGGACGTGGAATATGCAGGAGTGGAAGGCTGAGGTCAGACACTTCCACAGGCTCCCAGAACAAAGACGGAAGGAGCCAAGTGAGTCCCATAAAGACAAGAGTTTCTTCTGTCACAGACAATGTTTAAACCTTTACCTTTAAAACTTTAAAAACAAGTTTTAAAAGATACCTGCAGACTGACTGGCAAAGGCACTGCCTCCAAGGCTGACAACTCCTGTGGTAGGAGAGAGCTGACTCCTTTAACTTGTCCACACTGTGTTATGGCATAAGCGTGTGTATGTGTGTTTTCACAGGAGGGATGGTAATAAAGAAAACTAAGATATACACACTTGTCTCCAACCATAATAGGTTTGTGAAGCTGGGTCTGTGGAGACTTCTGCAAACCAGTTCCCTCCCCCAGACCAGAGCTGCTCCTCCACAGAAACAGCGCACAGAACCTTAGGCCGGTATTCACATGTGGGGACTATCACGATGGGGAAGCCAGCTGTGGGGACATTTGTGTGGACACCCTACAAATGCTGTCCTCTTGCTCCCTCACATCTGGCAGGTGCTTCCGTGAGCATCTGGGCCACACCTACTCCCGTGCTGAGGGTCCCAGCTTGACGAGTGTCAGCACATAGGAGGCCCTGACGAAGCTCGCAGGGCCAGCATCATCCCACACAGGAAGGGACAGACTCATCAGCAGTTCCTCCAATTAGCAGAGTGAGAGGATACCTCACTGAAGACCCTGCAAACGTGTCTGAGGCTTTGCCCACAGAGGTGGAGACCCAGGGCCAGCATCACCTCTCCTGTGCTTTCTTCAAACGTGTGACTGTCGTGGAGGCAGCATCCTGAGGCCAGTGTCCACGCCAAACTTTCAGACTCTGTCCCCACAGCTGGCTTCCCCATCATGATAGTCCCCACATGTCGTGAATACCGGCCTAAGGTTCTGTGCGCTGTTTCTGTGGAGGAGCAGCTCTGCTCTCGGGGAGGGGAATGGTTTGCAATAGTCTCCACAGACTCAGCTCCACCTCTGCTCTTTAGTAAACACCCAGCCGAGATCTCAATTAAATTACCAGAAATGCTTCTGTGTCCTCACAGACGCCACAACAGGGATGGAGAAGGAAGTCAGCTGGTAGAGGTCACAGTGCTGTGCACGGAGTCTTTCTTAGGTCACAAGTGGAAAGCTATGCTCTCTGAACAAAACCAGGAAGCTTTCAGTTCTTATTGTTTGCTCTACGAGGGAGGGACTCAGGGTTCTGATAAAAATACCTTCAATTTTCAAGGCTCAATATACAGACAGAGCCCTTCCCTGAGTCTCAAGAGAACTCCAGCAGACCTTCTGAGTGCGGGGGCCACAGGCCAGGGGCTGGGCATTCGAGGCAGCACACAGCACTCAGCAACCAGACACTGAAGGTCAGGAGGCCAGCTGCAGGCCTAAAAGTCTACTGAAGCAAATGGAGCCATCTAGAAACACATCTCTACTTCACAGACCCTGAATCAATACACTGCAAAGAACGGCAGAGCTACAGCATGAGCTGCCACCTTCCCATCAAAAGCCCCTGGGAGGCAGGTTTGGGAAGAAACTATCCCAAGTATGTCATTTGAGAAATCAGCTCAGACCACAACGAGCCTGGCCTTTCTCAAGATCCAGGATGTGGGTTTAAGTCCCCATGTCAGGAAGTGGGGTCTTGTCAGTACTAGGACCTGGGGCACAGGCCTGGGCACTTGCTTACCCAGATCTCCCAGAATTCAGCTCTCTCTGTGGAGGCATCTGTGTGCACAGAGCCCTGTGCACCAGTGAGACCCACTGTCCAGAGCCACAGACTCATCCCTTCCCCACAGCCTGGCTCCAAGGCCAACAGTTACCCTGTTATGGGAAGCCCTTAGCTTGAGAGCTTCCTCAGTCATCTCAAGGAAATCTGCTAGCACACCCAATCACCCCGCTGGCTATAGGGCATGGCTGCTGTCACTTCCCCTTGCCCAGTTACAGAGCCCTTACTGGCACCTGGCCCTCAGTGACAAGTTCCCAGACACAGTAGCAGGTCCAAAGAACAAAGCAATAATAGCCACTTCCCCACTCATCAGCAAAGCTGTGTAGCAGCGATTCCCAAACACTGCAGCCTAACGTCAGTGTGCAGGCTAGCGGTAGGGCTCAGCACATGAGGAGCTTGCCCAGCCAACCTGAGTCGCAAACGAGTTCCCTCTCTAAAACCCACACGCAGTAAGACAGCGCACTTGTATATACTGACCTCTAACTCTCACACAGGGGTCATGGCACACGCATATCACACTCACACTCATCACACACACACACACACACACACACACACACACACACACACACGATATACAGCTAAAAATAACCAAAATAAAAGCTAATGGGTGGGGCTCTTGAGGTCTGCCTGGGAGCAAGGTTTCTATATCTAAGGCTCCAATAGGAATCTTGTCTAACCCACACAGGGGCTGACAAAGGGCACAAGCTTCAAAGACAAAAGCACAGAGCTTTGCTGCAGGAGAATTCCCAGGACAGCCTGTGTGAGTTCTGAGCTGTCTGTTGTCTGCTCCACAAGGAGGACTACAGCCACAGCCAACCCTGGGATTCACCCTCACTTTTAGAACAACTAGACCCCATGCCCAGTGAGGAAATGGTGCTCTCTCTAGCATGGGAGGAGGAAATGGCCCCAGGAGAGATACAAGCTCCCCTGACAGGGCGTCAACAGTCAAAGGTCTAGCCTTCCAGGGTTTCTCTTAGACTTGAGACACAGGGTGTCATTCACTGTCTTAGCTGACAAAGGCAGGAGACGCCTGTGAGGACAGCTATGTACCCAAGAACCCCAACACTTCAACCAACCTGATGAAGCTGCTGCTGCAGGGATCGGCTCTCTGTCACGATGGCAATCTGGGCCTCCAGGTCCCGGTGAACTGACCTGTACCCAAAATTAGGAGAGCCAATCAGCGTGAGGCAGGGCAGGCTGCTCCCTGCCAGGTACAGCCAGAGGCCTGCAGGAAAAGGAAATGTGCAGACAACAAGTGAGCTCAACATCTGCCAGGGCTTTGTCACACACTGTCTCAACCTAGGAGGGAAGCAGCCGACAGGGGTAGCACCAGTTAGCATGCCAAACCCGGCTCTCTCCTGTCTGCTATGGCCAAGGGGCTCCAGACCTCTGAGTGCAAGACCATTCTGTTCTCTGACACTTCAGCTGTGGCTCACGTCCCTAGTGGGGAGACCTAGCTTCTTTGAATGAACTTCCTTCCCCTTAACTGCTCTCCAGAGAGACCGCTAGCCCGAACTCTTTCTTTCTTTTTTTTTTTTTTTTTTTTTTTTTTTTTGGTTTTTCGAGACAGAGTTTCTCTGTATAGCCCTGGCTGTTTTGGAACTCACTCTATAGACCAGACTAGCCTCGAACTCAGAAATCCGCCTGCCTCTGCCTCCCAAGTGCTAGGATTAAAGGTGTGCGCCACCACCGCCCGGCCTAGCCCGAACTCTTTCAACTGCCTGAAGCATCTGCTGGCAAAGTGCAGCTCAAGGTACAGACCAGAGGCCCCATCCCTCCTGGGAGCCCAGAACAAACAGGCAAGTGGGCTCTGCCCTACCTAACCAACAGAGGTGGCTGTCACATGGTGGTCCAGGCATTTGGTAGGCCCAGGCCTGCCTACATACAGCTGTCCACCTTTTCTACCTCAGGACACTGAGGAGTTTGCTCGTCTCTCTGGTTACCATCTGTACCACATAAAGAAACATGCTGCCAGTGGGTACCACAGAAGCTACCATGTCACGGTACCACGGGAACATTTCTGTAATGGAGGTCATGGATTCTAGCAGAATCTTAAGTACTAATAGGTATGCCCATGGCAGCTCCCACTCTGCACCCTCTTCTATGATCTCAAGCTACACAGGCAAGCCCCCACAGAACTAGTCCTGAGCACCTATCCTCCCCAGGCCTAGCCTAGCCTCTACCCTTCCTCTTACTAGCCTGAAGCAGTTTATCCAGGAAACCCAGCCAGCTCCCCTGGCCTGCACTAGGCCAGCTCCCTGTGGCCCTCCCACCACAGATCCTCTATTAACAAGATCGTCACAGAGCCCACAAACATGCACAAACATCAGAGGCACATGGCCTGTGTGTAACACACAAGCTGCCACAGAAGAAAACGGTTTCCTAATGTCCATGCAGAGCAAAGAATTTCAAGAACTCCTTAGACAACAGCTGACAGGGCCGCTGCTCACTCCTACGGCTGGTGTCCTGCCCTAGAAGGCCTCAGCAAAGCCACCTGCCTGCTCGGTAGGCCAAGAGGCCGGAGGCTGGTGTCCCAGCCCCTGCTAGCAGCTCTGCTCCAGGCGGCTCTCCCTACCCGGGATCCAGGCCATGTCTACTCTTGCACACCTCTGGTTTTCATGTGTTTAAGCCTCCCTGTTCCCACCTCAGCTTTCCCACAGCATGGAACTAGGGCAAAGAAGCCTTGGACGGGATTCTTCCTTCCTCCTGCCACCGCAGGGCCATCGCCACTGCACCCGGACTGGGTCCGCTTGGTACAAATTGCCAACCACCTTCCTCAAAGGATCTTGCTCAAAGAAGGGAGGAGGCCGCCTTCCATGGGCTGCTGCTTTCCACACAGGAAGAGGAAGGTTTCCCCTAGCTCCTATTCCCTACACAGCAAACCCTGAGATTCTCTGACCCTGGGGGAGGGGTGACCGCTGCTCCTACCACGGCCTCTTCACAAGCCTAGGCTGACCTTCAGGTGCCTGCTGTCACCAAGCCCCAGGCTCCTGGGCTGGCCTTCAGGTGCACCTCTTTAGAGACATTTTAACCTACAGTTAATCCCCAGTTCCTCACTCCAGAGCCTGATCTTGGTCCCTAATATGTTCACCATTCCAGAAACCAGCAAGAAAAAGACAACAGTCTGGGGAGAAAAAGGTGTTTGGGTTAGTGGACCAGGGTGGGGCTATTTCTAGCCAAGCGAAATTCTAAAGCACTGAACACCAGAGACATCTAATGACAGCCCGCCACTGCAGCTACAAACAGGCTTGGCATTCACCACAAAACTTGTAGCTAGCATGATACAATGGCCACAATTCAGAGCCCAGAGACCCTTGTGGCCCTACAGTCTTGTCCCTCATCAAAATGAAAATGGAAGTCTGGGGATGTGGCTCAGATAGTTGGTGGAGTGCTGGACTAGCATGCAGAAGTGGCCCTGGGTTGGGCACTCAGGAAGTGGAGGTCCAAGGATTAGAGTATCAAAGTCATCCCGCACACACGCACACACACAGACTGGCACACCTTTGGGTGAACCCAAAGAGAGATGAAGCACTGCTGAGAGATACGGCCCATGTTCTGGGCCATGGTCACTGGTGCTGAGCCCTAGAGAAGCCTGTGAGGCCAGCACACTAGGAGTCTCCCCATTCAGGTCCCAAGTCAGGAGCTTGAAGCATTGGCTGGAAGACTGGGGACTCCTCTCCCTTCCCTGGTTGGGCCGCAGCTGTGCCCAGCAGCTCCCTCTCCATGCACCCCCATCCCATATGCAGGAGGCTCTCAGGGCAGAGGAGGAAGCACATTTCCAGCACAGGGGCTGTAAACCAATCATCAAGCCCCAATTCCTCACCTCAAAGCCTGACCTTTGTGCCCAACATCTCCTCAATTCCAGGAACTAGTGGCTTAGGGAAGGAAAAAAGCACTTTGGGGAGTGGACCGAGGATAGGGTTGTTTGCAGCCAAGGGAAACTCAGTAGCTCTGAGCACCAGGTAGAGTGGGGAGGCCACTGCAGCTACTGCCTGCCTGGAATACTAGGCGTGGTCTGGACTCAGAGGCCAAGGACCCCTGCTGTCTCCTGACTCTGATCTCTTCCCAAAAAAAAAAAAAAGTCACCTTACTGGGAGTGGTGGCTCATACCTGTAATCCTAGTACTCAAAAAAGGTAGGGGAAGGATTCTTATGAATTCAAGGCCGGTCTGGGCTATAGAATGAGACCCAGTGTCAAAACAACAAATGAAGTCCTTTTCTAGGCACCTTGAGCCTCACAAGATAGAGAAGCCTCCAGCACGTTCAAACAGACCTGGCCACCCTTTACTCTGCCGTGGCAGACTGCACTCCCGCTGCATTGAGCCATGCAAGAGGAGGCCTGGGGACTGCACTGTCCTATCTGCACTGGCCAGGAGTGATGAGTCCTACTTCTTTTGGTCTTTGCAGAGAGGCCCTCCCTGACCTGGACTCCTTACCAGTCTGGATCCCTTCAGCTTAGGGCTTTTACCTGCCATGATCTGAACAGGTCCCTCTGATAGCTATGTGCTTCCCATGAGACAGAAGTCCCAAGTGAGCAGAAGACACACACCCTGGGGCCTTCCATGATCCATGCAAGGCACACGGGTGCCATGTTAATATCTGAATAAAATCACAGTGGTGTAGCTTCCCAACCAAGTAGATTAAATGCTTAAAAACAAGGCAGGCATCTGGGCTGGAGAGACGCTCAGTGGTCAAGAGCACAGCTGCTCTTCCAGAGAACCCAAGTTTGGATCCCAGCATCTATGGAACTCTTAACTCCAGTTCCAAGAGATGCAGTGTGCTCTTCTGATCTCTGGAAGTACCAGAAACACATACACATGTGCAGGCAGAACCCCACACATGTAAGATAAAATAAACCTAAAAAAGAAATCAGGAGCTCTGCACATGTAGGCCAGGGTCTTCTCTGAGGACTTCTCCAGACACAGGAACTTCTATGGCCTCCCACAGCCCCCAGTACTCAGAGTCCAGAGTCTCAGACCCCTGTAAACCAGCAGAGAGAAGACATCACAGCTCTGTTCTCCCACAAATGAGCTCCAGTCCTCGATTCTGGGGTCAGAGGGGCTGAGAAACTCCTGAGGCCTTGGGGCTGGAGTCTGTCACCTGAGGTGGTCATATGCACCACCACAGCCCCCACTACCCCACCTGCTGCCTTCAGGTGACAGTCACCTCACATAAAGCCCAAGTGAACAGGGTGGGGCTGCCAGGCCGCCTCATCAGCTCACCTTTGGGTAAGATGCCAACCAGCCTGTCGGGAAGACAATAAAAATAATGGCATCCTGTCAGTCATTAACAGATTCCATCTGTACAGTCAGAAGTCTCTTAATCCAAAGATCCCTGACCACACAAAGGGCTTTGTTAATCTAGAACTGTTCGTCCAAAAGAAATCAAGTCAGTATGCTCAGTCCTTTGTGATCCCCCAAAATGAGGGGTAAGGGTGGGGGCACTTAGCCTGTGGCCCTGGCAGGTGGACAAAGCAGCCTGGTGTAGAGTGAGCATGGGTGTGGTCCCTGTCTAACAGGGCTGCTGGCTCTCAGGACAGAACAGGGACAAACCTGACAAGTCTTGCTCAGGGCAAGAAGTCAAAGTGATGGCCTGATTAACTAACGCTGCAGGCTTCACCACTGGGCAGGGCTGAGCCACAGCTGACTTCACACTTGTGCCTCACACTCAGGTACTACTAAAGCTGCCCCTCAGGCACCAAGTTAAGCATGCTGGAGCTCATCAGACTCCTCTAGACTAATACCGTGCCCCAACACCCATGTTCCACACTTCACCAGAACCAGGGGGGACCCCAGTGAACCCTCGGCACCTGCTCAAAAAGGCTGACAGTCTGAGATGCAGTCAGACAGGCTATCCCAGCCCCTAGACCCCTGTCCTACTATACCTACAGGCCAGGCCAGAGTCAGTCAGCAGCACAGCTGTAGTGGCCTACATGTGCCCTACTGCCTGCTCTTGAAGACTCTCTCCAGCCAAGGACAGAGCTAGCCTTCACAGCCAGCGGCACAGCAACAAAGCTACAGACTGACAGCTTAGGATGGCCCACCTAGTTCACCTTAGCTTCCTGGTGGTGGGAAAGCAAGATCCACTGAATAGAAACCATACTCCAGCTGGGGAAGGTGGGAGGCTCTGCAGAGCTGAGGACAGAACCTACACTGAATGTGGGCAAATACTCCAGCACTAAGCTCTACATACACCAAGCCTCTCGCCTTTCCACTTGGGAAAATGGACTCCTCGATCCTGGTGGCAGCAGCAACTCACAGCACTCTGAGACGGTAAGAGGAAACCTCAGTACTCGAGACTATCCAGCAAGTGCCACGTTAAGCATGCTGAAGTTCAACACAGACCCCCTCTGGCCTAACACCCATGTTCCAGCTCCACCAGGACCAGGGGGACCCTGGTGAACCCAGTCATCCACTCTCTCTCAGAGTCTCCTCCCAGGGAGCTCTCCCTGGCTGCAGTGAACTGCTGCAGCGCTCACCAGTCAGCACTACACCATCACCCATTCTACCAGAGCTACTGTCTACGTTACATGAACTAAGCTCTAGGAGCCACTTCCAAAACATCCCAAATAAGAACTCAGCAGACAAGCCATACTACAAAAGAAGTGTCCGAAGCATGCATTCTACACACTGCATGTTCTCTGTGGTTCTCTGGAAGTAAAGTGTGTTACGATAGCGGCCTGTAAATGACATGAGTTCCACACCAGGCTGCTTCAGCAGCCGACTGCCATGTAATGAACTTCCCAACAAGGTAGCAACAAGTAACCCAGGTACTGCAGTTCTGTTAAGACAGCGTCTCACTATCCACTCAGGCTGTCCCTGATCCCTACCTTTGCCCACACTGCTAGGACCACAAAGTTGCACCCAGCTGCCCAGCAAATACCTCAAAGCAAACCCTAGCCTCCTAAATCTCTGTGAGAAAGCTGCAAGGAAACCCAGTGCGACTGTTGTCCTTCATCAGAGGCTTTCTGCAGCAGCAGAGAGAGCCGAGACCAGACTAAACCTGCCCTGTAGGAGCTTGGGCAAAAGAAACCTGGTATCAGCTACACGGTAATCAAGCATTTTCCAGGGACCCAGAATAGACATAAACAAACAGGCCCCAGTCCTGTATCCAGCACAGGCCCTGCAGGAAATGGATCGACTACACCAACCATCAAACCCCACAAGCACCCGTGTATTGCCTGCTCATCCCATACTCATAGTCTCCTGGAACTATCAGCAGATGTCCCAGAAAAGGCTGTGACCCACCGAAGACAGCAGCCACTAAGCAGGAAAGGGTGCTTTCACCTTGGCAGATAAACCTCTGACCTCTGGTTTCTGGCTCTTGGGCAAGGACTCTTACTCAAAAGAAACTGCTTCAGAGCAGCTGTAATCCCAGCACCAAGGAGAGTCAGAAGGTCAGGGGCATCCTCAGTTACATAGCAATTAGCTCAGGTCACATAAAAGACCCTACTTCAGAACCAAATACTCAGCAATATCTACCCCCACTTAGCTCGACCGTCTCTTCCTCTTTCCCATTTCTTACACACCAATTCTAAGATCCAGATATGAGACTCCCCATGCCCACGCCCCCCATAAATCCAACACTCACAGATGGCAGGGCCCCACCCACACTAGGGGGAGGAGATGGAGAGCAGGGCCAGCGCACACAGTCCGGGAAAAGGCGGGGCAGACACACTTGAAAAGCCAGTTGGATGTAACTGGGGAATCAAAACACACACACACACACACACACACACACACACACACGCATTTATCTGTGCGGCTTCAGGGGAACACCTGAAGCAGAGGCCAGATCTGAGAACTGAGCCTCTCCAGCTGCAATGCCGGGGCTCGGGCCTGAGGCCACAGCATGTACCTGGAGGAGCATGCCATCTGGCCTATAGCTATGCAGGGACCTGAGAATTACAACACCTCCCCAAAGCTCTGGCTCCACTCAGCTGCTCAGTTCTTCCCTCCAAGCCCCACCCTGGGGCTCTTGTCATTCCCAGAAGGAACTGGGTCAACCTGAAAGACTTTCCACACACACACCCTGGCCAGCTCTACCTGCCCTGACCACAAGCTTCACTCAGCTCCGAGTTAAGGTGAGACCAACAACGGGACAGTTATTTCACACACACACACACACACACACACACACACACACACAAAAAAAAAACACTGTCTGCCTGGGCAAGAATGAGGGCTCCCAGCACAGTCGGGCCTACTGGCCAGGCAAGTCACTCCACCATCCCCACAGAAAGCATGGGTCTTAAGGTGAGGAGCCAAGTCTTTGAGGTGGAGAGAGAGAGAGAGAACTTGACACATATACGAGGCACTGGAACACATCCCAGCACCACAGATTCAAACAAAACAAAGCATTTTGCTTGATGGAATCACTTGGTAGAAGGAAAGAACCCATTCCCACAGTTGTCTGCTAACCTTTACAAGCATGTCATAGTATGTGCACACTCCACCAACACACACACTAATAAATATTTTTAAAAATACCATGTTAAATTCCACACAGAGAATTGGAGTCAGCTCTTGAACAGCAAGGTACTTGAGTATTTCTTAAAATATATCCCCACTAGTCAAGCATGGTAGCAAATGCCTTTAACTCCAGTACTCGGGAAGGAGAAGGCAGGTGATCTCTGTGATTTCCAGGATAGCCTAGTCTACACAGAGTTGCAGACTAGCAAGGGTTACATAGTGATCCTGTCTCAAGCAACAACAATAACAAAGTATCTCCCACTGAAAATGCTGAGTTCAGAAAGTGATACACCTGAGAGCCTGCCTCACCTGGGCTGTTCTTCTTGGAAAATACATCCCTAATGTAGACTCTACCCATCTCTACCACAAGGCTGCATGTGGACGAGTGGATGATCCAGGGCACTGGCTGGCTGCACAGCACAGCACAGCTCAGTAGAGGACAGCTGCCTAGCATGTGTCCAACTCAGAACCACAAAGAAAAAATTAAAGTTTGCATGACTTCCTTCTACTATGTAAGTTAAGGGCTATACACTGAGCGTGCAGTTTCCATCTTCTCTGGGGAGAAAAGACAGAGACTAGCTAACAGGAAGACGGTCCAGCAATGTGAGGTAAAGACTGGAGCACTGGGCTCTGCACAAGAGGCAGGGGTGAGCCCCGAGGCAGAAGCCAGCCTTACAGTTCTCTGTGATCCTTTAGCAGACATTATATGTACATGCTCCTCAACAGCTACCAAAGGACTGAGGATTTGATTTACATCAATGGCAAAAGTCAAAGTCTTGAGTTTGGCCCCCATACCAGAGGGAACAAAAAAATCCACCAAATAGTTTTCATTTTTAAAGTTTTGTTCACATAAAGGGGAAGTATTCTGCACAACTAAAACCCACAAAACAGGACCTAGGTCAAGCAACAAGGGCTCTGCAAGGGCTGCTATAAGGCTAACACATGGCAGGGCTCTCTCCCACATGTAGATACGAACACCCCAGACCTCTGTGAACCAGGCACGTAGAGCATCCCCATGGGATGGGGGCCCTCTGGCCAGCCACTACATACCTTTGGCATGAAAGGTCCAGCCCCTGCGCCAGTATTCCTGGAGCTGGACCCGATCCTGCTGCCCCAGGCTACATACTTCACTGTAGAACTGTCGCTCAATGTGCACATAGGCGGCTGGGATGGCGCCGGCCACGCCCTTAGCCCCAAAGAAGCCATTCACCTCTGGTGAAGCTAGAAGGATCTGATACTCGGCTCGAGTGCCTAGCACCAGGTCCATGTAGGCCTGTGTCAGGTTGAAATAGCCAGTGGTGAGGAAGACCTTAGCTCCCCGCTCAGCTTCTGTCAGCAGGGTCTCGGTGACTATCTCATCGATCTGAATCTCAAAGGGCTTCATCTGGATCAGTGGGTAAATCCAGGTGTCCGGTGCTGGTCTCCGATCACTGGCAGCTGCAGCCTCTTCCTGGCTCAGCAGAGAATCACTGTGAAAGGTCTGTGCATGCAGCATTTGCTGCCGGGTCCTGGCTGAGTGGATAACGTCCATGACTCGTTTATTAGCTGCTCTACAGTACGCAGCCCGGTCACCTGCAGAAGACATAAGGAGTTAGAAACCCTGGAGAAGCAGGAGTAGTGGTGCACACCTGTAATCCCAGTACTTCCCAGGGAAGTGGAGGCAGGAGGACCAGGAGGTCATGCTCAGCTATAGAGTCCAGACTCAGCCTGGGCTACATTAGACCATCTAAAAACCCATCAAGACGCTATTGGCTCAAGGCATACATCCTCTGATTGGTACGTGCAAATGCCACAAGTTCTCACTGGCAGAACACAGACTAAACTCAGGCAGCAAAAGAGGCAGCAAACAGTAAGGGCCTGCCCATAGGACCCATGCATGGAGACATGGCAGGGTGTGGCACAGTTAATTCCAGATACAAAAACTCAACTTCAGGGAGAGGCCTGGCAAACAGCAGGGCAATGGTGGCTGTCTGGTTACATGCAGTATACTTCAGTAAGAAAGCTAATTTGAATAAAAGACAGTGCCAGGGACAGGTGTGGTGGCACTTGATTATAATTGCAAACATAAAAAGGACAAGGTCAAAGCCACCCTGAGCTACAGGAGACAGACCCTGTCTCAAAGGAAATTTTTAAAAAAGAAAGAAAGAAAATGAAGATGAATTAAGAAAAAAAGACAAAGAACAAAAATGCGCATGGCAGGGAAGCGTGGCCACCATGTGCAGAAGGCCTGAGGGCAGGCTCTAGGCTCGGCAGGAACTCATATGGGCATGTGAGCACATGTGGGCAAGTCACATGCTGCAGACACAGAAACCCTGGGGGAAAGACAAAAGTATAGTCTATCACTAGACAAAAAAAGCTGAAAACTGACAGCTCCTGAAGTCTGGGCAACAGAGCAAAGCAGCACTGCAGGATAAAGATCAACATGAAGACGCAGGAGATAGCAAGTCTTTGGCAAGGGTGGTCAGAAAGACAAGCAGCACAAAGCAGGGGCTACAATCGGTCACCCACACTTGCACAGTCTGCACTGAGGTCACAGATGGACATTTGGCTTCCTCTTAGGGCTGGACTAAGAACAGAAAAGAAACCAACTGTGTAAATGTCCCTGTCCCTGTCCTAAGCATGACATGTCTCAGCTGTCCCTAAATACAGTCATTCCCTACTAGTCATGCCTGGCCTTACACAGTACACCAGGACTTAAGCATTTCTTCAAGGCTTAGATAGCGTATCTTTTTAATCTTGGAGACCAAAAGACAAATCTAAGGATACCCAAAAGGAAAGAAATTTTCCACAAAATGTGTAACTGAGACACTTCAATGCACAGTGGTAACAACTAAACATTCCCGGGCAGACCATGGCCTAGATGGGCAGTCATAACCCCTGGCACTGAGCAGAGCTACCATCAGGAAGACCATGGAATATGAGGAGCTTTTTCCTAAGGGCCAGGTTTTACCCCTTCCCCAAGTTGTCCCTAGGCTGTGGGGACTGTTGCACACTCAGCAGCAACCCTGTGAGGCCAAAAGCCACAGCCACAGGAATCACAGGAATGCAAGTGCCCAGAAACACTGCAAGGGCTTGCCTGCAGCAGAGCTAAGCGTTCCCATTTCACTGTCGAGGCAGGAGGCTGCTGACCTCAGTGGGCTGACAGGAAGAGGCCAAGTTGGGAAGGTGGTCACTAGGCAGGCTGCTTCCTGTAAGAACAAGGCAGTCTCCCAACCCACTCCCCCAATGTGCAGGACCCAAGCCCAAACTCCCACCTTCCCAGGCTGGCTCTCAGTTACAGAGCATGTGAGAGCCACTAAGTCACATCTGCCTGGCCTTAGAAACAAACGAATGCCTCAACGCGTGCATTCCTACACCCAGGACTGGGACAGGAACAAAGGTGTGCTTGTTCCTCTGGCCTCCGGTGCACAGAAGGCCGCAGAGACTTCACAGGCCCTACCTTTGTAAGGGTGCACCATCCCGTCCACAACCTCCACCGTGTCATCGCCCTGCAGCTGCAAGGACACATCCCCCACGGCATCCACCAGCTCTGTGAAGAAGTCTGCAATCTCAGCACAGTCTTGCAAGAACACATAGCGGTCCTGGCGGTTGGTGAAGTACGAGTCACTCAGGTTTGCACTAGAAAGAAGAATAATCAGATGAAGACGCAGCCAAGACGGTGCGAGGCCTTGTGAGCCAGGCCTTGGGGTCAAGCGGATGAGGAATGACAATTCCATGACGGATGAAACCAGAGCAACCACTGAGCACGTGCAGGACACTAGCCAGGATACACTGAGTAACAAGAACAGAGATGGCGCGCCTGCAAAGGGAGCCAACCAAGGTGGAGAACAGGTACAGTAGTCCACACGGCTGTCCCAGTGACGTCACAGCCCACAGCCCTGGGCTTCCATGCAGCTCAGTTTGTGATTCCTGGGCTCTGCCTGGCAATTATGTGTCCTCTCTGATCTATTCTTTTTGCGTGAAGTGAGTATAGTCACAGAGTCACATGAGAAACAGTGAAAAGGCACAGAGAGTCAGCATAGTGGTCAGCATAGCAGTCAGTGCCAGTACTAAACAGTGGCCGGTCTTCCAATCAATCAGCCTTCCAGAGGAGGGGCTGCTGAAGAGGCGAGAATGCCATCTACAACCAGCCCAGCATCTTCTCTAAGGACTTGGGGGCCAGACTGGCCTTGCTCCTTGAACTGGACTCCCAACTAGAGAACACCAGAGAGCTCACCCACTCAAGATGACATTGTTGTCGAAGAGGTACACCTTGATGTGCTGGAGGCCGATGGTCTCATTGAAGCGTTCAGGGATAAGGAGTCGGAGGAGTCCTCGGAGGTTTGGCGTGTGGAAGAGGGAAACGCGCACGTGCTCTGGAAACCTCTGCAGGAGTGGGAGCAGCATAGTGCGAGAGTTCTTCCTACCTGAGTGTGATGGGCAGAGGAAACACCTGTAACTCACTCCTACCGGGAAGGACAGGTGTCCTGACTGCCAGACAGACCAACTCCCCTGGAGCCTCACTTTACCTGGGGGAGGGTCTAACCAGCTACCACAGCAACAGTGCCACTTCTAACGAACCAATCACACTTAAGGAAGGACTGTTAGCTACTCAACCACGCTAGCTCCCCACTCCTGGTAACTCTGTCAACTGCCTCCTGGGTGCCTCTGTGCCCTGACCTCTCACCCTGCTCTAGAAGAAAACATATCAGACTGGGCCAGTCTGACAGTACTGACTTAGATCTAGCCCAGAGCCTACAGCAGTCATTTGGACACTCTGGCCTGAGTCTCAGGGAGGGAAGCAAACTGCTTTCCAAGAAACAGGTGACCTCAGAACTTGGCCTCAGGCACCAGGGACCCCCACACAAAGCCTTAAAATAAAGCAAGCCCAAAAGAAGCAGGGCCAGGAGGCAGACCCTGAGTAGCCACAGACTCAGGAAAGCTCTTTTTCTGCGTGCACTGTTCCAAGCTGGACTATAGACAAGTGGCTGCTGCAGAAGGAATGAGGACTGGGACAAACAGGCAGCCCTGGGCAGCTCTGTCCTAGCATGTCCTCAGGCCAATGAGGAGAGACAGGGAGTGCAGAGCGCCTACCTCTTGAACCCCTGGTGAAGTCCAGAAGAATGGAGACCTTGAGGTCGGAAGGAAACTTCGCTTGTAGTGATTTTTCTAAAGAACTTTCCAGACAATCCACCTACAAGGAACAGAATCAAAAGAATATGTGTGAGACCAAAGAGCTGTGTGTGCACCTAGGAAACGAATCAGCTCACGACCCTATCTGGAAACACCAGAACCACTCTGCGTGAGCCGTTAGTTACCACCAAGCTCCTTCTCCAGCCTGGACACCAGCAGGGAAGGGGTGTACTGTGCCTGACAACCTGGGTCTCAGGCCTCTTTAGACATGACACCAACTCTCATGTCTCCAGTAACAGTCTCCTCCAGATACACGAGTGCCCTCCTCCCCTGAGTATCTCCTGAAGAGTACAGCCTGCCCGCTGGCTCTCCTCTGTGGTTTGGACATTGCATCCCTCTTGTGTGAGAAAGATAAGCTTCTCAAGCTGGCAGCAGCAAGGATGACTGGAACAGAGAGGGAGACATGGAGCATGCTCAGGCTCCTCCCCCGCTCACACAGCAGTCTGTCTCTACAGTAAATCCAGAAAGAACAATCACCACAGGCATACTCCATCCCTCCATGAAAAAAGTGCCCAGAGATAGGACAGATGAGCCATAGTCACAAGTCCCAACTCCGCCCACACTGCCTGCCATGGTCTACTCTAAACTCAGCAAGCTTCCCTGGACACAGCATGTGGCTTTGACTTCTCCCAGCCCTGTCTTCCTCACCAAAAGAGACAGCTATGGCATGCCAGTCAGCTCAGGCAGAACAAGGCTGGTCAAGCCCTGGCACCCAATGCCAGCCTCAGCAAACCCAGAAGCAGCCAACCAGCCTCAACTGCATTTGGGCTCCTCTGCCTAGGGCACAGTCAGAAAATGGTTTTTTCTGAAAACACCATGAACTAAATATTTTAGGTTTTTTGAGCCAGAGATGGTCTCTATCAGGGTGACTCAGTTGTGTAGCTTTCACAGGAGAGGGTGAGTGTGGCCACGCCCACCACAACTGTACTGACAGGTAAACATCATGTACCTTACATGACTCACATTCTTTATTTTTCTTCCAATTTCTTGGAAATGCAGATGCCAGTCTTCAGAGACGACAAAAAAGCAGGCTGTGGACCTGCTATGGCCCCTGGGTTATGGCCAGGTAAAGAGTCCTGTAAAGGTGGGGGAGGTGCTGGCTATCACCTACCTGGGCCTCCTACACTGTCTTCACACACTACTGACACATCTACATCTGGAGGCCAGAAAGGCATCTGGAGTCAGCTGTAACACTGCAAAGCTGGCTCCAGCTGCTGCTAGGACCATCTGCCCTAAGCCTTACCAGTTCCTGTTCCAAAGGTCCTGTCCCCAAGTAGAGGGATGCCATCACAACTCGCCTCTTGGCTATTTTTATCTGCCCCTGGAAAGAGGAGAAACAATTCTAAGTTACAGTCATTGTTTTCGTAGTCCACTTGGAGGCAAATCACACTCTAAGCTGATGGCTCTACACCCTCACTGTAGCCCAGCACACACAGCAACTTCTCAAAGGCGAGTCCACAACCCTGATTCAAAATATTCATTCTGCAAGGCAAGGTACAGTCTAACTGGACAACAAAATGCAATGTAAGCTCTAATTGGTAAAGGAGATCGTGTGGGGTGTGTGTGTGTGTGTTGTTTTTATGTATGCATATGCATGTTTGTATAAGTGCTGGTCACATAAACATATGTAGACATACATATGGAAATATAGAACTACCTTGGGTTGTTCCACAATATGTCTTGTTTATTTTGAGACAGGGTGTCACTAGCCTGGAACTCATCAAACAGGCTGGCTGGCCAGCACCCTAGGAGTCCACCCACCTGCCCTGCACACCAGCACTGGGTGAAGAGCGCACACGACCTGGCCCAGCCTTTTCCAGTAGAGCTGGGATGGGCCTCAGAGACTCATGCTTGGGAAGCAAGCACTTTACCAGCTGAGCACTCTCTCCAGCCCAACGATCAAAGAGATCTTTGGACCCTGAGGAGAAGTCACCCTACAATGTGCTAAGAGAGCATACACACAACCTCACCTATACAGATGCATGTATGCAACATGCAGGTCCAAAGGAGCATCAAGACTCATCCCAGAGGTCCTGACCTCTGAGACGCAGGACCGGCAGGAGGGGAGCCTGTATGCTGCACCTGCACCTGACCAGCTGTACGTAATCAAGCATAGGTGCACACACATGCACAAACACAACCAACACATCCCAAGTTGTCTCAAGAGACAGTATTCCAAGGTTCTGCTCCCACCCAGGAGAATAAAGGACCCCATCTCCAAAGCCCTAGGCAGCCCACATTCCTGAGATGGTAGCAAGCATACAGAGAACAGTCATGAATACATATCACACCAGCTCTGGGGAGACAAGATCAGTTCACACTGAGTTAGGGGCCAGACAGGGCAACATAAGACTCAGTCTCCAAAACACCAAAGTTAACTCCAAAGGACACAGGAGACCATAATTAGAAGGAGGGAGCCAAGCAGCACAGCTCATGCCTGCAACTTAAGAAGGGCTATCAGCTCAGCTAAATTCCATGCAGGAAGTTGGGCATCTTGACTAGACAGATGCATGAGCACAGCCCTGGGAAATGCCTAGGCACAGGAGAAGAGACAACACGACAGCCCGCTGCCTCCTTTCTTTCATTGTCTATTAAAATACAATCTGTAAACATGAAGGTGAAGAAAAAAACAACAGGCAGAGTTGTCAGTTGGGCCCCAGCCACCAAAGTGTACCCGGATGCTCACTGTAGGACCCCAGTCAACCCCTGCATAAGGAGGGCACAGGACCGGCCAGAGGTTACTGGAGCAAGTGTCCATCACAGGAAGACACACAGTGCCTCAGGTGGAGAGCCTGCTGGTCTGCAGTCTGCCCTCTTATCTTCTCAGCCCAGAGCTGGGCCCCTGCTGCTTCCCAGACCCCTCAGCTTCACCAGTGTGTGCAGATGCAGAGCATGGCCTGGCCTGGCCTCCTGAGCAGAAGAGCGCCATGTGACAGCAGAGTGTGCCAGTCACTCACTACCTGGAATAACCTGTTTCTCCAAGTCACAGAGGAGACAGAAACAGAGAGCACAGCAAGTCCATCCTCACAATGAGGAAGAGGGCAGAGAAGCAGGGTGTGTGAGTAGAGCAAAGGCCCCGTGAGCAGTGGCCCACACATGGCCCGAGCCGAGCTTAGCCTGCCTGTGGGCATACACAAAGGATGAACCAGGCAGAAACGGAGCTAAGTACGGGTTAGCACAGGCAGAGGACGAGAGGGGAGAGACAGCAGGCTTTCCCACTTTCTACAGACAGGAACCTCCACCTGTGTCTGCTACTATTTCCTAGTACCCTGCTGGCCGCCCTCCTCAGCAGATCTCCTTTCTAATATGAATTAGAATAATAAATATGAAAATGTGGAATAAGTAAGTATGAAATAATATGAAAATCATTGCTAATATGAATTCAAAGTTCACATAGTTAAGATTAATTAGTGCTAGCCGGGCAGTGGTGGCACATGCCTTTAATCCCAGCACTTGGGAGGCAGAGGCCGGTGGATTTCTGAGTTCGAGGCCAGCCTGGTCTACAGAGTGAGTTCCAGGACAGCCCGGGCTACACAGAGAAACCCTGTCTCGAAAAAACAAAACAAAACAAAACAAAAAAAGATTAATTAGTGCTGAATTACTTCATTCTGATCCCGGTACTATGAGCCTGAGTACTATGGAAAGCAAGCCCTCAATGCAAAGGGACACTAGTCAAAAGAAGGGAAGCACACACCACAGACAGAGGCCAGGACCCAGGCCACGGAGTACAAGTGTCCTGATATGAAGTCACCAAGTGGCCATGTACACACCTCAGATCCCATGTCAGATCTCCCCAGGAAGCTGCCATCTGGGACGGGGTCCTCATGCATGGCCCCACCATCTTTACAAAAGAGGAGAAGGTCTCAGTGTCTAGGCCTGTCCTCACTCCTCCCTGCTCGGAGACACTAGCTACCCAGGGAGACTTCTGCTTGGAGCTCAACCAAACCACATGAAGGTGAAGTCTGACAACAGGAGCCACAGGCTAAGCAGAGTTGCACTACAAGCGTCTACAGCAGAGTGTTGGGACCCACCGAGCCCTGAAACCCACACTGAATTCTGTGCTTGGTCCCTCAAGCACCTTACCTTCATGAGCTCGAAGAACTCTGCAGGGAAGACAGCACCCTGACATGAGAGCTGGAAACTCCAAATTCTGGGACCAGGTTTCTGATCCACTGGAACCTGTGCACACCCTCGGGACATAGGCAGCAAGGTGGGGAGGTGACCTGAGGAGCAGTTGGGGACAGCAAGGGAGCCAGTAACAGCCATGGTGACCTGGTTAAGGAAACATGCAAATGAGTTATCATTTTCAAATGCCTCTGGGGACTGATCACCGCTGTTGGGAGAGAGTTTGGGCCAGTTCAGAATTTCCATGTAATTTAAGCCCTCCTCCTCCCGGCACCGTGAAGGGTCAGTGCTGCACAACCAAGGTGGCAGCAGCCACTCACAGACCCAGCCAACGTCACTCCCAATGACTCTCAACCAAGAGCGGCCACAAGAAAATGCACAAAAGTTCCTGCTTGGTTCAGTCTGTCCCTTTGACACAGATCCATCTCAGAAACATACTGCTTACTGATGACTGACTGACTGGTGGGGATGGCCCAGAGACCCCCGAATAACACAGGCTACTACTGTTCTGCTCTTAGTTGTCCCTAACTATATAACAAGGCCCTACTGCTCAAGACACACCACTTTTGGCTGTAAGGCATAGAGAAATCCATCTAGAACCAACCTGAGCTCCCTTCCTCTCTCCCTCCCTCCCTCCCTCCTGGGTGGCTTTAACAGTGCTATTTTCTCTCATTGAGAGAAAAGCCATCAATGGTCTGACCCACAGTGACCCCAGCAGCTCCTACAATGGCCTGTCAGGCACAATGTGCCCACAGTGCATCTGTGGCATGAAGGTTTGGGGGGCGGGGTAACCTGTTCAGATGTGAGGCATGTTCTACAGGATGGAAGGAATTCAAAGGTCCATGGCTTGGAAAGTCATAGGTCCTAAGGGAAACTATTACCGGGATTTTATTGTTGTTTTGTTGTCATTTATTTTGTTTTGTTTTTGCTAAATAGACATGTTGTTAAACTGTCTTCTAGATATCTATGGTTACATCCATGGTTTGCTCTCAGCCCTGGCCAGAGAAACCTTTCTGTAGTGACCAGTGTTAATGCAGAGCCTTGTAACTGACCAGAGAGCTGAGAGTGATTGCTGAGTGCTCGGCCCTAAACTGGACATCTGTATCAACCCCAGCAAGCTCGGAGAGTATCCAGGAAGAGCACAGAAAGGATTTAAGAGCTGGTGGATGAGGAGGAGCGCTAAAAATGCTGTCTTCTGGGCACGGCAGGCTGCTGCGCCCATGAACTCACAGCAGCTTTGGCTACCAGCACAAGATCAGGCAACACTCCAGCACACAGCACTAGGGACTCAGTGGTCTGCATTACAAAGGAAGAAGGGGAGGAGGGGGGCTGAGGGCCCATGCTGCTGGAGCAGAGCTGGAGTAGAGCAGGAGCTTGGTTCCCTGCACATCAGGCAGCTCACAACACCGAAACTCCACCTCCAGTGGATCCAACACCCTCTTCGGTCCACTGCAGGGTCGTGCACAGGTAGCTTCAGTGAGAACCTGCACACACAGGCTTGGGGGGTGGGGAGATAAAAATAAAAAAGAAAGGATATGAAGATTCTTCTGGGGAATAGACAGGATCAAGACACATTGTATAAAGGGAAGAAACTGGCAAAGAACAAAGAAAAGATACAGGCACTTAAGATCCTTCCAACGTTACTAGTTAATTACCAGTTAAGGTTCACCGAGAAGAAACTTCATGACTCACAGAAAGGGCTTCTGTTAGAGGACCTAGAAAAACTAAAGTGTATTGTGTTTCTCTTTACAACTCAGATTTGGGGAGAAAGCACACAGTACAGTACACACAGGGGAAGAGACCTTTCTTACAAGACCTTCCTTGACAAGAAGGGACCCTTAGCTATCAGACACACATCCTCCCAGGGTCCCACCAACAGCAGCCTGACTGGACAAAGCAGCACCCCAGGAACCCCTCAGTAGTTCTGCTGAGCTTTGTCCTTGTTGCCCTCACAGCCAAACCCCCACACAAACCAGTCTAAATCCCAGGCTGCAAACAGCAGCAGGAAGACCTGGGTGTGCAACTACAGAGGGTTCTGGGCAGCAAGTCCTCAGCACCCTGGGGCTCAATGAGGATTCCAGGAAGATGATTTCATTGCTTGTTCCTTGCTCCAGCAATGAATCTCCCCAGGGCTCCAGCGCTGCAGGGATGCCACATGGCCCCCAGCTGCACTTCCCAGAAAGCCCACCAGCCTGTCATGGCCAACTCACTGCCAAGAAAACCTTAGTCAATGGTGGAAGGTGCTGACTCTGTGTCCTGGGAAGGCAGCTACAGGCCTTGGCCACCTATGCTGAGGTGTAAATAATTTTCCCCCTCGGCAGGCACTGACTTGCAAATTAAAGCTCTTAGTGTGAACAAGAGACTGCTGCCTCAATGTCCCACACTGACCAGGCTTAGAGGGAAGAAGGAAAACTAGGAGACAACAGAAAAACCTCACAACTGACCTGTGAGCCCACCCCCCCCCCCGTGGGGACAGTCTAAGATTCCTGAGTGGGACAGTCTGTGTGCAGCTGTGCACCTCCACCGCACAGAGCATACGGGGGAGGACTAGGGGTCTGCCTGCCTCACTCTGTGCCACATTCCCAATCCCCATACAGCCACCATGTGGGCAAAGTGATGCTAACCAGCCCACAGAGGAAGATGAGGAAACACCCATTCACACCAGGCAATCCAGAACAGGGCCAGAGTTCCTGGAAGCCTAGCTCAAGCCATCACATGACTACCTACCACACACTATGGAAATACTCAAGAAGAGCTGGCATCATCTGCCTCCCCCACATGGAAAAGGCTCACCACCTCACATGCCTGGGACTACAGAGATCAAAGAGGAAATGATAGAAGTGATTAGATAAATGTCAATATATATGGCCAAAGGAGAGGGGCAGGTGGTGCCTGGAGCTACTGGAAGGCTTTTAGCAGCCAAGCTTTAAGAATCTTAAAAACCAGAGAAATTCAAACCGTACTCAGAAGAGAAAGGGATCTAGACAAGGTGAAACCTGAGCAACGGAAACTTCTAGAAACCAGTCCAGTGACTTGTGTGCACCCATACTTGCATCCTACAAGGTATCGGGGCAGGCCTAAACAGCCACCACAGCCGGCAGTGGCTGCAGGTGTGACAACTTTGAGCAGGTCTCTCCCCTACCAGGGAGCTCTCCCTGGGAATGTTCCATCAGGGCCTCAGTCCAAAAGTTTTCAGGCTTCTCTGTACTGGCTTCCTGTTTAATCTGTGTACTGACAGGTTTATTTTTACGAGCAAGACGGAGCTGTGAGCCAATGAGAGTCTGCCGATTCACTGTGGAGGCTTTCACATATTCAAAGGGGAGTGCACAGCAAAGACAGTGAGCATAAAGGACCCCACAACGACAGCACGCACAGGAGACAGCACCCATAGAAGACTGACCCATGGGGACTGGATGAACTCAAGTCCTAGTGCAAGGCAGCAGCCTGGTCTGCTAGAAGGCCAGGATCGTGGAGACTGGCTCCCGGCTTCTCATTAATTTAACTCCTGCAGACTGACTCTCCCAGAAAAAAGCTTGTCCAACACCAGCCTAACCACTGGACAGGAATCCAAGTCCCAAGAGTCACCCACCTGCACAAGAAATTCCCGAGCCAGGAGCTTTACTAAGAAAGAACCACATGCGCTGAGTAAAGGCCCTTGCTGCCAAGCTGAACAACCTGTGTTCAATATCCTGGAACTCACAAGACAGATGGAGAGAACTGACTATAGCAAGTTGGTGGCACTCACACATAGAACAGACAGATACATACATATGCAGACACACACACATACAAATGTAAGAAAGGATTTTTTTCCCTAAAGTACCATGTATCCCATAGAAAACTAATCCTGAGCGCTGGGAGGCCGAGCTAGGCCCGTAATGTTCACACCTAGGGAACCAAGCCACTCCTCATGCAACTTCCACATCTACAGCTAGTTCCCCTAAATCATCTCTTTCTAGATACCATCTAGGACCCAGTTCTGATTTCAGGAGAAGGAAGTGGTGTGAACAGACAAGCAGGTTTGTAGGACCTGCCGGAGGCCCCTCCTTTCCTGTGGAACGTCCAGGGAGTACAGAGAACAGGGCCTGCGGGCCAGTGGTCCCCCACCCGACACCCAAGGCACACATTCCGGGGCCTCTCAGCATGTGGGGCCAACAGCACAAAGCCATCCTCAGCCTGCAGACCAGGACAGCATCCTCTCACAACTGCTCAGGTCACACCCACGGGATACCTGACTCTGGGTGAAGGTTCAGCCAACAGACTTAAGGCTTCCTGTAGATGTTGCAGACAAGTTCCCTAAACTCAGGAATGACTAGAAACCCTACCGGCAGGGTCCTATGGAGGGAGCAGCCTGAGTGTGAAAGCTGGGGAGTGGGTTAGGCAGAAAAACAGGTTTCTTCTCAGGGTCCCAAGGATCTACAGATTCACCCACCCCAGCGCACAGCGTGTACATTCTTCTCTGGGCCTCTGGATGGATGGCGAGGTCAGCCTGGTGTAAGAGAGTCCCAGGCAAGACAGAATCCCCCCAACACTCCTCCCCAGCATCAACTGAGTTCAGAACAGGCAAACCGCCACCCCACAGAACGCCACACCCTTGGATGGAGCAGCAGGACCGCTCATCTCACCAAGCATTTTGAGGATTCATGCACCTGTGGGAAGACACTGGCTGACCTTGCCTCTGGGTGAGCCATGACTCAGCCGAGCTCCCCTACTCTCAGCAGAGACAACCCCAGAAGTGCAGTGTTGTCTGCACTACACCCTCTGGAGCCACAGTCCCAGGGCTGCCACCACCAGTGGGGAACAGTAGACTAAAATTCCTTCCCAGGGGTAGGCAACAAACACACCAAGGTATGACCACATGAAGGCTCACCCTGGATGAGTACATGGATTTAGTGGCTTCCTGACATCGAGCACAGGGGATAGGTCAACACTGTAGTATATGTGCTCCCCACAAAAGGCTGCACCAGAAACGGGGACAATGGCATCCTACAGCCACCAGGAAAGCCCCTTCTGCAGTCTTCCCCGGCCTATAATACCCTACCCTCGTTCCAAGACCATGTGCTGTGGGCACTCTTGTACACTCAGGAGAGGGTCCCGTGGCCCTTCCAGACCCTCTCTGAGGAATGTGTGCTGTGAGCAGTCTTGCACACTCAGGAGAGGGTCTCCTGGCCCTCCCAGACCCTCTGTGGGGACTGTGAAGACCCAAGCCCAGCTCAGATCTCTTTTCAAGTCCGCACAGCTGAAGGGCCAACATGACAGTTGTTTGGCTCTGGGGACACAAACTGGAGGTCGACCTGCCTGGCTTTGGACAGATGCTGAGAAGCTGGGGACCGCCTGCCCCTGACCTACCAGAGAACCCACAATGGCCAGGAACGCTGTGTCCTGCACACGGGCCTCAGTGTTCATCCCCTCTGGGAAACAGAGTTCCTGGCACAGGCTGACAGGATCCATCCCAGGCAAATCTGTCCAAATGGTCTCTCAACCACCCACCCCCATAATCTCCCCCAGAGTCTTTAAAAGAAACTGTGGTATTTGGTCATTCCATTTTCAGAAACTACTTTTTCAGAAGAGTCCACCCTCCGCCCCCCACCTACCCTCATACACATTTACATGTAAAGGTAACTGATGAGAAGATCAACAGTCATAGCTTCCTGAGAAGTGCACTTCCTGCAGCCCAGGCAGCAGAGGCCCTTCCTGACTTCTGCAGTCTAAGCCCAGGAAGGGAAGTGATGCTCTAGATTACTCAAGACCGTGGCCACTGGACTCCCCAGCAAGTACTGCTCCAGTTATAAGCTGACCACAGCTAAAAGGAAGTCAGTGACACTGGGGGACTCAAGAGCAGAAGGCCACTGAGGCACAGCAGGAACAAAGAGCTTGACAAGAGCCATGCCTGCCCCCAGGGCTCCCGACAGGCTGCCTCCTTTACACATTTATCAGTATTTACAAGAGAGGATTTGAATCCCAGGCTGCTCTCCATCTGCTTAGCAGCATGCCGTCCAGCTGGGCCCCACCCACACCAGCTAAGTCACACTCGGGGACACTCCACAGTAACTTACCAAGCTACAACTAAAAGTCAATCAGCTGAGAAAGTCTGAGAAATTACTCCTCGGTTCCAGATTCTCTCTCCCTCACCAGCTCTCACTGCTGTAAATAATAAATCAAGAAGGGACTGAGGACTAGCTCGTGGCAAAGTGCTTGTTCAGCATATTTAAGGGCCCTGTGTTCAAACCCAGTACAACCTGAAAACTTTTACAGACTCATGGAACCAGAGCACAGCCGTGTAAGAAGCACTTGAAGGCAAGTGGATCAGCTGTTCAAGGTCATTCTCAACCACATACTGAGTTTAAGGCTAGCCTGGGCTACACAAGACCCTGTGTCAAAAACTAAAATATGCCAAAGGACAGACCTCTAATGAGTTAGGAAGGCTGAGCCCCACCATTAGAAATGGCCAAAGAAAAGTAAGTCTGCAGTGTGACAATTCCTAAACAGCAATTTCTCAGAATGGACCACTAACCCTCCACAGTCACACCATCAAGAAAGCCCCACCGAAAGGCCCTTCTATGGTTACTTGTTTCCCTCTTACAAGCCAGGAATCAGAAACAGTCAGTGTCTGTCTCTCTGCCCCTCCCCCACAAATAAGATTTTGTTATAGTTAAATTAAATATAGTTTTAAAA